>CM065801.1:150284669-150639669 GCA_033398695.1 Orobanche coerulescens | reverse complement strand
AAGCTGACCCCACATGCAGATCCACAAAAGGCGCTGACAAACTTGTCACCTACCTCACCTACCAGCATGGCCCAGACCTGCGAAAGGAGTTGGCGGACAAGACATGTGACTACAGCCTGGCGCCTACTGTCACCTACTCTGACAAAGTCCGCCGAAAGCAACAACGTGGGACCTCCTGTGGCAGTACTTCCGGACACGTGCTGGATCCTCATTGGACCGCGCGGCTGGCCACCAGCTGTAGCTTTGGACTTTTGGCAGGCAGCCCACGTGCCCTTTAGGACGATCGCCCCGTTACGTTAAATGCCGAAAGGCGATCGCCCACTAGTGGACAGGGCCTCTCAGCCCCTATATATACAAGGCAGCCTGCACTTGTATTTCGGTGAGCAATATCGCGATTCAAGCACTCAATACGAAACAATATACTGACACTTGGCTAACATCCAACTCATAGCAACAGCTATCTTTCGGTCTTACTTCTCGGCCTTTTCTCCTCGAGCAGATTACCGGCGGGACGAAGAACACCGAGCTTCGCTCAAGAGCCGGATCAACAGAGTCTTTTTACACTCATTGTATTTAGATTTCTCTCATTAATACTTGTATCCACGAATATTCGTATTAATAACATCTCGCGAGAGCATTCAAGCCCGGGCCTAACAAACCCGGCAAATCTTGTATTATTTATCTTCTCTCGGAAGTGCTCCCGCATTTGTTTGTTGTCCGTCTTCAAGCAGTATTAATCTTCGGATAAATATTTTGGGCAACAACAATTGGCGCTAGAAGAAGGGCCCCATCCAACCCTCGAATTTTTACACCTACCGTCCCGAAGAACACTCACTGTTCTCGGGGCAGATATTTGAAGTGACACTCACTGCACTTCAAAAGAAATCCTTCAGAAATCATGTCTTCGCATCCGCGTCGAAGAAAGCCGTCACCGGCCAAACCCCCTGTTCCGTCCCAGTCCGAGCCGCAACCGATGGTGGAAGGTAGCCGCCGCGGCCGGAGGCGCTCGACCACGTCCCGGGAAGGCGGCCCGAGCCTCTCGCTCGATCGGTTCCGAACCAAGGAACAGATCGAAGGGGCCCTGGCCGTCCTACAGGAGCGACGGAGTGCTCTCGACGCGCCCGGCTACCGCCCCCGGTCTCTCGCCGGAGATCAGCGGAAACTCAAGGCACTATCGCCGAGCGATCGCCAGGAGGCTCCGTCCGCAGAAGAGGCGCTCGCCACCGGGCACCTCTGTCTTCGATCGCACGGGCGGTGACTCCAACTCAGCTACCGGGCGGGCCCGGCCTACGAGACGACGGAGTTTGAGTCCGTCACCGGGAGCTCGGCCTACCCGACTCCCAAGGCGCCCTAGCCGCCCGGCTCCCCTCGCCGAATTGCCGAGGTCGGCGGCGCGGAGCCGGAGATCGGTACACGATCGCCTCGGCTCGCTCCCAAAGCCGATCGGCAAGCGACCAAGCCACGGCGATGGTCGCAATGCAACGTCAACTCGACATGAAGGCGCTCCTGAATCTGTGGCGGCGCCAAGAAGACGATCGCCGGCCAAGCGAGCCGCTCGCGATCGACATCGAGCTCGCCCCGTGCAAAGACAGATCGCTCCCCGCAAACACCCGTGTACGTGGGCGATCGGACCCCAAGTGCACCCGAGGAAGTTCAACATCTACATGACCGGGTGTGGGGCATCGGACGCGACAGTGCCGAATGTTCCCTCCGATTTGGACGACCTCGCCCACCGGTGGTATACTTCATTGCCACCTCGGTCCATTGGCTCCTTCAACGAGCTGGCGCACGGCTTCACTGAGTACTTTGCCACCAGGGTCGTCCGGCCCGAAGGTCCCCTTCGCATGATGCAAATCAAGCAGGGAGAAGAAGAGTCCGACTCGGACTACATCGACCGGGTAGACGTAATCATCCTCAATGGCGAGCCCATAAGCGATGAGACCGCCCTCTACGCGGTCCTAGGAGGTTTTCAGGGTTTTTCGCCTATGTTCAGGCATCTTACAAAGACCCAACCTACGACCTACGCAGCCTTCCGGGCAAGAGCCGCAGATTTTCTGGCCAGGCAAAGGTTTCTTCTTAGCCTGTGAGCAGCGCGATCGGCACCCGGACGACGATCTCCCACCCGATCGCCAATATCGACCTACGAATAAAGCGGTCGGCAGCCGAGCGACGATCGACTGTCTTCCAGCCCGATCGCCGATCATCACGCTACATCATCCGCAGTTCGGAGGACACGATCGCCATCTATCCAAAGATATAACATGACGGACTAAGGCATAAGATCGCCTCCACCGCACATCATAAAGCCATGGCCTGGCGATCGATGGAACCGGCCGCCCGGCCATGCAAGGTCCCTTTCGGCCAAGATCGCCCGCCCTTCGTTTAAATACGAGGCCGGCGTAGTCGGAGGGCCCTCCAACATGTCAGTGGACTCATTCCACAACCCCGTCTCAACGTACACCGTCGAGGTCGGCCATCTCCATGGCCGGCCGAGGTGGGAAGCAGAGCTAACAAGCCGCGGCGTGGAGTTGATTCATCCGACGCCGCCCGCGCAAGGACTCCTCTAGACCGAGACCGCACGCCTTTCGTTTAAAAACAAGGCGAGGCGCAGCCTAACAGAGGACCCTCATAATAAAGTGAGTCACGGGACACTCATTGTCTTCGCGCACCAAGACACGGTCATGGGGTCGGTCCATCGATCTCCGCAACTGTGCACGATTCCTCAAGCAAGCGAAACCACCAAGTTTCCGTGGGGGATCGGCCAATGTTGTTTTTTGCAGGTACAAGACCGAAAGATAGCTAAGCCAATCGACCATGAAAGCCCAAGTCCGATAACGTAAGTCAGCTCAGATCGCCCGTCCTCATCCAGACGCGATCACCGGCAAGAGCCACCTCGCCCCATGTCTTCAACATAGGAGCAAGCTGGGGGGCAATTGTTGTGTCAAGATTTAACACCTTCCGACTGGCGATCGCCTCCGAGGCCGAGCGACCGACTTACTGCCGAGCGGCCAAGTCAGTTCTGCCGATCAGCAACCTGGCGACCGAGCCTCAACCCAAATGGGACCCTAAATCGGCAAAGGAAGGTCCCAGACAAGTCCCGTACGAGCGATCGACCTCGATACGATCATCACTCGGCACTCGGCGACCGACTCGGCGATCGACTAGCGGACGATCCTCTCTCGGCATCCGCCGATCGACCTTTGGCGGCCGACCTCTCGGGCATCCGCCGATCGACAAAGATCATGACGATCTCCACCGATGACCATCCAAATGCAAAGGCCAAGTCTCAAAGCCGACCCCACATGCAGATCCACAAAAGGCGCCGACAAACTTGTCACCTACCTCACCTACCAAAGATGGCCTGCACTGCGAAAGGAGTTGGCGGACAAGACATGTGACTACGGCCTGGCGCCTCTGTCACCTACTCGACAAAGTCCGCCGAAAGCAACAACGTGGGACCTCTGTGGCGGTACTTCGGACACGTCTGGATCCTCATTGACCGCTGGCCGCCACCACCGTAGCTTTGGACTTTGGCGGCGGCCACGTGCCCTTTAGGACGATCGCCTGTTACGTTAAATGCCGAAAGGCGATCGCCCACTAGTGGACAGGGCCTCTCAGCCCCTATATATACAAGGCAGCCTGCACTTGTATTTCGGCTGAGCAATATCGCGATTCAAGCACTCAATACAGAAACAATATACAGCACTTGGCTAACATCCAACTCTTGGCAACAGCTTTCTTTAGGTCTTACTTCTCCCGGCCTTTTCTCCTCGAGCAGATTACCGGCGGGACGAAGAACACCGAGCTTCGCTCAAGAGCCGGATCAACAGAGTCTTTTTACACTCATTGTATTTAGATTTCTCTCATTAATACTTGTATCCACGAATATTCGTATTAATAACATCTCGCGAGAGCATTCAAGCCCGGGCCTAACAAACCCGGCAAATCTTGTATTATTTATCTTCTCTCGGAAGTGCTCCCGCATTTGTTTGTTGTCCGTCTTCCAGCAGTATTAATCTTTGGATAAATATTTTGGGCAACAACACACGGTACTCCTAAAAGTATCGTTTCCGATCATAACGGACGGTTCGTGTCTCATTTTTGGAAATCAGTTCATCGTGCTATGGGAACTCAGCTTAATCTCAGTACTGCTTTTCATCCTCAGTCCGACGGACAATCAGAGAGAACTATTCAGACATTGGAGGACATGTTGAGGGCATGCGTCCTCGATTGGAAAGATGATTGGGAAGCCCAACTACCGTTGATCGAGTTCACGTATAATAATAGTTGGCATGCTTCGATTAAGATGGAACCTTACGAGGCCTTGTACGGTCGTCGTTGTCGATCTCCTTTGTGTTGGGACGACTTATCAGAATAAATCGGCACCGAGCCCGATATGCTTATAGCCGCCCATGAAAAGGTAGCTTGGATCAGTAGTCGTTTGTTGACAGCTCAGAGTCGACAGAAATCATATGCAGATAATCGTCGTCGACCACTAGAGTTCAAGACAGGTGACCACGTGTTGGTTAAGGTATCCCCGAGTCGAGGTATTTTCCGTTTCAGAAAACGGGGGAAGTTGAGTCCGAGATTCATTGTACCGTTTGAGATTTTGGATCGAGTAGGCGAGTTAGCTTATCGATTGGCTTTTCCTCCGGCGTTGAGCCAAATTCATAATATGTTTCACGTCTCTCAATTGCGGAAGTACGTTTCTGAGCCGAGCCACATACTTCAATTCGACGAAATCGAGATCGCGGATGATCATTCGTATGAGGAGCATCCTATACGAGTTTTAGAGCGGCGAATCAAATAGCTGAGGAACAAGATGAATCCTTTGGTCAAGATTCAGTGGTCTAGACACGGAGTCGAAGAGGCTACTTGGGAAACCGAGGATAGTATGTGGGAGGGTTATCCCGAGTTGTTTGACCCTTAGTTTCGGGGACGAAACTCTTTTTAAGGGGGAAGTACGTAATACCCAGTTGTAATTCATTCATTATCATTCAGTAATTATCAGTCAGTAATTTTCACTCATTAATAATCACTCATCATTCATGATTCATTCATTTGTATTCATTGTTGGCATGTTGTAACCGTGTATCAGTTACCGATCATCATTTCATCTCCGTTTGAGTGTCGAGACGAGAGTATTATCATTATCATCGTGATTGGTAGTCTTGTGCTAGAAGTATCATCTTTGGCATGTGTTGGACTTGTTTACTTTCACATACGTATGGTATGTCGGATCATTCATCAATCGTAGCGAGAAATCGGAGTTGTCGGATTTTCATCTTGTCCAGCAACGAGTTACGGCCGTAACTAGTCATACATTACGGTCGTAACATGCTTTCGTCGGATCAAGGTTGTTTTGGACGAAGGCGAGATATGGCCGTAAGGTGGGCAGGCTACGGCCGTAAGGGGTGTTCGTAATTTTCAGGATTTGTCGGACGAGAAGGACTTATGGCCGTAAGGGTTGCGGCATACGGCCGTAAGATGAGGCAAGTACGGCCGTAAGGCTTGGCCGGATACGGCCAGACGCTGCGTGTGGTGCACAGTCGGATTTAAGGGGGCGTACACCCGTAAGTTTGGCCGGGTACGGCCGTATCGGTCGAGTTATGCCCGTAAGGTGTGCGGGTATGGCCGTATGGATGTCGGCAGGTGTTTTTGACGAGGGCGAGTTACGCCCGTAAGACAGGTGTGGGTACGGCCGTATGGTTGTCGGCAGTTACTGGACGAAGCTGAGTTACGGCCGTACGAGATGGCTGGTTACGGCCGTAAGGCCGTTGACCTGGGATATTACGGCCGTAAGTAGGCCGAGTTACGGTCGTAACATTCGGAAGTTTATAAGGGCTTAGACGGGACTTTTTACTCATTTTCTCATTCTTCAACTTATATCCGAGAGAGAGCTTGAGGGAGAGATTTTTCCATCATCTATCACTTGGGTGTTCGGTTTTCATCATCTTCATTCGATTGTGAAGCTCGGATAGTCGATCTAACGCGTGTTCATCGGATCAAAGTGCTTGGATCTTCAAAGGTAATATTCTTCAACATCTTGGATTTCGATTTCGTGTTGAGATATAATGTTTTGGAAGTTATAATCATGTTGTATGAAGAGATATATGTATGATTATGAGTGTGTATGAATATTCATTGGATTATTGAAGGGTTGTTCAAGAACACTTTGAATATTGAGTCGAATTTGGGGGTTTTCGATTACTTGTTGTTGTAATCATGAATTTGGACATTCATATTGGATTATTGATAGTATTGAAGATGTTTTGTTGGTTTGGAATAATTCTTAGGGATTTGATATTGGTATAGTTAAGGTTTGGTTGTAAACAATCGAAGATTGGCCACAACATGTTTGATATAATGCCCCAATAAGTTTGGTTTATTCGTATCGACATTTTGAGTTAGTTATAATCGTGTTTGATTCGTATGTTGATCGGATTGTTGGTAATTGTGTTATTCAAGGTTGTTCGAGCGACCGACATCTCATTTAGGACGTTTGTTCGTGGAAGGACATTTGTCACCGGTGTTGAGTAAGTTAATTCTTACTCGGTTAAAAGGATATTCATTCCTTTTGTTGTTGTTCATTCATAATCATAACTCATTCATAATGTATTAACCGTATTGAGACTTGTAATTGTCGAATAATCACTTCATTCACGAGGAACGACGGTTCCAATCATTTCATTGAGCTATCAATCACTTCACTATTATTTTCATCTCGGTTAGTCATTCTTGACTTTGTCGGATTATTATTCATTGATATTCATTTTGGTCATTCTCGTTCATATAACCTTCTGGGTTCATATTACGTGGCCGGGTGCGGATGTGTGGAATTTTTAGTCGAGCACACGATAGTCATGTGTTGGGTTCACCGATACATTGGACTGTGCACATGGTAACGCTTACCTCCGTGAGACTAATTAGGTACAAGGACGGGTGTGTCCGGTCACTCATCTTATACACTTGCACAGAACATTACGGGCGTACTATGATGCTCCTCTTCAGGTTAAATTCATAACTAAAGGATATTTCATAATTGAGATATATCATGATTGTGTATATTCAACCCTTGAGGATTGTTGTTCTGTGTAACTCACCCCGTTGGGGGATATTGTTTTCAGATCATGGCAAGGCAAAAGCACGGATAGAGCACGTTGACGGCGAGGAGTCCCTGTAATACTAGTTGGGGGCCCTAGTCTCTTCAGTCATTCTTGTTTTTCTTCATTTGAATTTCCGCTGCAAAATTCCGTTTGGGATGTTTATTTATTCAGGGTGGTGTATTTTATCTTTATATACAATATTCTAGTATTCTGTATTGTCCTGGTGTATTGTACTCAAGCTCCTCATCAGAGTATTTGGTAATATAATGTGGTTCGGTACTATAATTATATTATTTAATTCATCAGTTTTCATTCGCCTGGTGGGTCCCAGTCGGGGGTCCACGGCACTGTAATATCCGCCTAGTTTGGGGTGTTACATTCTGTTTCCAGAAATCTTCCTCCATGGAAATAGTGCATAGCGGTCCTATTCTCCGGAGAAGGGTTCGAATCATATCGCCGCACAACCTCGTCAGCAACCCTCGATGCCTCATCCAACTTCTCATGAAGATTTCTAAAAACAGACCAGTTCCACTGTTTTAGTCTGCGCTTAACCCTTAGGAGTTTGGCCTGTAGATTACACATGCCAAGTAATCCATTCGGGGTAAGCCAGACCTCCGTAACAGTGTCCAGGAATGTGTGATGACAGATCCACATACTCTGGAATAGGAAAGACGACTTGTGACGAGATGATGAAAATCGACACTGGATAAAAAGGGGTGCATGGTCCGAACGAAGTCGAGGCAGGTGAGTAACAGTAGATACTGCAAACACGTTCGACCATGCTTCATTAAATAAAACACGGTCTAGCCTTTCCCGCAGACCAGTACGCTCCTAGGTGAAAATATCGCCCTCACATCCTGCTTCAATCAACTCACAGTCAGTAATAGCATGTGCGAAGTCAAGGATCTCAGGCGTGCGATCTGTGGAACTGCCTCGCGTTCATGCGAATGCAGGAAGATGTTGAAGTCACCACTAACTAACCATGGCAACCCCTCCACTTCCAAAGCAATCTCACGGAGGGTGTCCCAAAGGGCGTAACGGCCAGCATGAACGGAGCTGGCATAGACAAAAGTGATAAAAATAGACTCGGGAAAAATGGGAGAAGAAATAGCAAGATGAAGGACTTGATCAGTATCCAGCAAAACCTGGTGCTCAAAACCATAAGAGGAGAAGAACTAGATCTTGTTGGACTGATTAAAAAGTCCCAACGCAAAACCTAAGGAACGAGTATAAAAATCAAAGTTGGCATTGGAACCCATGGGTTCCAAAATGCTAATAAAAGAGAATCTATGAGAGCGATGAAGATGTCAAATACGCTTCTGTGCTCCGGTGTTAGCCAGACCACGAGCATTCCATGTCAGATTGGGGATCGAAATAACTAACCAACTGACTCAAACGAAGAACCAGGAAGTTGACTGGAGCGCCCCCGTCTCCGGTGTGTGCCCTGCCGAGCGGATGAGTCCCCTTTCAAGGGCAATACAGATCGCATCTTGATAGGAGGAGAGGATATACGGGAAGCTGCCCTTCCTCGTGTGGAAGTTGAGAAGTTACAAGCAGCTTTACCTCTGGTCATGACTCCAGGGGCAGAAGGAGACGGCAACAGGCGTCTCTTAACAGGGGGCTTTGGTACCTTCATGAGGGGCACCATAGCCGACGAAGAGAGACTGGACTCAGAAATCTCAAGCTGTGTGCGGACAAGGATGCACTCAGTTTGAGAAAGAGAGGGAAGAGAGGGAAGAGAAGAAATGGGGGGAGGGGGAGCTCATAGACCACCATGGCTAAAGTATCAGGCTCCACGATGATCGGCTCATCGAGGCGACCCTCACTCGCATGGCGCGGGGGGAAGACTCACGGAGTCTAGACGGTAGAGGAACAGTGGACGACTCCGTGTCATCATCAATGAGGAGCCCCTCATCAGTACCGTGACCACTACCATCGCTACCCAAGACACTCTCTTTATCTCCCATGCTAATAATGTCATCAACCCCAACTAAATCTCCCTCCTCTATAGAAGAGGAGGACAAAGATGCAAAGTATGAATGCTGGACAGTGGCAACCGTACCCTTGGGGATAAACCCCGTCTCTTTGGGCCCTTTTTTGGTCACTACTTGTCAATTGGCAGTCTCCTTGCCTTTAGAGGCCTTAGGGGCTGTCGGTAAAGTAGTAGCCTTAGGGGCCTTAGGAGGGGCTGGCTGCACCTTCTGTTGATTAGGAGGAGCAGCAAGAGGCTTCTTATGCTGTGACGGTGGGGGCCACTCTTTGTTGCTAGCTATGTAGCAACTAGAGGTCTCGTGCCCCACATGTGAGCAAAGAGAGCAATATAAAGGGGCTCTCTCGTAAATCATATGCTGCGTGAGAACGTGGTCATCAAATTCGATCTTTATCTCTGCCAATCTGGGCATAAGGAGATCAATCTGCGCGCACACACGAGCGACAGAAAGTCATGAGTGTGTAGCCGTCAGCACATCCACTAAAATGGGATTGCCAATAGCCTTGGCAATCGTGTATAGATCACGTAGATGGAATAAATGAATCGGGAGGCCCGGGAGCCTAATCCACACCGGGCAAATCGAAGTCTCTATTTTAATGGAAAATCTAGGGATCCATTTAAATACACGAGAGGGGCAACCCGAAAAGTTCCAAGTAGAGCCTAGCCACACTCGTCTATGATCTTCCTCATTTTCAAATTTAATAGTAATATGACAATAATTAATCCAACTCCAGTTGCATTTACCCCTCAGTTTCATACCGATCAATCCAGCGATCACACCTCGAGGGGTGGGAATCGCATGAGAAAATTTAAGAATTAAGGTACGTTCCCACAAAGCAGCTAGAGTACTCATATCAGAAGTAGAAAAGGAGACACGCAATTTCTCATTTACGGAGGAGAGAGTACCAAAAGGACATACCTTCGCTCCGTCAAAATTGAACGATTTGTTTGTTGATCCGGATGCAAGGAGGTTTCCGGACTGCTGGGCCAGACCCATCGATTGAGTAACCATTTGAGCGTAAGAAGCTTTCGGTCGGGTTTCCTTGGCTTGATCGTTCACCGTTGGATTAGACTTTTGAAACGGGTCGGCTGAAACCGGGTCAAGAGGGCAGGTATGATTGGTTGGAAAATTACCAGATGTACAATCGGGTTTAAGTTTTACTGGGGCTGGGGACGGGTGTAAATTTTCGGGCTGGATAAAATCAAGAATGGGACTAAAATTTGGGCCTAGCAGGTTGGTGTTGTTAGGCTGGTTATGATTTGTGGGCTGGTTAATGTGGTGGGCTGGTATTGAGGGTAATATAATTGGGATAAAGGGCTGAGGTTTAGAGGGTTGGGAAATATCGGTTTTAGTGGGTTCACTGGAATTTGAAGGGCACGTATTTGGGAGGTGGGTAAAGTGGTTAATAATTTGGTTGGGCTTAATTGCAGGCCCAGAGGATGTAGGCTTCTGATTAAAATCGGTTGGGCTGGAGATAATTTTTGCATGGCTTTTAATAGGGACTGGGGTTGGGCAGGATTGCATATATGAGGTAGGCCAAATTATTGCGGACCCAGTGTGATTGGGGATGGGAGAAATGGCCCTGACCTGGAACTAATTTGCATTCTGGGCTTCTGAGGCGGATCTGATTGGTGGCCCAGATGATCTGAAGCGTCCTGTCACGGCCCACCTTAAGGCAGCACGCATCTACCGGCATCCGGCTGAAGCCTGCCAGACAGGCGCGCAGCAGGCTCGCGCGCGTACATGGACTCGGCCAAGCTCACAGAGGACTACCCCCCCTATAATAGGCTTAGACGGAAAAAGCCTTGTGCCAGCAGTAGACATTGAAAAGCCGAGGAATCCACTCTTCAAAAAGAAGACCCTAGAAGCTTCAAGATGGAGACCAATTGTAACACCCCCAAGTTATTCAGGGTATATTACAGCGCCGTGAGCCCCGCCGTGGGACCCACAAGGCTAAACATACGCGGAACTATAAACTTGACCGATAAGGTCTACATACAATAGAAAGAAAGACGATACAAATGGTATTCGAAACCATAAACAATGAAACCATATACATCACTGCACAAATCAATACCTCGGCAACACAGGCCGGAACATCAAGGAAACTGAAATACAATACTCGAGTATTTAAAAATCCATTCCAGTACAACAACACTGAATGGAGGAAACCAAAAGAGATAACCGGAGACAAGACACAGTATCACACTTGCCCATCATCTTCATGCCGACCCGGTACCCGTCTGTCCGCTCTCCTGGAACCTGAAATACATGAAACGTATTTCCCCCATAAAGGGGTTAGCCGTCGAATAGCTAGTGCAAGTATAACAATATGAAACATAATACTTCTCGACAATAAAGTAAATGTAATCCGTCAATTCATCAATTTCCGTCAATTCATCAATTTCCGTCAATTCATCAATTTAAGACTAGTATTCCGGAATAACTAAATCTCATAGCATCTCATCAATACATATATGAATACCGTGGAACCGCACCAGAGGCTACGGAACCCTCAGAGGACCCGTCGGTCCGTCCCGGAGTGGTTAATTCATATTATCCATGGAATCGCACCAGAGGCTACGAAACCCTCAGAGGACCCGTCGGTCCGTCCCGGAGTGGATATAAATAAGCATGCCAACATTATTTCATATGAATGCCGTAGAAACTGTTCGTTCATATCAACCATGGAATCGCAGAAGAGGCTACGAAACCCTCAGAGGACCATAGGCCGGTCCCGGAGTGGCTAGAAATAATCATACCATCAATACTTCATACTTTCAAAGTCGAGAACGTACAATCATAAATGTATACTTGCCTTAATAAACGTTACCGAAGATCCCGAAGAACACGGTTCGACCGGGAAGTTTGAACCACGAGGAAGACAACGAACGGAAGGGTTTCAACTCGAGTTCTTCACAAGAATTCGACCCTAATAACATAAATTCAATAAATCATCGATCATACGAGGAAGAATAATCGTAGAACGCCCGAAAACCCCTCTATGACATTTTACCGGACACCTTCAAGGCGTCGGTCAAGAACTCGACCAAAACAACGAATCGATACGATCCAACCATGGGATAACAAGGGAAATGATACAATACATCTAAATAATCATCAATCCTTCACAATCCTAAGTTAAATCGGATTAAACGGACGAAATCGAACAAAATACCCAAAATCCCCAAAATTAGATTTCTAGAAAATCTGACCTGATTCGCTCGATCAAAGGATGTTATCGGACGAATGATTGATGATATAACCCACGGAACTCCTGGGATATGTTGCTAAACAACATGGCTTCAAGCTTAGAACACGCCCAGCTACGGACGAGCAGAAGAAGAAGGTGAAAAATGGCAAGAAAAAGCGTCTGCGGGGCCTTTTATAGGCCGATCGCTGACACGGCCCGGCCGGCCGGGCACGGTCGTGTTACCTGATTGGCCGACAGGACTCGACCGTGTCCCGCTTGACACGGTCGCGGCGCTGAGGGCCTTCCGACACGACCCGCCCGGCGGCCGATCGGGCATGACTCGGCCGTGTCACGGGACACGGCCGGCGTGTCAGCTGCGTTCAGGTTTATCCGGAAGAATGCACGGGCCGTGTCGGACGACACGGCCGAGTCTGTCGGCGAAACTCCGGCATTTCCGGACGAGTACGGCACGGGCCGTGTCGGACGACACGGCCGAGTTCGGCCGGCAGTGATCGGCCAATAACGAGCGGGTGAGTTAAAACGACCATAACTCTCTCGTCCGGACTCCGATTGACTCACCGTTTGAACCATTGGAAAGCTAACTTGATGCTCTATAATATTGCAAAGATTCAGAATTTTTGGAGTTACTAAAAATTAATGGTGATCTAACAAAGTCGAACTCCCACGTGAAAAAGTCGATTAAGGACACGGAATTCAACAGAACGATACCGAAACGAACTCGGATGACAAAAAGTGTAGAATTAATCATTCTCAGGATGACGAAACGGTCCCAAGCAAGTCGTCAAAATAGACTTCCGCCAAAAATAGAAATTTCCGGGGATAAAAATAACGGGTATTACATTCTACCCTCCTTAAAAGAAGTTTCGTCCGAAACTTAAAGCAGTAGGAGAAGAAATATTTCGCCAGGAAAAACTCAAAGAGATGCACAAGAACCGAAACTTACGCCCAAACGGCGAATCATCAATATAGAACACCACAATACATTACCCGAAGGCAAACCAAACCAATGCCGAAAAAGATACGAATTCACAATGCCCGAAGGCTCCAACGGAAATACCGATATATCACAATGGCCTGAAAGCCGAACAGCCCAAAGCTGTAAATCATCACAATACAGATCTCAAAGGAGTAAACCTGACTGTCAGACATACCCCTCGGCGTATGAACAACCAGTCGCAAATCGTCGGACATATCCAATACAACATGGACTACGAACGATCAATCAATAAAGCTCAAGAGGGACATCACAGTATGTCCGATCCGGAAATGTGTCCGTGCACATGTCCACCCCGTATACGGAATCCAGAATATACGTGTGACAATGTACCTAATTAGCCTCAAGAACTACGTCTCGTGTGCACGGTCCAATGCGGAAATATCCACGCATGACCATCGGGTGCCCGGCTAAAAATCTTACACATAACCAATCGGCACGCAGACATGATTCCAGATATGCCACGATACAACATGACAACGAAACTCAAGGGATAAAACATCCAATACGGATCATACAACTCACCAAGTGAACGATGACACACGAATAATGAAAGATCGACACGACCAACGATATTCAAAACAACCATCACGGGATCGAATTTCCTAAGGACCGATTATCACGAGCAACGATCACAACACAACAGATTGGAAAATCCTCAACCTTCAAAGATCACAAAATTACCGAGTTCACAAGAAAATAGTGTGCCGCCTTGAATCGCCAACACGACAATAATAATTCAACGGATGGGAACTATCCTCGACACCCCAATTCAATACTTCGATTACCGTAGAGAATGGCCAATCGATAACAACGATACAACAGATGAGAATATTTTTGACAGCGGATGGGAATTATCTTGATAATCCCAATTCAATACCTCGATTACCTTAGAGCGGTCAATCGATAAACAATGATACGATAGAATGGATGTCGGTGTCTTAAACCGACCACCGAAACGGAGATGATAAAAGGATATATCAAATGTCTCTCATTGGTTAATATAATATTAATAGAAAAACACCGATGTCAATGATGACGATTACCACAATATCTCAATGGAACATCCATCACAATCACAATCGATACGTCGATACCGCGAACCGGCAATCGACAGCGACTTAACCAACAAGTATCGCAATGCCTCGAACCGGCCTTTTACAAACAATAGTAACATTTGGCATAATTTGCCGACGGGCGTCGTGTCAACCAATCCCCTGACATCAATACAATCATAAAGAGGCCAAGTCCCAAAATGATACACACAATCGTACGCCTACACGATAACATTAGTCTCATTGATTAGTACGAGTATAAAACTTGTCTCGATATCAATACAAAGTACTGTTACCAATTCAGTTGATTTCGTCTTACGAATTCCCTCAGTCTCGACCAAGTTAATCTACGAACCCTTCAACCTTAACCGCAACACAACAGTCATAATTCACGATCAAACATCATACCTTATTGTAAAACGAAGGATTGATAATCAACCGGTTCGATGACGACCAATTATCAATACCACCAAACCTCGAACTCAATCGTTTTACCATATCTCGACTAATCACAGTCTGAACAATCCAACTCAGACACTTTCAAATCCTGTCCACAATACGAGTCGAAATATGATGATCATATCAGCAACCAATTCGGACCAATAATAAGGGTCTAAATGTTCCCAACTCAATTCTTAAATATGAATTGACAAGGTTCCCTTCTCGTAAATCCATCGTTAAAATTTACTTATGACCGTCATCAATTCGAATCATCCGACTGGTTCAAAACAATAGATAATCATATTAAAAAGGTTATCAAACAATCCATTCATTCGATTTGAATATTTACTCCATACGTATGGGCTTCCAAATTCAGAGATGAATAATAGTCTCATCAAACTCATAATCACATTCGTATTCCTATACGAATATTATTTCCAACACATAATTTAGCTCTAGATATGAATATTCCATATTCATTTTCAAAACATCAACACTTCTAAAAATTTTCATCACCTCGTATAATTCAAGAGTTCTTCAAGAACATGAAATATCCGAAATCACGTTGAACAACATCTCCGAGGTATATATCTCCATGTTACCATTTTCTTCATCATGTCATTCATACAATCTCAAGAATCGCAACAAAACCCTTATCACCATATGAAGAAGATCTCAATGATCATATCAACATCCGAAATCTCTTATTACAATTCCAACAAATCTCGTATAACATTATCACATGATTCCATAATTGTAACACCCTGCATCTTCCGGGAATATTACACGCCGTAAACCCTTCTCACAAGGATTTACTGTGCTAAGCACAATTTCCACGTCATTCCAAAATGCTAAAAAGACCGATGACGGTAATATTTTTCAAATACTAAAAAAATCATTTTCCAAATACCGTCAAAACGATCAAGGTTAAAATGCCAAAACTTCGGTTTAGGGAATCGGTTTTACAAAATAAAATTTGATTGGCAAAATACCAAAATCCATTTCAAAAATACTCACGCAATGGATAAAAGTACACCCAATTTATGCATTTTCATTGAAATAAGACGAACATCAAAATACACGATTCCCAATGTACTCCCTCCCAAGTAGTAGCCCAAAAAGAAAAAAAAATAAGCCACTATCAAAAGGGATATGAGGATTACCTTGTATGGACGAACCACGAAGAAAGAATAATTTGAACTCCATTCCAAGAATCATTAAATCATCATAGTCATCATATGGCCTCAAGAACATCAAGATCTCTATGATTCCATAATCATAATCAACATATTCAAAGCATATCATTATCTTCCTTCAACATAAACCTCATAGAATATGGATAACACAAGGAATCACTTCAAGAATCAACAAAAGTTCCATAACCAAGCTCTAATTCCATGATTCCAAGCTCACAATCATGTTAAAAGTGTTTAGAACACTCTTAAAAGTGAAGAGGGACGAGTTTTGGAGAGAAATATCTCAAAGGATCGTGAGAGAAATGAAAGGCAACACTTCAATATATAAATTGCACTCTCATTACGTACGTAGGTGTCCTTTCTTAACGTACGTAACAACTTTAACGTGCGTAATCCAAAATCCATAACGTACGTAACCATCTCACTGTCTCATTCCGTGCAGTCCATTACGTACGTAACCCATACCATATAACGTACGTAATATACCAGTTGACTTGCTACAGTACAATGGTTGTGTTACGTACATAACACGTCCTGTATAACGTACGTAACACGTACGTTGACTCACCTGTCCACATCCTCCGCCGAAAGTTGCCGAAACAGGATCCCACCTGCCTCACAGGACTCGGTTCTGTCCGATGCCTTCGTTACGTACGTAATACCTTAGCCTTGAAGTACGTAACCATGCCAATCTTACGTACGTAATCTCACCTTATTAACGTACGTAATAATTCCATACTTAGTCAATTTCAACAATTCCTGTCCAAAGTCATGACATACCAAATACGAGCATACGGCAAAATCAATACATATACTCAATTCAATAACATTTTCAAACGTTCACAACGTCCTCGAGCATAATTAACCATCCACGATATCCAATATATAAACGAAAAAAATATATCCGAAAAATCGGGGTATTACACTCTACCCCCCTTAAAAATAAGTTTCGTCCTCGAAACTTGCAATCACTCGCACAAACATTTCAACGGAAAATCCAAAATCACCAAGATAACCCAGAATGATCGAATAATCCGAACAACATACTTACAGGTCAGGGAAGTCGAAGATCTCCCGTGATACTAGCATGCGACTCCTAAACAAAGTCTCAACATAATACCGTTACACACCAATATCGCAATTAGCAATTTAACAAAATCTCAAGGAAGAGTTCACGTCCGTGACCACGGCCACGATTCTTCCTACTTTCAGCCAACATTCTGAAGGGCACATACGTGCGTAAGTATAATCCAAATCGCACATTCTCGAAGTGACCAATTCCCAAGAATACCAAGCTATAAACGAAACGAATAAGAAAAATACAAGAAGAGTGAGAGGACTTACAAGTACCGGTCGCACTGTGATGATGGCAGAGTAGTGATACTGTGGGCAAATGCCGACTCAATCGACCCAAAAGACCGACAGCCTAGGTATCCATAAACCTAAGCTCCGATACCATATTCTGTAACACCCCCAAGTTATTCAGGGTATATTACAGCGCCGTGAGCCCCGCCGTGGGACCCACATGGCTAAATCTTTCGCGGAAATATAAACTTGACCGATAAGGTCTTCATACAATAGTAAGAAAGAAGTTACACATGGTATTCAAACCATAAACAATGAAACCATATACATCACCGCACAAATCAATACCTCGGCAACACAGCCTAACATCAAGGAAAGCGAAATACAATACTCGAGTATTTAAAAATCCATTCCAAGACAACAACACCGAATGGAGGAAACCAAAAGAGATAACAGGAGACAAGACACGATCACACTTGCCCATCATCTTCATGCCGACCTGCACTGCCTCTGTCCGCTCTCCCGGAACTCGAAATACATGAAACGTATTTCCCCATAAAGGGGTTAGCCGTCGAATAGCTAGTGCAAGTATAACAATATGAAACATAATACTTCGACAATAAAGTAAATGTAATCCGTCCATTCATCAATTTCCGTCAATTCATCAATTTCCGTCAATTCATCAATTTAAGACTAGTATTCCTAATAACTAAATCTCATAGCATCTCATCAATACATATATGAATACCGTGGAACCGCACTGCAGGCTACGGAACCCTCGAGGACCCGTCGGTCCGTCCCGAGTGGTTAATTCATATTATCCATGGAATCGCACTGGAGGCTACGAAACCCTCGAGGACCCGTCGGTCCGTCCCGGAGTGGATATAAATAAGCATGCCAACATAATTTCATATGAATGCCGTAGAAACGGTTCGTTCATATCAACCATGGAATCGCACCAGAGGCTACGAAACCCTCAGAGGACCATAGTCCCGTCCCGGAGTGGCTAGAAATAATCATACCATCAATATTTCATACTTTCAAAGTCGAGAACGTACAATCATAAATGTATACTTGCCTTAATAAACGTTACCGAAGATCCCGAAGAACACGGTTCGACCGGGAAGTTTGAACCACGAGGAAGACAACGAACGGAAGGGTTTCAACTCGAGTTCTTCACAAGAATTCGACCCTAATAACATAAATTCAATAAATCATCGATCATACGAGGAAGAATAATCGTAGAACGCCCGAAAACCCCTCTATGACATTTTACCGGACACCTTCAAGGCGTCGGTCAAGAACTCGACCAAAACAACGAATCGATACGATCCAACCATGGGATAACAAGGGAAATGATACAATACATCTAAATAATCATCAATCCTTCACAATCCTAAGTTAAATCGGATTAAACGGACGAAATCGAACAAAATACCCAAAATCCCCAAAATTAGATTTCTAGAAAATCGGCTGATTCGCTCGATCAAAGGATGTTATCGGACGAATGATTGATGATATAACCCAAGGAACTCCATGGATATGTTGCTAAACAACATGGCTTCAAGCTTAGAACACGCCCGGCTACGGAGGAGGAGAAGAAGAAGGTGAAAATGGCAAGAAAAAGCGTCTCAGGGGCCTTTTATAGGGTTGATCGCTGCCGACACGGACCGTGCGTCGGGCACGGTCGTGTTACCAGCTTGGCCGACAGGACTCGACCGTGTCCCGCTTGACACGGTCGCGGCGCCGAGGGCCTTCCGACAGCGACCCGCCCGACAAATGATCGGGCATGACTCGGCCGTGTCACGGGACACGGTCGGCGTGTCGGCTGCTCCAGGTTTATCCTAAGAGTGCGGCACGGGCCGTGTCGGACGACACGGCCGAGTCTGGTCGACAGAAACTCCGGCATTTCCGGACGAAATGCACGGCCGGCGTCGGACGACACGGCCGAAGTTCGCCGGCAGCGATGATCGCCAATAACGAGCGGGTGAGTTAAAACGACCATAACTCTCTCGTCCGGACTCCGATTGACTCACCGTTTGAACCATTGGAAAGCTAACTTGATGCTCTATAATATTGCAAAGATTCAGAATTTTTGGAGTTACTAAAAATTAATGGTGATCTAACAAAGTCGAACTCCCACGTGAAAAAGTCGATTAAGGACACGGAATTCAACAGAACGATACCGAAACGAACTCGGATGACAAAAAGTGTAGAATTAATCATTCTCAGAATGACGAAACGGTCCCAAGCAAGTCGTCAAAATAGACTTCCGCCAAAAATAGAAATTTCCGGGGATAAAAATAACGGGTATTACACCAATCAACTCCAGAAGGTCAAAGAGGGTTCCAGAAGGTCAGAAATCGGGTCGGATTGCTACGGGCCGAATCGGGCCTAGGCCGGGCCGGGCCGGGACACTTCGGGCCGGGTCGGGCCGGACGTTCCAGAGGGGTCTGGGGACTCCAAGAAGACTTCTTAGAATTGTTTAGAATTGTATAGATCATTCTAGATGATGGCATTCTTGTAAATACTTGGAATAGTAATGTTTTGTTGGTAATTTGTTAGCCTAGGAGGTTTAGTATAAATACCCCCTTGGGGCTCATTTGTAAATCATCTTGAGAAATCTGATTTGCTACAGTGCAATAAGAGAAACCCTTCCCCAAAGCATTTCTTACTTTCCTTCCTAGTAATCTTGTGTGTTGATAGGCTTACTACTTAGGCTTGAGACAACCTAAGATAGTGCCGCACGGAGAGGACTTAGCGAGACGCAAGTATAACCCCGTGACAGTTGGTATCGGAGCCAGGTTGAGACAACCAAGGCGGATTTTCGAAGATTGCTAGCTGATCGTGCAAGGAGTAAGATGGCACAATCATCCGACGTTACCCAACCCAACACTCAAAGTGAGAAGACCAAGAAGGGCAGAGACAAGTCCGTCGACCAGATTTGCCATGGACAGTGAGTGACTCGACCGGAGGAGGTCTATGATGAGGTTGCGAGGAGGGTGGATGACTTGGAAGAAGGCGGTGAGGAGCCGCACAACCAGTTCTTTCTACTATCAATGCTTGTGATGGGGACATGAAGAAGGAGTTGGCGATTTTCGGCCATGATCCCGGCCATGCAAGAGAGCATGGAGGTTCTCAAGACGGAGATGGCAAGGTGAAAAGGGCGATTGCCAATGGAGAAGGACATGTGGGTGCGACACCCGCACGAATTGATATCCCAAGGCACAGGAAGTTCAACGGATCGAGAAACGCCAAGGAGATTGACAATTTCTTATGGAACTGGAGCAATACTTTGGTGCCTCAAACATTCTAGATGATGACACCAAGTTGCGGACGGCGCCCTTGTACTTGGCCGACACGGCCGTGTGGTGGCGACCAAGCAGTGACATTGAGAGTGGTGCGTGCGGATGGCTTCACGGGAAGACTTCAAGGCCGAATTGAAGAGGCAATTCTATCCCGAGAATGTGGAGTTCGAGGCTCGGGGCAGGCTGAAGAGACTCAGCCACACTCGCACTATCAAAGACTATGTCAAGGAGTTCCAAGAAATTGTGCTGGAGATACCCAGCTTGACGGCGACCGACAAGCTGTTTGCGTTTATGGACGGACTCAAGCCTTTTGCGAGGCAAGAATTGGAAAGGCGCAATGTTCAGGATGTGGCGACCGCCATTGCTGTGGCCGAGGGCTTACGGGAGTTGAAGACCAGCGACAAGCCAAGGACCTTCCGCACAGATAAAGGCAAATGTGGGGGAGACCGCCCATCAAGGTTTAGGCCGAACAAATACTGGGGCAAGCAACCAGTGGACGAGAACGATAAGCCGAGAGGTTGTCACATTTGTCATAGTACCTCTCACATGAAGTACGATTGCCCACTTCGGAGGAAGAAGGTCGCAGCCATGCAAGAGACCACGGAGACCGAGGTTGCGGATGGTGCGTATATGGGCTCATTGA
This sequence comes from Orobanche coerulescens, assembly GCA_033398695.1. Lineage (NCBI taxonomy): Eukaryota > Viridiplantae > Streptophyta > Magnoliopsida > Lamiales > Orobanchaceae > Orobanche > Orobanche coerulescens. Next base: position 150,618,416 of record CM065801.1, on the reverse strand, counting down.
GTTTGCTCAATGCTGTCAAAGCCGTTGTGGAGCCGGCGAAGGGACCCAGAAAGGGGTCTATGTTCGTGGATGCCTTGATAGGAGGCATACACATCAAAGCCTTAGTGGATACAGGAGCTACGCACAATTTCATGCGGGATGGCGTAGCCAAAGTCTTACGACTTACCGTCACTCCAACTAATGGATCGATCAAGACAGTGAACACCCATGCTAAACCGGTGACGGGCGAAGCCCGAGGAGTGAAAGCAAAGATAGGTGAATGGAAGGGAATGATCACCTTCACTGTAGTTACCATGGATGACTATGATTTGGTCCTTGGGTTACAATGGTTCGATCAGGTACGGGCTTGCATTCTTCCATTTTTAGATTCCTTAGTCATTTTGGACTCCGACAGGACACAGGCCATTCCGGCCAGAAGGGCGAAGGGGCGGGGCACCCTTTCACCATGCAACTTAGTCGAGGCCTTCGGAAGGTGAAGAGACCTTCACGCATTTTACGTTCCTGATGATGGAAACGATATTGAAGGCAAGGATGTACCAAAGGAAGTTCAAGCCGTTTTGGAGGAGTTCCAGGACGTGATGCCCGCGGAACTACCTAAGAAGTTGCCACCCAGACGGGATGTGGACCACAAAATTGAACTTATTTCCGATGCGAAGCCACCTTCGAGTACACCCTATAGGATGTCACCACCGGAACTTAAGGAGCTGCAGAAACAATTGAAAGAGTTGTTGGATTCCAAAATGATCCAACCATCCAAATCTCCTTATGGATCCCCCGTTTTGTTCCAAAAGAAGCATGATGGATCCTTGCGTATGTGCGTGGACTATAGGGCACTCAACAAACTGACAGTTCGCAACAAGTATCCCATTCCACTCATTGGAGAGCTGTTTGACCAACTGGGAGGTGCTAAATACTTTTCAAAGATCGACCTAAGATCCGGATATTGGCAGGTCCGGATAGCCGAAGGAGACGAACCCAAGACAGCCATGGCGACCAGGTATGGTTTGTTTGATTTCCTTGTGATGCCATTCAGGCTTACAAACGCCCCAACGACCTTTTGCACACTGATGAACAAGGTATTTCAACCATACATAGACAAGTTTGTTGTCGTTTATTTGGATGATATCGTCATTTACTCATCATTAATGGAGGAGCATGTAGAACACTTGCGACAGGTGTTCCAAGCATTGCGGGACAATGAACTTTATGCAAAGTTGGAGAAATGCTCATTCGCCCAACAGGAAGTGACTTTTCTGGGGCATCGTATCAAAGATGGCCGCATTATGATGGACGAGGCCAAAGTGAAAGCCGTTCGAGATTGGGAGCCGCCGACCAACGTAACCCAACTCCGATCATTTCTGGGACTCGTGAACTACTACCGGAAGTTCATGGAGGGATACTCTCGGATAGCAGCACCATTGACGGACCTATTGAAGAAGGACCAAAAATGGGAGTGGACGGATAAGTGCCGAGAGGCCTTTGAGCGACTCAAAGGCAAAGTGACGGAGCAGACAGTTCTTGCCTTGCCAGACCATGCCAAGGCATATGAGGTTCAGACCGATGCATCTGATTATGCCATCGGAGGAGTTTTGATGCAGCTAGGGCATCCCGTCGCCTATGAGAGTAGAAAATTGAATGACACCGAGAGACGGTACTCGGTACATGAGAAGGAAATGACCGCCGTGGTTCATTGCCAAAGAGCCTGGAGGCATTATTTACTTGGGAGCAAGTTTGTGGTACGAACAGACAACGTAGCCACAAGTTATTTTCAAACCCAGAAGAAGCTCACGCCAAAGCAAGCAAGAGGGCAGGAATTCCTAGCTGAGTTCGATTATACCCTAGAGTATAAGCCGGGAGTACTTAACCGAGTAGCCGACGCATTAATCCGGAAGGCCGAGCTTGCAGCCTTGACCAAGGCCGAAGGAAGCATCAAGGACCGCATACGCGAGGGACTGAGGCAGGACCCTTTCGCAGAAAACATCATGCAACTTGCCAGGAGCGGCAAGACAAGACGGTTCTGGGAACGAGACGAGCTACTTTTTACCAAAGGCAATCGTTTGTACGTGCCCAAATGGGGGAAATTACGGAGGGACATCATGAAGGAATGCCACGATACACTATGGGCTGGACACCCAGGTATGCACCATACAATGGCTTTAATTGACAATTCTTACTTTTGGCCCAGGATGCGTGAGGACGTTGAGGCATACGTCCGGACATGTCTTGTATGCCAACAAGACAAGGTGGAGCAACAACAACCTGGTGGACTACTTCAACCCTTGCCCATACCGGAACACCCTTTTGAAAGCGTTTCAATGGACTTCATTTCGGCTTTGCCTAAATCGGATGTGTACGGGTCGATCATAGTTGTGGTGGACAGGTTCTCAAAATACGCAACCTTTATTCCAAAGACCGGACGTAACGGCTCTGGAGACGGCCAAGTTGTTCTTAAAGCATGTGGTAAAATATTGGGGCATTCCAAGGACAATCGTGAGTGACCGAGACCCACGTTTCACAGGAAAGTTTTGGTCGGGACTTTTCAAGCTATTGGGCTCGAACTTAGCATTCTCAACAAGTTTCCACCCACAGACGGACGGGCGGCAGAGACGAGTTAACGACCGCTTGAGTGCTACTTGCGGCACTATGTGAGTGCCAATCACGGATCGGGCCAAACTCTTAGACACGGCCCAATTCTCATACAACTTGCGTAAGAGTGAATCAACGGACGCGGCACATTCGAGCTCGCTAGGGGAGACAACCGGAGACAACGAACAACATTGCCATCGGATACACGGACGAGTCCCGCAAAGATATACCTTTGCTAAGTCATTACAGGAGGAATCGGACTTGGCTCGAGCATCTTTGGACAAGGCACCAAGAAGATGAAGAAATGGGCCGATCTCAAGCGACGAGCGGTCGAGTTTAATGAAGGCGACTTAGTTATGGTGAAACTTCTCCCGCAGCAATTTAAAGCATTTCGGGCTGTGCATAAGGGACTCATCCGAAGATACGAGGGACCCTACAAGATCGAGCGGTGTGTTGGGACAGTTTCCTATCGTGTGGAACTTCCGCCGAAGATGAAGATACACCCGGTCTTCCATGTTAGCCAACTGAAGCCTTACCATCAGGACATGGAGGATCCGGGCCGAGCTCAGTCACATCGAGCACCGACTGCCGTGATTACTTCCTTCGACAAGGAAGTAGCCGAGATCATTTCATATCGGGACGTTCGACGAAGGGGCGTGGCCCCATACACCGAGTACTTTGTGCATTGGAAGGGACTCCCAGACGCTGAAAATAGCTGGGAACATGAGGATCACCTATGGAAATTCCGGCAGATGATTGAAGAATATCGGGACAGCATCGTGCCGAGGACGAACACGACTTTGGTGGGGGAGAATGTCACGCCCCACCTTAAGGCAGCAGGCATCTACCGGCATCCGGCCGAAGCCTGCCGGACGGGCGCGCAGCAGGCTCGCGCGAGTACATGGACTCGGACAAGCTCACAGAGAACTACCCCCCCTATAATAGGCTTAGACGGAAAAAGCCTTGTGACAACAGTAGACATTGAAAAGCCGAGGAATCCACTCTTCAGAAAGAAGACCCTAGAAGCTTCAAGATGGAGAGCAATCAACTCCAGAAGGTCAAAGAGGGTTCCAGAAGGTCAGAAATCGGGTCGGATTGCTACGGGCCGAATCGGGCCTTGGCCGGGCCGGGCCGGGACACTTCGGGCCGGGTCGGGCCGGACGTTCCAGAGGGGTCTGGGGACTCCAAGAAGACTTCTTAGAATTGTTTAGAATTGTATAGATCATTCTAGATGATGGCATTCTTGTAAATACTTGGAATAGTAATGTTTTGTTGGTAATTTGTTAGCCTAGGAGGTTTAGTATAAATACCCCCTTGGGGCTCATTTGTAAATCATCTTGAGAAATCTGATTTGCTACAGTGCAATAAGAGAAACCCTTCCCCGAAGCATTTCTTACTTTCCTTCCTAGTAATCTTGTGTGTTGATAGGCTTACTACTTACGCTTGAGACAACCTAAGATAGTGTCGCACGGAGAGGACTTAGCGAGACGCAAGTATAACCCCGTGACAGTCCGCAGGAAAAGGCCCTAGGATGGACGGCTCACCCACGTTCATTGAGACCTTTGAACTAAGAAGGTCGTCCGCCGCTAGGGTTTCTTGCAACGAGAAGGACCCTGCAACTAGGGTTTTCGACGGAGCGACTGCTTGCTGGGCTACCAGAGCTTCCTTTCCGACATGACTAGATTTAGGCACACCGTTGCTAATCGGAGCATCATCTGAACATTCATTGGGCGACGACTGTAGGATTATGTGATCTTGACGCAATATTTTTGGTGAAGTCGACGAGACCGGATTGCGACTGATCTTAACAGGAGATGCAGGCGACGAGACTGGAGTGCGATGGATCATATCAGAAGGTGCAGTAGATATTGCAGATTATATGGTGGGCGTCTAAGATGCCCGTTTATGCCGCGTCATAACACGGCGATACTTAATCGTCGGAAAAGGTGAAAACGTAGACGACGAGCATGAATATAAACTACTGATGTATGCAGGCTTCGTTGGTGATGAAGGATCTGTGGGTGGATGATGGAATCGACGTCACAGGGGGGCAGGTGACGAGAAAAGCGATTTTGTTGGCCACTAAGTATACAGAATACAGCTTGCAAAGTGTTTTAAGCAACAAGCTGTACGATTTTCAAATTTGAGTGCGTAGCGGATGTCTATTTAAAGTAAGTTGCTATGAATACAGTAACTAGATATGAAGCGTATAGTTAGAATAATAATCACAGATATTAAAACAGTAAATGTAGTAGGTAATTGACACAGTAATTAAAGTGGTTCGAGGTAAACCCCTCTACGTCCACTGGTCCTCCACACAAGAGTGAAAATGTTTATTATAAATACTACGTACACAACTACGTATTTCTAATCAAACCTATCAATGTATTGTTCACACAGATTGATACAAAGATCGTAGCTTTCAACTGTTCACACAGATTGGTTTAGGCTTTCACTTGACTAACTTCTTCACACAGTTCTGAAGCTTTGTCTCTACAATGCAAATCTGTCACACACAGTTCAGGAACAGCAAGGCTTTCTCAGTCCACACATGGCTGATGGGTTTGTTCAATGAAAGAACATTTGTTGAACAACAGCTTGACTTTCTTGAGCTTGAGCTGATGATGTGTTGTCCAAGGTTGAGCACTTGGATATTTCTTCTATCGGAATATGCAGTAAGCTTGAAGAAATATGTTGCTCAGAATATTTGTGTAAGCGCTTGTTGTTACTTGTGTTGGATTCTTGTTGGTCACTGATCTTCAAACTCTTGGGGATATATATATAGCGTTCTGAATAGATCCGTTGAGAAAGATCAGTTGAGCAAAAGTCCGTGATAACTGGATGGTTGACTTGTATAGACCAAGATCCGGATTTTGCGTTGTTTTAAGATCTCTGTCGGTTTTAGTATTTAAATACTTTATCCTTTCAATATTTAAATACTTCTTTTCAAATGAACTTGACTTTAGTGAATAACAAAGATTCCTTTTCAAACGGTCTTCAGTCCTGTTTCGATAGGTATTGAAGGTCTCAATACGGTACAGCTTGAATGCTGTATCCATTTGTGTTGTAGGCTATAATGGAGAAGTCACTGTATGGAATGTTGTATGAAGAGACAGCTTCCATACTTGGCGCTTTTAGACTATGTTGTTGTATGATGGCATTATGAGAAGTCTTCGATACAAGATCAGCAACCTTCAATCAGACTTTCGATACAGTTGCTTATTGTATGCTGCATTGGCACTTTATCAAAACACTCTATCAAAACTTTCGATACAGGGATTGTTTTATCCTAACAAATTTTCACCTTGAGTGTGTGAAAATCGCAAACGACTCAGAGGAAGCTACTGGAGGCTAATCTGGCTGTGGTTTGTTGGCAAAGGATCTAGAGAGCACGGGGAGTCGGCTGGTGTGGGTGGTCGCCGGAGAATGTGGCCGGATGGGGTGCGGTTGAAGAGAGAAGTGGCGGCGAGCACGGGGAGTGGACTGGGGTGAGGGAGAAAAGATTAATTGCTACTCAGAAGTTTGACGTATAGGGGTCTTAAGTTATACCCTTTCTCCAACAGTTCTCCCAACTTATTCTTAAATTCTTACATTTCTAAAGGTGCCATACGATAAGGCGCCTTAGAAATCAGAGCCGCGTCAAGCTCTAAATCAACAGAAAATTCTATCTCTTGATCTGGCAGTAGTCCCAGAAGTTCGTCTGGAAAAACATCTGAGTATTCATTAACAATTGGAATCAAAGAAAAGTCGACTCCATCCTCCTCTGACTTCAAAGCATAACACCAATAGCCCGTACATTCTTTATTAAAGAGTTTCACGGTCTTCATGGCCCTGATAAGCAACTTAGGTTGGCTCGATTTACGTCTCATAAACGAGTATTCTGAACCATCCTTGGTTATTATAGTAATAATCTTAGTGCGGTAATTCATAATCGCTTGGTGACTCTCAAGCCAGTCCTCACCGAGGATCAAATCCTCGCCCTCGATATCAACCACAATCAAATTCGATAACCAATCAATACCTGCTATGCTCACCCGATAATTTTTAATCTCCCAATTCCCCATGATTCTATCCCCACTAGGCAGTTTCACATAGAATTTCATACAATCAATATTCAAACGGCGTACACAATCCAAGGAGACAAAAGAATGTGTAGCACCAGAATCAAAAAGTACTCGAACTGGATGAGATAGAATATGAATGGTACCTGAGTCCACCGCCGCATCGAGTTCATCTGCTCGACGCATCTCATAAACTCGTGGATGTGCCGAACCAACTCTAGAATCTCCCTCTCTAACGGTCTGACCCCGTCTCTGGCCTCTGCCATAACCCTGCTGTAATTGGCTAATTGATTATCGTTGGTTCATACTCTAATCTCTATGTGCTGGGACAGAAGCCCGAGTATCCAAAGTCTGATCTTGTTCGGGGCAATAAACTGCCATGTACCCCACCTGACCACAAGTGTGACATTTTAGAGGTGGGAAATTGCATTCCAGATTGATGTGGCCTGGATGACCACAATTAACATAGGCCATCGGGCAAGTTTAAGTGCCTGAAGTAGAACGAAAACTCTTCTTTCCTTTAAAAGAATGCGATGACTGCCCAACAGAATGGTTATCCGACTGAGGTCTCTGAAAGATGCCGCCCTTAGAGCTAGAAAAGTTACCGGTGATCTTTTGCTTCTTCGGCTCGTCTGTGGTGTTATTGTTGGAACACAACATGTCATATGCCAAAGCCCTGTCTTGGTATTCTTTCAGAGTAGTGCAAGCAAACCCAACCATGTAACGCCAAATATCTATGCTCATTCGTAGGTCCAAATGGTGGACCTTGTCGTGTTTATCCCGTAGTTGATTCTTCACGTAAATCAGCTGCTGATTATATTCTATTATTGCCTGAGAGACGGGAATATTTTGCGGTTTAGCTTCAAAGAAGGCTCGGATCCTGCTTTCTTGAACTGGCCAAGGACAAAACTCGATCTCTAACATATTTTTGAATTCGTACCACGTAGCAATGTGGTCCTGCGGTTTAATAGCTTTCCACCAAGTTGCAGCTTCCTTAGCAAGGATGTACTGAGCAATAGGTACCTTCCTCGTTTCCGGACAATCAACCACTTCAAACACTTTCTCCGATTTAAATAGCCAACTCTCCCAACCTGATGGGTCGGTAGCACCGCTGAACTGTGGAGGGTGCATACGGACCACATTCTGTAGTAAGGCATCCATAGTTGGATTATTATTATTCAGTTGCACACCTTGGGCCAGGATAGCCATCTGATTTGCCAATTGTTGAAGAACATTTGTACCCCAACATCTGCCTTATTCTCTTGACTGGTCGACTGGTCATGCTGACTCTCGGTATCCGGATGTACTGAATTAGATAAACTAGGGGTAGTCGACCCCACAATGGAACTGATGGAAGCGATTGCGCCACGTCCTCGCCCGTGGCCACGCCCTCGTCCCCAGTCAGCAGACTATCTGAAGGACACATACAGTACATCAGTATAATTCGGATCGTATGTCATCGAGGTGGCCGATCCCCAAGAACATCAATTTAAAGGCGAAGTAATTAAGGGAATACAAGAGGAGTAAAAGGACTTATAAGTACCGGTCGCACTGTGGCAAGGTAGTGATACTGTAAACAAATGAAAGACACAATCGACCCATTAGGACCGACAGCCTAGGTATCCATAAACCTAAGCTCTCATACCATATTCTATAACACCCCCAAGATATTCAGGGTATATTGCAGCGCCGTGGACCCCTGTGTGGGACCCACAAGGATATACGTACACATAATCATAAATACTCCAACCGATAAGGTCTAGACAAAGCCAAACGGAAGATAATACCATTCAACATCCAAAGTAACATTCAAGGTCAATGACGTAAACTAATGGGAATTAAACCCATGAAAACCAAGGTACGACAACCATAATAACATCACGTAGTATTCGAGTACAAAGAACCGTTCAAACATACAACATTCCCAAATGGGAGAACATAAGGGTATGAACAAGGATAAAGCACAGCATCACTCTTGCCCATCATCTTCAGGCCGACCAGGTACTCGCCCATATGATCTCTTATAGCCTGAAATACATGAAACGTATTTCCCCCGAATGGAGTTAGCCATGGAATAGCTAGTACAAGTATATCGAATATGAAACACAATACTTCTCGACAATAAAGTAAACGTAATCCTCATTTCATCAAACTCAAGACTAGTATTCCAGAACAGCCAAAAAAACCTTGGCATCATTCTTTTGGGAGGTTGAACCTTGCCCTATTACTGAGATTTCTAACCTTACAGGAACATTTGTAGTAAGAATGGTAGATCTTATCACTTTGCAATATCAGTAAAGCTGTAGGGCATCAAATCCATAAATTTTGCAGACAGGGAATATGTTGCACTTCTAAATTAGATTGACGGTGCAGGGATCTTGATGAGTCAAATAGGGAGCATACCAGATAATTTACCAACGTTCAATTGAGATCATTCAATTTCTCCCTCCCTCTAACGATGGAAAATTCATCTCATCAAAGTGACAATATGTAAATTTCAAAGTAAATGAATCTCCTGTCAAAGGTTCTAAATAGCGGATAATTTTTGGCTACTCATACCCAATATATATACTTGATCGTCTTTGTGAACTCATTTTAGTATGCTGTGTAGGTATAATTAGAAACATAGATTGCGCAACTAAAAATACGTAAGTGTGAAATATCAGGCTCATATCCAGTTACCAACTGAGATGCACTAGATGGTTGATTGACAATGGGTCAATGACGAATAAGTATAACTGCATGCAAAATTACATAACCCTAAAATCCAAAAGTTGGTGCACAATATCAATGGTGTGGCAATAAGATGTAGCCACTTAATCGTTGCCTCAGCAAGGCCATTATGCAAATGAACATATGGGATGGGTTGTTCAACTTCAATCCCAATCGACACATAATAGTCTTCGAATTATTTCGATACAAACTCACCAACATTGTCCAATCGTAATGACGAGATCGTAAAATCACGTTGGCTGGACGATAACTTAATGATTTGTGGTAGGAGCTTAACAAATGCAATGTTTCTAGCAGATTGCAAAGTGACGTATGACCATCGTGTTGATGCATCAACCAGAACCATAGAATATCTTAACAGTCCACATTATGGCTGAATATATCCACGATTGCCCCCCTTGAATTCTTTATAAGAAGTGAATATTTTGTGTTGAGTCTTTAGCAAATGAAGGAGAAAGTATGAACTTTGCTGGTGAAAAGGCTTTACAAAAAAATTTATGGGCATTTGAGATTGTCATGGAAGCCTCGAGACTTTCATAAGATGCCCTGGCAACTTCATTAGGACACATGATCTCCAATCCCGGAGATGCCGTATCAGACTTACTCACATCTATGCCGATGTCGAGCGGTGCTTCTAATAATTTTCTAAACTTGAAAAATGGATGACCAAGGTGGTCATGCCACAACTAATATGCTTCAGAATCATAAAACTCGTGACTCATAGCACAAGATTCAATAACTTTTATTGCAGTTTGGTGTAGACCACAACTTAAACTCATGAGTTTCTCAAGAATGTGGCATCTTCCGCATTCTGCTAGAGTAATCCACAAAAATCTATGTCCATTCTCACATTGTGTATCACGGTGATAACCATTGACACGTATGTCCCTAAAACTTAGCAAGAGTTCGTTCTTGGGTCATAACGAGCATTTGTGACATTAATATACGTACCATTATGTAGTAAGAAATAAATAGGTTCGTCCCTTGGATGACATGGGAGGAACCGATCATAGTTGTCATAGAGGATACGTATGGCACAACATCGATAAATAGTTCCCCTGTTTCGAAGAATAGTGTTGGTTGTTCCACTATCAGCAAGACACTCAGTTTCATCATAGGACATCTACAATAAGACATATAACTAGATTAGTTTTGTTCTTAAAGACATAATGAAAATAAAACTTAGAGTTGGGAATATTCGACCAAGTTGGTGGGAACAAATGTTAGCACACTCGCTGGAAATAATTTCCATGCAGCTTGACCTTTATTCTCTAAAACAATTATAACTTTTTTGTTAGGAAGGCTATGGATGAACAGTTAGATGTCCTGGAAACTAGACTTCTGTATATTTTCATCCATAGGTCGTAAACTTTCTAGATCATTAAATTTGGATCGTAGTGCTTGTTTCAAGTTTCTATTTTAGTTTTCCTAGTTTGTGTGATAAAGCAAGGTTGAAGCCATCTTCAATGTCATAAGTGTTGATGGAAAAATATGGTAATGGTATCCTTGGGCACACTTAAGCATGTGAAGACGCAGCGAGGTGTTCGATTTCTCTCACAACTAGTGATTCTTTGGATAACTCCAACTTGGTAGACTTGTAGGGGAAATACGAATGTCAGTACATGTAAAGCTATTGAAAACCCACTTAATCCATTTAGGCACTTTCAAAAGATAAAAAAGTACCAAGGAGGATGCGCATAGTCTTTGATCAAAGTTTAGATAAAATCCACCCTAGTGCATCAAATCAACCAAATAATTCATTACTAAGCCATTGCTTTGTAAAGCCAAACCAAATATGCTACTAATGGGAAATTTTGATTCACATTCTTGCTTAATAACAACAAAAGAGGTAAATGAATTTATTCATCATGGACGACTTTATTACATTAATAGAAGATCCTAAGATAGTTCTTAAAATGAAACTAAAAACAAGACAAGGCGTAGACCAAAGCGCAAGACTAGTCAAACTACGATGATCTAGTCAAAGTCAGCAACATCTAAATTCTAAGCTTCATCCGCGATGGTGAGAGAAGGGATATCAACATGACTCACCTCTGTATTCGCTTGACATTCCTCCATAAAATTCGACTCTTGAGTCAAGTTTTATTTATAATGCTTGTGGTAGGCATGGGTGTTCTTCAGCACTTTATAATTACGGTAAGTATGCTTTTTTAAATAGTATGTATATTAATTTTGGTTGTACTTCAGAATAAGTCCATTCTCGATGGTAGGAGGCAGTCCAAGTGGGTGGGCCCCACTAGGACCAGTGTTCGAGCCAACTTCTCTCCTCCATACATTGGAATGACAACCTTATCTTTTTGTCGCTTGCTCATGTCTTGCACACGCGGTGCTTGCAAGAATTGAGAAGCATTGTCTTTTCTCTTTTGTGGTGGTGCAATCCTATGGGTAGACTGATTCACTTCCAGAATCGGCTTCGTGCCAGCTGGGCGCACATTATTATTGAGAATGATCTCAAGATGCCTTTCTTTCTTTCGCGATGTGGATATAAGGTCCCTAAAAATTTTGATTCTCCCATTCCATATGCAACACGCAACTGATGAGCATTTACACTTACTCCCACAGGAAAAATATTAAGAGTTTTTTCGATTAAATCCTGATCAGACTTGTTGACAGCATAAAAACCAAGATTAACATAAAAATCAAGGACAACTTGATTAAAAGTCTCCACATTCGCATAATCCAAGTACCGTATTTTCTCCCATTGTAATTGTAATTTAGGGAAAAGCTGCTCATGCACATTGTTAAAGTATTGTTCAAGCATATCACACAGTTTCTTGAGAGTTTGCAATTTCATATAACACTTTTCTAATAGAGGATGTACATGTCATCCCAAATACATTAGTGCATTATTTTTAATTTCCTCGATCAGTTGTCGAGAGATAGGCTCGTTAGAGGAAAATATGGTGGCAGTAAATCTCTAACTGACGAACTTCAAGCGAACGTCTGAGACCCACCAATGATACTCCTTACTAGCATGGTCAAGGATCTCAATTTTTGGATGGATATTTGAGCCTTGTGCCATCTATAAGATATAAAAAATAGGAAGTTAGTCTTGTAGGATTTTAGTGACTATGTAAACGACTATAATAAATGCATAATGATGTATACAACATCACAAAGTATCGACTTTCAACAATTCCGTGACTCCCCAGGACCATCACACATTTTTCTTTAACACGCAAGATACCGACTTCTCTCACGATCTTATCCACCGGAAAGAAGCATGGGAGATTAAGAGTTCAAGTACCCATGTCCCCAAAATAAAAATTTCTAAAAGAGAAAATTGGAATAGGGACAAGTTAGAGAATTACCTTGATATAAGATTGGGTATGTGATATGAAGCATTTCACGGTGTTCCCTGATTAATTGGTTGATACTTGATACAAAAACGTGAGACCGTAGACCAAATTTGGCGGATTCGGAGAACAAAAAATTCCAAAGTTTATGTTCCCAACCTATGGACCCGAATAAATGAGGCGGACTGAATTGGGTAGCTTCGCTGTGGCGAGTTAATTTTTGTGGTGGATCGCGGAGGAGTACAGTGAGTTGGCTTGGGTCATACAGCAAGGTTCACAACTTGGGGCTGGATCACTACTGGTTGTGTGGGTGGGGTAGTTAGGTTGGGTGGGATGCGGTTTATGGGATCGAACTACTGTACATGGTGGATGGCGGCTGGATTGGTTCGGGAAATCCATGCTTGCGTGCAGTAATGGATGTGGGGGCCAAGTACTAGGATTCAGTCACGGGTGGCGAGGGGCTGAAAATGGGATCGGGGCTAGCATATTGGGTTGGGTGATCCGATCATGGGCGCGAGGGGCGAATGCGTGATAAGGTTGAAACGATGGAGGGGATCCAGGCAGACGGGATCTTGGTAGGGGCAGCGAAAGGGATCTAGGTAGACGGGAGTTGGGGGTGGTTTTGCAGCGTTCGGAGGGGGTGGTGGGGTAGGTATTGATCGTAAAAATTTCCAATTTTTTTAGACATTTTAAAAAAAAATTTATTAGGCTACGTGTTGATAACGTGTTTGAGGAAACTATAAGTAAAGAAATAGAAGATGAACAATCAATAGAATAATTGTATTGATAACACTGATAGAGGAGTCTTTATAAGGAAGGATATAGAATCTCTGCTATCTAGGTAACCTAGTGCAATTACTATTAGGTAAGGCATATCACGGAAAGATAAAATCATAATTCCTGGAACAAGTTCTTGATTTCCTTGGTTTTTGTATTTATTAGAGTGTTTTCTTTTGGTGTGTTGATTTTTTTGGTATTAGGATTCATCTTCAATTTTATGGCATTTTTTTATATATTTGGTTAGTTAAGTTTTTTAGAATTTTCTATTGTTTTTTTATCTTGTTGTTTTTCTTATTTTATATGAGTTCGTCTCATAAGAAACCTACTTATTGATCAACTGCACTAGTTGGTATATTTAGACCCAGGTTCATGATGCAATATGTGTAACACCCCCAAGTTATTCAGGGTATATTACAGCGCCGTGAGTCCCGTCGTGGGACTCACAAGGCTAAACATACGCGGAACTATAAACTTGACCGATAAGGTCTACATACAATAGAATGAAAGACGATACAAATGGTATTCAAAACCATAACCAATGAAACCATATACATCACTGCACAATCAATACCTCGGCAACACAGGCCGGAACATCAAGGAAACTGAAATACAATACTCGAGTATTTAAAAATCCATTCCAAGATAACAACACCGAATGGAGGAATCCAAGAAAATAACCGAGACAAGACACGGTATCACACTTGCCCATCATCTTCATGCCGACTGGTACCGTCTGTCCGCTCTCCCGGAACTCGAAATACATGAAACGTATTTCCCCCATAAAGGGGTTAGCCGTCGAATAGCTAGTGCAAGTATAACAATATGAAACATAATACTTCTCGACAATAAAGTAAATGTAATCCGTCAATTCATCAATATCCGTCAATTCATCAATTTAAGACTAGTATTCCGGAATAACTAAAATCTCAAGACGTATGTGAATGCCGTAGAAACGGTTCGTTCATATCATACGCTGCTTACATGTAGGAATGCCACAAACGGTTCGTTCATTACATGCCAACATTATTTCATATGAATGCCGTAGAAACGGTTCGTTCATATCAACCATGGAATCGCACCAGAGGCTACGAAACCCTCAGAGGACCATAGGCCCGTCCCGGAGTGGCTAGAAATAATCATACCATCAATATTTCATACTTTCAAAGTCGAGAACGTACAATCATAAATGTATACTTGCCTTAATAAACGTTACCGAAGATCCCGAAGAACACGGTTCGACCGGGAAGCTTGAACCATGAAGAAGACAACGAACGGAAGGGTTTCGACTTGAGTTCTTCACAAGGATTCCGTCCCTAAGTCATATCAATGATAAATCAACAATCGTACGATGAATAATAATCGTACAACGCACAAACCCCCCCTCCTAGACCTTTTGTCGGACACCTTGAAGGCGTCGACTAATAACTCAACCAAAACGACGAATCAATACACTCCAACCAAGGAATAACGATGGGAATGATAGAATACACCTAAATCATCATCAATCCATCACTAATCTAAATTACTACGGATTAAAAGGATGAAGTCAAACAAAATCCCCAATTTCCAACACAAAATTCAAAGTGTTCTTGAATAATCTTTCAAAAATCCGATGAATACCCAATCATGTCCATCATCACGCATATATCACCTCATACACCATGATTTTATCATCCAAAACTTCAATACCCACACAAAAATGAGAAGTCAAGATGTCGAAGAAATTACCTCTTGAATATCCAAGCTCTATGATCCAAGGAATACGCGATAGATCGACTATCCGGGCTTCCCAACCGATTGAAAGTGGTAAATCTTCAACACACAAGTGATAGCTATGAAAAGAGCTCCTCCCTCAACTCTCTCTCTCGCCAGCGGAAGGAAGAAATGAAGAAAAGGTGAAATCTCGCTTAAAAAGCCGAATTATGCGATTGACCGCATTGTGTGCCGCGGCTCGGCATAGGTGTGCCGCGGCACAGGCCTAAAAATTGTTCCTGTGTTTCGGCGGTGCCGCGGCTCAGCCAGTGTGTGCCGCGGCACCGGTCTGGTGGTTTTGGCCGAATCTGGAGAATGAGAGTGACTTAGCTATTTCGACCATAACTCCCTCGTACGGACTCCGATTGACTCACCGTTTGAACCATTGGAAATCTAGCTCGATGCTTTATAATATTGCCAAGATTCAGAATTTTTGGAGTTTCCAAGAATTTACGGTGATTTAACAAAGTCGAACTCATACATGGAAAAGTCGCTAAAGAACACAGAATTCAACAGAACGATACCGAAACGAACTCGGATGACAAAAAGTGTAGAATTAATCATTCTCGGGATGACGAAACGGTCCCAAGCAAGTTGTCAAAAACGGACTTCCGCCAAAAATAGAAAATTTCCGGGGAACAAAATTACGGGTATTACAATATGGACCTGTGATACATATAAAAGAGATATGATGCATTATAAATATATAAAAACGAATATCATATGTATGTTATAAACTTTAGAGGAAGAAAGAGACAATGGAGGAAGAGAATAATAATGTTTGTATTTCATATAAGGGCCAAAAACTTTTATTTATAGGTATGCATCTAGGGTTTCAGGGGTATAAAGGTCATTCGTCAATTGATACATTAACTACAATGTTAATTACAACTTTAATTACAACACGCCACCTTGAATGACCTTTAATATATGTTGCTTCATTAAAACCTTGGGGAAAACTGAGTGGGAAAAAACCCGATCGAAGGAGAAAGAGTCAGCTACTCCCCCTGCTGTTAGGGAAAAACCAGTGGGAAAAATACCAATGAACGAAAAAAAAATACACTATTCATGTTAATACTGTTGGGTTTTACACGTATCTAATACAAAAAACTTGAGCAAAAACGCAACAGAATAATTATCTAAAAACCCAGATGAGGATCTTCATGCAGTAATATAATTGATTTATTAAGAGTTCGTCGAATTACCTTAATCCGAAGAACAAATCTAAATACGGACCAAAAGCTGATGAAAATCGTCTTCCTCTTTCGGTGATCCACACACGAACAATTTGCACAAGCCGGATCGTTAGATCCTTACGAATAATGTTGATACACAGTACAACATTTAATTCCTTGCTAGAAGGATTGTACTGTTGATCAAAATCAACTAAGGGAATTAGACAGCGTTGGCCGAACAGGACTCCTTGGACAGAAATAATTCATCCGATCTGTTGAAGGGAAGGGGTCGATTTTATAACTTCTTTTCTTATGAAAATTCTTTGTCCAAGACCTTTTATTTATACTAAGTAAATTCTAGAGTTAAAACTCTAGTATTTGCTTAGTTACCCTTCAACTTATTAAATAATACAATATATATAATATCTTATATTATATATTACTTATTATTTAATTCTTTAGTAAATATAATATCCAATATTATATTTACCATTCCCAGTTGATATAATTAAATAATAATTTATGATATCCTATATCGTATAGTACTCATTATTTAATTTCTTTAATAAATATAATATTCAATATTATATCTATTAATTGTGCTTGCTTCTCTTTAATTGTCATATGTATGATTCAAAAGGCTTATGTTATGTTGACAATCATTTAATACCTTAATAAATAATAAATCATAAGCAGTCTCTAGCAAGATATTATGACAACCCAAATAATATAAGTTTATAATCCATCAAACCCTTTAACATGTCAAATCCCTTTATCGCGCGATATCATATTTGAACTAAGTCATGGAAAACATCATACTTTTTATGTTCAAATGCATTATCGATATTAAGTAGACTGATCGAATCAAATGACTCTTCATTTCAGTCATACTTATTGAGGGCATAACAGATATCTCTCTTCCTAAAGAGACGGACAAATCCCCATCTTAATTATTCATTTCCCTCTACAAGACTCACAATAATCCCGATCGCTAACCTTTATGATCACCATATTTCAGATGACGTTGGATTACGTCAAGGCATAACAGTTATCATGTTGGACTCTATGATAATCTCAGGTTCAAGGATTTATTGATATATTGTTATATTGATATTCAATTATGACATTTCCATGCAGTGGTCTCAATGTGGGTCTATCCAGTATTGCGTTCTCCATCCAATACCCATAAGTTTGATCCGTACCATACGCATAATCATTCGATGATCATCAATCAAACTTATACTAGCATATTAATCACTTGAGTCTCCACTCTATGCGATTGGACCAGGGACATATGAATAATCTTATTATTCGTGAATAACTATTATTCAATTATTATAATATTAAAACATGCACACATTATAATAATCAACGAGAAATAAAAGATAGTAAAGAACTTTATTTAAATATGACAATTATAAATCTAGGTACATTGGATGTCCTAGGGCACCATCTCGTCATTCGAGTGAGAGATGTGGCTCAAGTATTCGCTACCTCAATCCGATCAAAGGGCTTTAATTGTCTTTCCAAGTTGATTCTGTACTTCAATCTGGAATATTTTGAACATTTCACAAGATTCATGTTTATGCTTCATAAGATAAATATATCCATACCGACTAAAATCACAGGTAAAAGTGATGAAGTATTTGTACCCGTCTCTGGCATGAGTGCTAAGAGGTCCGTATACATCAGTATGTACTAGTCCTAATAGATCACTAGCCCTTTCTCCGTGATCGATGAAAGGATTCTTCGTCATCTTACCCCAAAAACAAGATTCGCATGTCCCGTATGACTCATAGTCAAACGAGTCTAAAAGTCCATCGTGAAGGAGTTTAGAAATGTGTTTCTCATTTATATGGCCAAGTAGACAATGCCATAAGTAAGTCGGATTAGAATCATTGATCTTAGGTTTCTTGGTTGCAATGTTATAGACTTCAAAAGTATTGGACTCCTCTAGATTAATATTGTAAATGGCAGTATATAACTTTGTAGTACCATAAAGGAAGTCATCAAAGAAAATACGAATAATCTTATTCTTAATAAGAAAACTGTAACCTTCAGAATCTAATGTAGAAACTGAAATAATATTCCTATTCATAGCAGGAACATAATAGCAATTATTAGAAACTAACAAAAGCATAGTGGGTAAAACTAGAACATAAGTTCCAATGCTAGGTGTAGCAACTCTTACTCCATTGTCGACTCTTAGATCCACTTCCCCTTTCTTCATCTCTCTACTGCTTCTCAACCCGTGCACATTTGTACAAATATGAAATCCACATCCAGTATCCAATACCGAGGATTTATAAGTACATATGTTAACTTCTTTAACAAATATACTTGTGGTAGTCTCACTACCCTTGGTACGCTTTAGCTCTTACAAGTAAACCTTGCAATTTCTTTTCTAGTATCCTGGTTTATTGTAATGATGGCAATTTCCATCTTTGGGAGCTTTTGCCTTGAAATCAGCTTAGTATGGTCTTTAGCTTTGGCAACTTTTGCTTTAACTTTACCCTTGCCGTGGTTCTTGAAGAACTTCCCTTTGCTGACCATCAACATGTAGCTTGATTTCTTCTTAATGTTTTGCTCAGTTGTTTTAAGCATCCCAAGTAGCTCAGCAATGGACTTCTCTATTTCATTAATATTATAGTTCATACTAAACTGACCGAAGCTACCGGGTAATGAGTTTAGGATCACATCCATGGAGTTCTCCTTAGAAAGTGGAAAACCAAGCCTATCAAGATGATCAATGCATCCTTTGATCCAGAGTACATGAGCGCTGACAGACGTCATCTCAACCATCTTGCAAGTATACAAGGCTTGAAAGATATCATACCTCTTTTTCCTAGCATGCTTTGAGACAGTCTCATTGAGGTGAGAATTAAGCTCATAAGCTTCCATTTCTTCCAGATTCTTCTCAAGTTCTGGACAAAGAGTAGCCAACATAAGACAACTGACATCAATGGAATAATCACAATGTTTCTTCCATTTGTCTTTTGTTACTTTGTTAGCATTATCAGTGGGCTCATCGGGAATTTCTTCTTGAAGAATGTACAACTTTCTTTCTTTCTAGCTCTAGATCCAATCCTGATAGTTGATGCCGTTTTCTTTGAGCTTGTCCTTCTCAAGGACGGATCACCGTGAAATGGTGGATGTGTTGTTTGATGGCGTTCTATTATCTACAAAATTCAATATGCAAAGTATTTAGCCACATTTCTATTTCTCGAAAAATACTCTCACTAAAATAAAATACCCTCAATTTTATAACATTTATAATTTTAGTGGGCTAAGACCCCATTTTGCACAATTCTAAACTCAGTTTTGGCATGTCGCCTAGAATTGAGCTACTTTAGGTGGATAAATCTTTACTGATTACATCATTATATAACTCTTATATTACACTTATGGGATTTTGGCATCTTATGTCCAAGCATGTTATAATCCCATCATATGCCTTAAGGTTCAAAACTATTTTGAATTCCTAGTTCATTAAATTACATAGGTATCATCATTACCTATCCTACCTTACTAAGATAAACCGAGCACCCACCTTGGGCATGACCTGCTCAAGATGATCAAAGTCTTGATAGGTGTTCTAATTGAACGGCATTTAAAATTTTTAACGAGCGGTTTTATCTTATGTTTCATGTCTATGTTAGCTAACATACATCTAAACATACATCGCATCACATACATGCATAAATTTAAACATACATAGCATCACATGACATAATAAAGCATAGGACCCTGTATAGCATGATCATAGTCCTACCATGTTTTTCCTGAGCCAACATGAAAATCACAAAGGTCAATCTCAAGGGTATAATTGGTCTTTATTGATCTTCCAACTCCTTGGAACGTCATACGCGATCAATTACCTCCTCGAACCTGTCCTTCATCTCCTTCTTGTCTTTATTACATTAATGAAAAATTATACTAAACTAGTAAAGTAAATTACAAGAGGGCAAGCGACACGCAGCCCGTAAATTATAATAATAAATTAATAGATAACTAGCAGGCCATAAAAACCAATTATAATTAAATGACACGCTGGCCATTGAAACCAACCCAAAAATAAATTGAAACATCCAATCACATTGGTCAATTTAAAGTCATACCATACACCAAACCTATACTATAATTAATTAACATATAATTAATAAACACACATTATGAATCTGCCTGACAGTCAGAGATAAGAATAATTCCCTGTTAAAATCAACAAACATGGGCATTAGGCTAGATGGTTGCGCTGCACCGCGCCATACATAGTCGCGCGGGTTCGAAACCCGCTACCAACAAAAACAACATTTTTGGCAAATTTATTTGGAATTTTGAACAGGCTGTACCGATGAAATAAAACTCGATGAATAAAATTAACAAACAGGCACCGCAGCCCAGTTGGCGAGACGTGCCCTTGGCGAATAAAATTTACAAACATGTTCTACATAAATAATTAAATTACTTGCAAGTTGGCTCTGATACCACTGTTGGGTTTTACGTGTATCTAATACAAAATCTTTGAGCAAAAATGCACCGGAATAATTATCGAAAAACCCATATGAGGATCTTCATGCAGTAATTTAATGGATTTATAAAGAGTTTGTCCAATTACCTTGATCCGAAGAACAAATCTAAATCCGGACCAGAAGCTGATGAAACTCTTCTTCCTCTTTCTGTGATCTACACATAAACAATATGCACAAGCCAGATTACTAGATCCTTACGAATAATTTTGATAAACATTACAACATTTAATTCCTCGCACTCTTGATCAAAATCGACTAAGAGAAGAAGACGGAGATGGCCGAACATAACTCATTGGACAGAAATAATTTGGCCGATCTGTTGAAGGGAAGGGGTCGATTTTTTTATCTTCTTTTCTTATGACAATTCCTTGTCCAAGACCTTTTATTATACTAAGTAAAACCTAGAGTTAAAACTCTAGTACTTGCTTAGTTACCCTTCAACTTATTAAATAATACAATATATATAATATCTTATATTATATTACTTACTATTTAATCTTCTAATAAAAATAATATCTAATATTATATTCACCATTCCCAGATATAATTAAATAATAATAATTAGTATCATATATTATATTAGTCATTATTTAATTTTTTTAATAAATATAATATCTAATATTAAATCTATTAATCATTCTTGCTTGTCTTTAATTGTCGTATGTGTGACCCAAAATACTTATATTATGTTGATAATCATTTAATACCTTATTCAATAATAAGTCATAAGCGGTCTCTAGTAAGACATTATGACTACCCAAATAATATAAGTTTATAGTCCATTAAACCATTTAACATGTCAAGTCCCTTTGTCGCACAATATATATTTGAATTAAGTCATGGAAAACTTCATATTTATTGTGTTCAAATGCTTTCTCTATCTTAAGTAGACTGATTGAATCAAATGACTCTTCATTTGAGCATGACCATGCATTTTCTTCAGTCCTACTTGTCGAGGGGCCCAACAGATATCTCTCTCCCTAAAGCGAAGGACAAATCCACATCTTGATTATTCATTTCCCTCTATATGACTCCCACTAAACCTGATCGCTAACATTTATGATCACCATATTTCAGATGATGTTGGATTACGTCAAGGCATAATAGTTATCATGTTGGACTCTATGATAATCTCAAGTTCAAGGATTTATTGACATACTGTTATATTGAGATTCACTTATGACATTTCCATGCAGTGATCCCAATGGGGGTCTATCCAGTATTGCGTTCTCCAACTAATACCCATAATTTTGACCCATACCAGACACATAATCATCCGATGATTATCAATCAAACTTATACTAGCATATTAATCACTTGAGTCTCCACTCTACGTGATTGGACCAAGGACATATGAATAATCTTATTATTCGTGAATAACTATTATTCAATTATTATAATATTAAAACATACACACGTTATAATAATCAACGAGAAATGGATGATATCAAATAACTTTATTTAAATGCGACAATTATAAATCTAGGCACATCGAATGTCCTAGGAGACTATCCCCAACAAATACGCTATTCTAGTTGCTTCGTTAAAAACTTTGCTAGGAAAACCCAATGGGATAAACCTTCAACCAAGAAAAAAAGAATGCAACGCGTATAAATATGCTTTCGACATTTCTAAAATCCTCCGTGAATTAGCATGGGTTTCATATTCAGTTCAAGTTGCAATCTCGAACTTATATGTTAGTGAGACATGCCATATCTTCTGGAGATTCATATTAGTTGTGGTTAAACTCATCAACCATACACATTCTAAACTTGCTTCATGTGTTGCAGTAATTTCATAATGATTGGGAAATGTTGCTTGTAAGACTTCCTTTATAGATTTTCAGTGGCTGTTTTATTGAGCTCCCCAAGTGTCCCAATTAAGTTTAAATCATCAACTTATACTGCTATAGTTGCAAATCCATTATTTATTTTCTTTATGAAAATTCTGGATCAGACAGATCATTTTATATCGTTTCTCCCCTTGATCCACACATCACTTATAGATCATGAGTGGAAAAGAAATATACTTCATCATATCTTTTTCTCACAAAACACCGCGTTGATTTTATGCAAATAGTTGGAAGAACTTCATTCTTCTGTTATAGTCCACAATTCTTTCAGATCTAGTTTGTGATTGATCTTATTTCAACGCGCTCTCAATGCATTATAAATGTAGAGACCACATAAACAAAAATATATTTTTCTTTGCAGACATCGTTGAAGTTTTCAGTACATCTTTTTAGTGCTGACCATTAGATGATGAATCAAGCCTTGGTTTTTATATTAGTTACTGTAAAACTAGTAAGATATACGAGTGCAACGATTGCACTGAGATGTGGTGCTTTCAGACCATGAATCTCTTCATCATCATTTGATATAAATTTGTTATTAATAAGATCAAGTGACTGATCAATCATCTTGATGATCCTGTTTCATTCATGAAAATCGCTCTAATACCTTCCAGGTACAAATGGTTAACATGAAAATAATACATTTTGCAAGTGTTTTTAATCCAAGACATATTCTAGATATTTAAAACTTTTCGATCTCAAATTATCTCCTTGTAATACCCCCAAGTTATTCAGGGTATATTATAGCACAGTGAGCCCCGCCGTGGGACCTACAAGGCTATTCATACGCGGAACTGCAAAACCTGACCGAGAAAATCTAGATACAATGAAAAGAAGGACAATACAAATGGTATTCATATCATAACTAATATAACCATATACATCACCACACAAATCTATACTTCGGAAACATAGGCCGGAACATCAAGGAAACTGAAATACAATCCTCGAGTATTTAAAATCCATTCCAGTACAACAACACTGAATGGAGGAATCCAAAAATATAACCGGAGACAAGACACAGTATCACACTTGCCCATCATCTTCATGCCGACCCGATACCTGCCTGTCCGCTCTCCTGGAACCTGAAATACATAAAAAGTATTTCCCCCATAAAGGGGTTAGCCGTCGAATAGCTAGTGCAAGTATATCAAGTATGAAATACAATACTCCTCGACCATTAAAGTAAATGTAACCGTCAATTCATCAAGTCAAGACTAGTATTCTGGAATAACTAAATCTCATAGCATCACAACAATGCATACATGATCAACCATGGAACCGCACCAAAGGCTACCGAACCCTCAGGGGACCCGTCGGTCCGCCCCAGAGTGGTTAACCCAAATTATCCATGGAATCGCACCAATGGATACGAAACCCTCAGGGGACCTGTCGGCCCTCCCCATAGTGGATATAAATAAACATGCCATTCATATATCTTACTTTCAAAGTCGAGAACGTACAATCATAAATATATACTTGCCTTTGAGACATCCAGAAATCGAACGGAAAAGAGTATGAGTTCGGTAGGTCCAAGAATGCACTTTCGGTACATAAACGATTCGTAAGGGATATGATAATCAATAATCCATACTCATAATTCACGAAGAAACACCCAAAACCCATCTACGATTCACGAAAATACAAGGGTAAACAACTAGAGGTTGGAAAATCACCCAAACCCTCACAAGTATGAACACGGCACAAACCAATCCGTAAAATCATATGAAAAGCATGTATATGGGGTAGATATATTATAATCTCAATATTCTCAAGCCTCAAACCAGATAAATCGAATGAATCTAAGAAAAACCCCAAAATTCCCAAAAATAGGGTTCTAAGGATTTTTACCTTGCTTTGGAAGATGGAATGGGTTACATGCTGTGAAATCTTTGTTCTCCAACCAAAGATGTTGTTATCTGAAGAAAGATCGCTTCCAAACTACCCGAATCGCCCAAACCCGCTTCTCCCGATCGGAAATGTGAGAAGAATGTGAAAAATGACGAAATGGAAGTCAACTATCCATTATATACTCGCCCAGTCTAGCGCACGCTACGCCTAAATATTAGCGTGTGCTAACGGGTCACCCGGTAGTCCAATGGCTACTGTCAGCAGACGTTAGCGCGCGCCACTCAACATCCTTAGCGTGCGCTAACTGGTGTCCTGCCAAAGTCCCAGTTCACTGACTCAGCCCGATAGTGTGCGTTAACACTGTGCACTAGCGCGCACTATGCAACACATATAGCGTGCGCTAGCCGCTGCTTAGCGTGCGATACCTGCTAGTCCAGAAAGTATGAAACCTCACTGTCTCTGCCGACTCAGTCCGTTAGCGTGCGCTAAGGCTCAAAACTAGCGTGCGCTACTCACGCAGAATTAGCGTGCGTTAGCATAGGCCTAGCATGCGCTACCTCCCTGACCCAGAACACTTTCGAAAGGTCTAAACAGCACGATCATGATCCAAACAAGGCATGAAACTCTATATCAACACCGACACCATCACAAAGAGTTTACAGGGCGACAAAACAGGAAGAACGGTAAGGTCAAACAATCAATAAAAAGTACGGGTATTACATTCTCCCCCTCTAAAAAGAAGTTTTGTCCCGAAACTTAAGAAATAAAAAGTTCGGGGTACTCCGATCGCATATTCTCTTACGTGTCCCAAGTCGCCTCCTCGACTCCATGTCTCGACCATTGCACTAAAACCAAATGGGATGATTTTGTGCCAAAGCTACTTCCCACGACGTTCAAGAATCTTCACTGGTTTCTCCGGATAGGTTGTAATATCCGACTGTAACTTTTCATTTTTACCTGTCGTTGTATTATTTGGATAATCTGATTATTAGAAATCGTTGCATTTAGTTTTATGTTGAGGTATTATAGATTTGAATATCATATCGTTGTTATTTCATATGTGATGATTCGATGTTATTAGAGTGTTGCATTTTCGGATTTTTGTTAATGTAGCGTACGCTACATAGTATTATTAACGTACGCTAAACATGTGACTTAGCGTGCGTAAAGGTTTCCTCTGTTGCGTACGCTAAGAGGGAATCTGACAGCAGTTGACTTCAGCACGTGAGCCTTTTAACCGGTAGCATGCATGCGATCTATGTCTGAGCTGTCATGTCGGTGAGAATCTACTTTTTCTAGCGTGCGCTAACCCATTCTTCATTAGCGTACGCTAACGGCCTGCAATAATTCAAGACAGAGCCACGAAAGCCGTTTACGTTCGTAATATGGTTCGGATCGCGTACGTAAGGGCCTTAGCGTACGCTAAACTGTCATGATAGCGTGCGCTAAGTCTGCACAGTCTATTTATAGGACCAGCCTGTTTTTCATTTCTCCACGAACCAAACCGAATTTCTCTCTTCGCATATCATCCCTCTGCACTCTAAAAACGTTATAAACCTTCACCAACTTATTTCCAAGCCTTAAATCTCGGAGTGGAGCTCATTTTCTTGGAGCCTTGGAGTTGTTTTTAAGCTTGGGATATATTCTCTCATATCATTGAAGTTATTCTTCATTTCTGGAGGTTGGTGTGTTTTCTTCTCTGCATTATTTTCTTATGTTGATTATTAATGTCGAAATATACTTCACCTAGAGTAGATTAAGCAAGTAAAACATGGTTATAATTAAACTCTTTAAGCATTTTTGATGAATATGATAATAAGGGTTTGAGATGGAGGTGTTCTTGATGATATAGTGATTTTAATCATGTTGTAGTTGTCATCACTCACCTTCTGGACGAATTTAGCTCAGTAGAACGTTGATGGATCGGTTAGCTTCTTCATAACTGGATTTCATCAAGAACTTAATACCATAAAGTGATTAAACACCATTTTAAGTATTTATTTACCTTGAGAAGAACTTGATGATGTTAAATATGAGATTAGATGATCTAGTCCAGAAACCTTAGAAGCTTTAACAGATCATATTTGTTCAGTTTCGCAAATCTTTGAAGAATGATAAGGATCTTATAACAATAACTTTTCATCAATCTATTGTGTTGATAACTTAGAGTGTGGTTCATCATCATGCTAAGTAGATTGTGTTCTTAAGTAGATGATGCTGGTTATGAATGATACTATCATGGTAGATTGAGTATCAAATTCTTTATGACTATCCTTTTTGTAATAAGAGATGTTGAAGAACATGAGAATTTGATTTAAACCAATATTATTGGCAAATTGAAGATGTTATTGTTCATGGAATAACAAGAGAATTTCAGGACACTTTTGGTATGATAATCGGATTTTGGAAGATGAATTAGTTGTTTTGGAAACCTTTCATTAATCGATAAGGTATTCTTCACGGGGTGGCTGAATTGTTCGAGTAGGTTGCGGGCGTCGTTTCCTACGAATTGATATTAATATTATGTGAATATATTATTGAATGAATTACGTTTCATTCAAGGTTGCTCGCTCGATTGAGTGTTTAGCGAGGATACCGTCCGTTTGATCATTTGGAGAAGGACTATCTTTCACTTACGGATTTGAGGCAAGTTATCTTGCTTGGTTATAATGATGATTAGATTCTTCTGATGGTTATATCTTTCATATGTATGAATTGTTCATGAAATGTTTGTCGTGATTTGATATTCGTCCTTGACGTTATTCTGTCTTCTTCATGGGATGCATTCCCAAGTACGTCGTTTTGAACCATTGATCTCGTTGGCCTTATTTTCACTTCGGTGAGTTTTTCTTGATCCTTAATCGGTTATGTGATTTGTTGAATTCGTTGTCATGTTGTATCGTGACATATCCGGAATCATATCTGCGTTAGATTGGTTCCGTGTAGGATTTTTAGCCGTGCACATATAGTCATCGGCGGATATTATTCCGCGTTGGGTATGCACACGGGACGTAGTTTCGTGAGGCTAATTAGGTACATTGTCCGACGTATATTCTGGATTCCATATACGGGGCGGACATGTGCACGGACACATTTCCGGATCGGGCGTACTGTGATGTCCATCTTTGAGCCATACCATAAATCGTCCATAGTATTGGATGCTTGTGACTGTTCGTTTCATACGCCCGAGGGGTATGATTGAGATCGGAATGATTTCTTTGAAATCTATATATGTGAATTGTATATGTCAAGAATTGATTATCATGTATATCGACCTGTGTTGGGCGAAATACTTGTATTGTATTTTAGGTCGAGGCAAGGGCAAGGCACGGGAAGAGCATGTCGACGGCGAAGGATTCGGAGGATACTAGTTCGGGGGCCCCTCATCTTTGTTGTCCGGTTATGTTAAACCGTGTTGTGTTATTTCTGTTTCATTTAAATTACTATGTGGTTGTATTTGGTATTTGAAGTATTTTCCATCTCCATATGGTTTATACTTGTTTATGGATCCTGTGTATTGTAAGGCCGTTGGCAATATTTTGATAAACTCCTAAACGGAGTAATGACTTTTCGTTGTGATTCGGTATCACAAATAATATTTATTTAACTTTGTTTTGGATATCGCTGGTGGGTCAGTGTGGGATTCACGGCCTTTGTAATAACCGCCATTTGGGGTGTTACGAGAAGATGGTATCGAGAGTCGTTTTCTTTCATGAGTCATTGAGAAATGAACTAGTATCAAGAAACCTTCGTGTCACGTGTGACTGTGCAAGCGCGACCTGCGAGCCAAATGCGGTATGTACTTTATGAGCCATGGTTTAATTACGGCATGATATTGATATCGGTATGGGTCTCTTTGTTGATCATGTTATTTCGAGGAATTGTGACAGATTTATCGATTGATAATCCGAGGTAAATCTTGAATTTATTATACAATTGAAATTGTTCGACTTGACACCGATATGATATTCGGTGCGGCATTCGTGGTATCGATAACCATTTTCCCTTTAATATGTGATTCCTTGTTGCTATTAACTCGGCATAAATTTTGGTATCTTGAATCGTACTTATAGTTACCATTATGATTGACTCTTTCGGTATGGAAAGAAACTGCGAGGTCGTGGCGAGAGGGGACGAGGCCGCGGAAGGGCCGAATCCCAATACCTCGAGCCAACAGACGCGCGAATGCGGATCGAGTTCCGCGACGGTGGTTCACCTTCTAGGGAACAATCGCACCACGGTGGGCGCGGGGATGCACGTGTCGATCCTTACGCCGTAATGCGGCATGATGACACGATGACCCAGATGGGTCAACTAATGGAAGCTATGCGAGAGGGCCGCTGCGGCCGGCGGCAAGGGCTCACCCTCCTCCGTGATTGGCGGACCCGTGAGTCGGATTATCGGCGACATCTCTCGCCGGCGACCACCGACTTTTGAAGGCTCATCGAGCCTCGCGACATTGTGCATTGGATCGAGCATTTTGAGAAACTTTTCCGGATGGTGGATGCCGGAAGAGAATCGCGTCTCGGTAGCCGCGTATTATCTTAGCAAAGGCGCTCATACTGTGGCTTTGATAAGGCGGTGATGGTGTTTACACTTGGGAGGAATTTAAAAACCTCATGCTAGACCGTTACTATCCAGGGCCACTCGAGAGGCCAAAGCGCCGAACTTTTGAACCCCCGTCCCGAAGACGATGATGTATTATCTGTTCTTGAGAAATTCCAGGACTCCTTCCTTTTGCCACGACAATTATTCGAACAGAGGCCGACAAGATCAAATACTTTCTCAAGAGGCTTAAACCCCGAATGAGAATGCAAATTGAATCACCATTGTACTACCTTACGAGTTCATCGAAAAGGCTCTGGAATACGAACTCACCGCGAAAGAGATTTCCAAGAAACAACCACACCCAACAACAAAAGGTCCAAGAACCGAATCGATCGAGAGTAACAGGGACATTCAGAAGCCCCACCATTGCCAAACCCCTCCGATCGTCCACCCATGACGCCGAAGCCACCGGATCGCACTCTCGGCGGTCCCCTCATCCGTTGTGTGCTATAACCGTGGGGGCCGAGGGCATATCAATTTCGATTGCCCAAAGCTCGCCATCACATGCCATACTTGTGGGAAGAATGGTCACCGTGCTCGTTTTTGCAGGAATGGGCCGGACATGATCCAAGAGCATCTCATACTCCTATTCAATCCTCTGTCGAACCGGACGCCTCCGTCCGCTTCCTATCGACCACCGGGCGAATAAGGGAATGGGCCGTGGGAATCAAAGTGGTACACTGTGCCGTCTGCGAAACCTGATTTACGAGATGAAGAAAGCTGATGATCCCGAGGCCAGCATGATTTCAGGTATACTCGAGATCCACTCCCAGCCTGTGTGTGTTCTTTTTGATACCGGTGCTTCACACTCCTTTATATCTTCTTCTTGTTTAAGCCGTTTACCTCTAGACCATGTTATCAATTGTGAGCCCTACGTGATTGGTCTACCTGATGGTAGAAGAATTATTGGAAATCGTGAAGTCCAGGATTGTCCGATTCGTTTGAACGACCGTGAGTGGTTGTCAAATCTGATTGTAGTCGATCTACCTAAGGATGATATAATCTTGGGTATCGATTGGATGGATCGTCACGATGCAATACTCAGTGTCCGCAAGCGGATGGTTACCGTCACTTCTGATGATGGATTCGAGTGTATTTTTCGAGGTGATAATCCCAGTCGTTCTGGGAGAGTCATCAGCGCTATGAAAGCAGCGAAACTGCTTAATCAAGGGTGTATTGGTTATTGGTGCTATATGACCGAATCAGCCGATCGATCAGTTGAATTGGCCGACATTCCGGTAGTCCGAGATTACCCTGATGTATTTCAGGGCGAGTTGCAGGCTTACCTCCTCATCGTGATGTGGAATTTATTATTGAGTTAGAACCAGTACGTCCCGCTCTCAAAAGCACCGTGCGTATGGCTCCAATCGAGATGCAAGAATTGAAGAACCACCTGGAGGAGTTGGTGACAAAGGCTATATTCGACCTAGTGCGTCCCCTTGGGAGCACCGGTGTTATTTGCGGAAGAAAGACGGATCCCTACGCTTATGTATTGATTACCGTGAGCCGAACAGGTAACCATCAAGAACAAGTATCCCTTGCCTCGTATTGACGATTTATTGGACCAACTTCGTGAGCCGCCGTGTTTTCTAAGATCGACTTAAGATCTGGTTATCATCGATTGAGGATTAGAGAGTCGACATTTCAAAGACAAAGATTCCGTACTCGCTATGGGCATTACGAGTTCGTGGTGATGCCATTTGGACTGACTAATGCACCGGCAGTATTCATGGAGTTGATGAATCGAGTTTTTATTAACTGTCTAGATCGCTTTGTAGTCGTTTTCATTGACGACATTCTGATTTACTCTCGCGACCACGAGGAACACGAGAATCACCTCCACCAAGTTCTCGATACTTTGAGGCGAGAACAACTTTATGGGAAATTTTCTAAGTGTGAGTTGGATGCACGAGGTTGTCTTTCTCGGGCATGTGATATCAGCCGAAGGGGTGAGAGTGGACCCACAAAAGACGGAAGCCATTCGAGATTGGCTACCACCGAAGAACGTGAAGGAAGTTCGTAGTTTCCTCGGCCTAGGAGGTTACTACCGACGATTCGTGGAGGGATTCTCTAAAATTTCGCAACCGATGACTAACTTACTGCGGAAGGACAAGAAGTATTTGTGGTCAGAAGCATGTCAAAAGAGTTTTGAAGAGCTCAAGAGTCGATTGATTTCGGCACCTGTTTTGGTC
Organism: Orobanche coerulescens; assembly: GCA_033398695.1. NCBI lineage: Eukaryota > Viridiplantae > Streptophyta > Magnoliopsida > Lamiales > Orobanchaceae > Orobanche > Orobanche coerulescens. Next base: position 150,586,980 of record CM065801.1, on the reverse strand, counting down.
TTACCAAAGGGAACGGAAGGATTTGTGGTGTATAGTGACGCGTCGAGACAGGGTCTGGGATGTGTACTAATGCAGGAAGGGAAAGTAATCGCCTATGCATCGAGACAATTGCGACCCTATGAAGCTAACTATCCGACCCACGACTTGGAGTTAGCAGCCGTGGTGTTTGCTTTGAAAATCTGGCGTCACTATCTTTATGGAGTTACCTGCCAGATCTTTACGGACCACAAGAGCCTAAAGTACATTTTTACCGAAGGAGTTGAACATGAGGCAGAGAAGGTGGCTAGAATTAATCAAGGACTATGATATCGAAATCCTTTATCATCCGGGTAAAGCAAATGTGGTTGCCGACGCATTGAGCCGTAAGACAAGACAGAGCAGATCTTTGAATCGTTTAATGGCACAGAGGGAATTGCAGTTGGACCTTATGAGGCCGTAAATTGAAGTTTGGTTACAGCGTGTTCGGGGACAACTTTGCACCCTTGATATTTCTTCGTCTCTTGATGATATGATCAAATCGAAGCAAATTACGGACCCATTCTTATCTCGGATTCGGGATGAGGTAACCTGAGGAAAGCCCACGGATTCGTGATCCACGAGGATGGATTGATACGTTTTAGAAATCGAGTGTGTGTACCGTGACGAAGAATTGAAGAACTCTATCATGAGAGAAGCCCATGCTACCCCGTACTCTATTCACCCGGGCTCTAGCAAGATGTATAAGGATTTGAAGCGGAATTATTGGTGGGGAATATGAAGCGTGAGATTGCCGAATTCGTTTGAGGTGCTTAACTCGGCGAGTTAAGATTGAGCACCAATGACCGCAGAATCTTGAAACCGCTCCCGATTCCTGAATGGAAATGGGAAGACATATCTATGGACTTTATCACTAGCTTGCCGACGAGTCGTCGAGGAATGAATACAATTTGGGTGATTGTGGACCGTCTGACCAAATCAGCTCACTTCTTGGAAATTAAGGACACATGGGGCCCCGAGAGATTGGCCCAGCTGTTTATTAAGGAAATTGTGAGACTACACGGTACCCCCAAGAGCATTGTATCAGACCGTGACGGGCGATTTGTGTCACATTTCGGAAGGCGGTTCATCGTGCGATGGGTACGCAGTTGAATTTGATACGGCTTTCCATCCACATCGATGGTCGATCGGAGAGAACCATACGACTCTAGAAGATATGTTGAGAGCATGTGTTCTTGATTGGAAGGACGATTGGGAAGCCCAGTGCCTTTGGTGGAATTTACTTATAATAATAGTTGGCACGCTTGATTCGGATGGCACCGTATGAGGCATTATATGGCCGTCAGTAGGTCCCCTTTGTGTTGGGACGAACTGTCGGAATCTCTGGGAACGGAACCCGATATGTTGTTAGCCGCCCGTGAGAAGATCACTTTGATTAGGAGTCGGTTGTTAACGGCTCAAAGTAGACAGAAGTCTTATGCTGACCATCGTCGAAGACCGCTTGAGTTTGAGGTTGGTAATCATGTGTTATTGAAGGTGTCTCCTACTCGAGGTGTTTTTCGTTTCGGGAAGAGGGCAAGTGAGCCCACGGTATATTGGGCCGTTTGAGGTTCTGGAGCGTGTAGGTGATCTGGCCTATCGACTAGCCTTGCCACCGACCTTGAGTAAGATTCACAACGTGTTTCATGTCTCCCAGCTGAGGAAATATGTTGTCGATCCGAGCCACGTTGTTCAATTCGAAGATATTGTTTTAGCAGAGGATCATTCGTACGAGGAGCGTCTGTACGGATACTCGAGAGGAGGATCAAGCGGTTGCGGAACAAGGCGATTCCCCATCCGAAGGTTCGGTGGTCACGACACGGAGTCAAGGAGGCTACGTGGGAGACCGAGGATAGTATGCGAGCAAGATACCCGAGTTATTTACCCCTTAAGTTTCGGGACGAAACTCTTTTTAAGGGGGAGTATGTAATATCATTGTAACTTTTCATTTTTACTGTCGTTGTATTATTTGGATAATCGATTATTAGAAATCGTTGCATTTAGTTTTATGTTGAGGTATTATAGATTTGAATATCATATCGTTGTTATTTCATATGTGATGATTCGATGTTATTAGAGTGTTGCATTTTCGGATTTTTGTTAATGTAGCGTACGCTACATAGTATTATTAACGTACGCTAAACATGTGACTTAGCGTGCGTAAAGGTTTCCTACATTGCGTACGCTAAGAGGGAATCGGCAGCCGATTGACTTCAGCACGTGAGCCTTTTAACCGGTAGCATGCATGCGATCTATGTCCGAGTGTCATGTCGGTGAGAATCTACTTTTTCTAGCGTGCGCTAACCCATTCTTCATTAGCGTACGCTAACGGCTGCAATAATTCAAGACGGTAGCCATTGAAAGCCGTTTACGACGTAATATCGTTCGGATAGCGTACGTAAGGGCCTTAGCGTACGCTAAACTGTCCCGATAGCGTGCGCTAAGTCTGCCATGATCTATTTATAGGACCACTGTTTTTCATTTCTCCACGAACCAAACCGAATTTCTCTCTTCGCATATCATCCCTCTGCACTCTAAAAACGTTATAAACCTTCACCAACTTATTTCCAAGCCTTAAATCTCGGAGTGGAGCTCATTTTCTTGGAGCCTTGGAGTTGTTTTTAAGCTTGGGATATATTCTCTCATATCATTGAAGTTATTCTTCATTTCTGGAGGTTGGTGTGTTTTCTTCTCTGCATTATTTTCTTATGTTGATTATTAATGTCGAAATATACTTCACCTAGAGTAGATTAAGCAAGTAAAACATGGTTATAATTAAACTCTTTAAGCATTTTTGATGAATATGATAATAAGGGTTTGAGATGGAGGTGTTCTTGATGATATAGTGATTTTAATCATGTTGTAGTTATCATCACTCACCTTACGGACGAATTTAGCTCAAGAGAGCGTTGATGGATCGGTTAGCTTCTTCATAACTGGATTTCATCAAGAACTTAATACCATAAAGTGATTAAACACCATTTTAAGTATTTATTTACCTTGAGAAGAACTTGATGATGTTAAATATGAGATTAGATGATCTAGTCCAGAAACCTTAGAAGCTTTAATGAGATCATATTTGTTCGGTTGCAAATCTTTGAAGAATGATAAGGATCTTATAACAATAACTTTTCATCAATCTATTGTGTTGATAACTTAGAGTGTGGTTCATCCTCATGCTAAGTAGATTGTGTTCTTAAGTAGATGATCTTTGGTTATGAATGATACTATCATGGTAGATTGAGTATCAAATTCTTTATGACTATCCTTTTTGTAATAAGAGATGTTGAAGAACATGAGAATTTGATTTAAACCAATATTATTGGCAAATTGAAGATGTTATTGTTCATGGAATAACAAGAGAATTTCAGGACACTTTTGGTATGATAATCGGATTTTGGAAGATGAATTAGTTGTTTTGGAAACCTTTCATTAATCGTTAAGGTATTCTTCACGGGGGGGGGGGGGGGTGAATTGTTCGAGTAGGTTGCGGGCGTCGTTTCCTACGAATTGATATTAATATTATGTGAATATATTATTGAATGAATTACGTTTCATTCAAGGTTGCTCGTTCGATTGAGTGTTTAACTGAGGATACCGTCCGTTTGATCATTTGGAGAAGGACTATCTTTCACTTACGGATTTGAGGCAAGTTATCTTGCTTGGTTATAATGATGATTAGATTCTTCTGATGGTTATATCTTTCATATGTATGAATTGTTCATGAAATGTTTGTCGTGATTTGATATTCGTCCTTGACGTTATTCTGTCTTCTTCATGGGATGCATTCCCAAGTACGTCGTTTTGAACCATTGATCTCGTTGGCCTTATTTTCACTTCGGTGAGTTTTTCTTGATCCTTAATCGGTTATGTGATTTGTTGAATTCGTTGTCATGTTGTATCGTGACATATCCGGAATCATATCTGCGTTCCGATTGGTTACTGTGTAGGATTTTTAGCCAGGCACATATAGTCATCGGCGGATATTATTCCGCGTTGGACTGTGCACACGGGACGTAGTTTCGTGAGGCTAATTAGGTACATTGTCCGACGTATATTCTGGATTCCATATACGGGGCGGACATGTGCACGGACACATTTCCGGATCGGGCGTACTGTGATGTCCATCTTTGAGCCATACCATAAATCGTCCATAGTATTGGATGCTTGTGATCATTCGTTTCATACGCGAGGGTATGATTGTGATCGGAATGATTTCTTTGAAATCTATATATGTGAATTGTATATGTCAAGAATTGATTATCATGTATATCGACCTGTGTTGGGCGAAATACTTGTATTGTATTTTAGGTCGAGGCAAGGGCAAGGCACGGGAAGAGCATGTCGACGGCGAAGGATTCGGAGGATACTAGTTCGGGGGCCCCTCATCTTTGTTGTCCGGTTATGTTAAACCGTGTTGTGTTATTTCCTGTTTCATTTAAATTACTATTTGGTTGTATTTGGTATTTGAAGTATTTTCCATCTCCATATGGTTTATACTTGTTTATGGATCCTGTGTATTGTAAGGCCGTTGGCCATATTTTGATAAACTCCTAAACGGAGTAATGACTTTTCGTTGTGATTCGGTATCACAAATAATATTTATTTAACCTGTTTTGGATATCGCCTGGTGGGTCCCAGTGTGGGATTCACGGCACTGTAATAACCGCCATTTGGGGTGTTACATAGGTAACATCCTTAGTTACGTAAATCTCACTATAGTAAAAAACATGACTTGGATCCGGCATATGCCTTCTCAACTGAGAAACATGACAAACGATATGAACAAGACCAAACACAGGGGGCAACGACAAGAGATAAGCTAAGTCTCCAACTCTGGAGTAAGACATGGTCTCCAAAATCAAATTCCAAAGGTCGATGACGAGTATCGGTATACGATTGATATGTTGAAGGGCATCTCAAAATACGAAAATAACTCAACTACAATTGTCTGTACTGTATTCAACAATACCAATAATTCTCAAAACATTATCATAACTCATATGTGTAGCATGAACTATCTGTGCCAAATCTTGTCCGTCGGGTTGTACCGATAAAGCTCAATATGGACGAAAACCAATAACACACAAAACAATGACAACAAGTCCCGAAACACTGACGTACAATCCGAATGCTCACACTGTCAATAACCATGATCAACCCATAAACCAACCGAGAATATCAAAAGACATGATAAACTCCAATGCTATCAGCAAAAGATCCACAATAATCAAGAATACCATCAACATGATAACCTCCAACACAATCAATAAGGGACCAACAACGACCAAGAGTACCATCAACAAGGTAACTCTAAATGATCAACAATAATGGATCTCAAAGAAATAACCCCGACTGTCGAACAAACTCCTCGAGCGTATGAACAACCAATCGCAAACAGTCAAACATATCCAATACAACATGGACTATGAACGACCACAATAATAAGGCTCAAGAGGGACATCACAGTATGCCCGATTCGAAAATGTGTCCGTGCACATGTCCACCCCGTATACGGAATCCAGAACATAGGTGGGACAGTGTACCTAATTAGCCTCACGAACTACGTCCCGTGTGCACGGTCCAATGCGGAAACATCCACGCATGACCATCGTGTGCCTGGCTAAAAATCCTACATATAACCAATCAGCACGCATATATGATTCCAGATATGTCACGATGCAACATGAGAACGAAACTCAAAGGATAACACCACCAATACAGATCATACGACTCACCAAATTGAACGATGATACATGAATAATGAAAGATCGACACGACCAACAATATCCAACACAACCATCCTGGGACCACAATCCCTAAGGACCGATTAACACGAACAACAATCTGTAAATCCTCAACCCTCAACGATCACAAGATTACCGAGTTCACAAGAATGATAGTGTGCTGCCTTGAGTCGGCCAACACGACAATAATAACTCACGGATGGGCACCGTCCTCGGCGATCCCAATTCAATACCTCGATTGCCTTAGAATGGCCAATCGATAACGATACAACAGATGGGAGATGTTTTCGACAGTCCCAATTCAATACGCCGATTATCTTTAGAGCGGTCAATCGATAACAATTATACAACAGATGGGAATTATCTTCAATAATCCCAATTCAATACACCAATTGCCTTAGAATGTCCAATTGATAACAACAATACAACGGATGTCTCGGCACCTTTAGTCGGTTACCGATAATGAAGATGATAATCGAATACGTCAATGCCTTCAATCGGCCAATACAACAGCAGCAGAAAAACACTGATATCAATAACGACGTTTCACAACAATATCCCAATGGAACATCAATCAACAATACAATAGATACGTTGATACCGCGAACCGGCTATCGACAACAATATACCCAACAAGTACCGTAATGCCCTGAACCGGCCATTTACGAACAACAATAACATTTGGCATAACTTGCCGAAGGATATCGTATCAAACAATCCCCTGATATCAACAAAATCATAAAGAGACCAAGTCTCGAAATGATACACACATTCAAACACATACATGATAACATGAATCTCATTGACTAGTACAAGTATAAAACTTTCCTCGATATCAATGACACGAACTGTTACCAATTCAGTTGCTTTTGTCTACGAGTTCCTCAGTCCCGACCAAAGTAATCTACGAACTCTTCAATCTCAAACGCAACACAGTAATCATAATCCAGAATCAAACATCACAACTTATTGTAAAAAGAAGGATTAATAATCAACAAGTTCGATGACGATCAATATCAATACAACCAGGCTACAAACTCATCGGTTCCACAATATCTCGATTAAACACAGTCTGAACCATCCAACTCAGACCCTCACGAATCCACGTCCACAATACGAGCTGAAATCCGATGATCATATCAACAACCAATTCGAACTAATAATAAGGGTCTAAAAGTTATCGGTTCCAAACTCGATTCTTAAATGCGAATTGACAAGGTTCCTTCTCGTAATTCCATTGTTAAAATTTACCTATGATCGTCATCAGTTCGAACCATCCAATTAGTTCAATATAATAGATAATCATATTAAAAGGTTATCAAACAATCCAATCATTTGACTTAAACCTTTGTTCCATACATACGGGCTTCCAAATTCAGGGATGAATAATAGCCTCAGCAAACTCGTAATTATATTCGTATTCCTATATGAATATTATTTCAAAACACATAATTTAGCCCTAGATATGAATATTCCATATTCATATTCAAAGCACCAACACTTCTTATAAATATTCATCATCTTGTATAAATCAGGAGTCCCTCAAGTATGTGGATTAATCCGCAATCACGTCCATAATCAACCAAACGACATAATTCGATGTTCCAACATCTAAGCCTACATATAACTCATAATCTAAGCCATATATCATCATAATATCAAGAATCATAACAATACTTCCAAGGACAACATGATTCCCTGACCATGTTCATGACAATATAACATAACCTAACATATAAGTCATCATGTCATTATCTTCTTCAACAAACTTCCCGTGGAATACCAAAAATCATCCATTAAAATGAAGCACTATCAAAGGGATACGAGAGTTACCTTGAATAGACAAATCAAGAAGAAGAACCATTGAACTCCATTTCAAGAATCATGAACAACTTCAAGAACAAGGCTTTAATCCATGCTCTCCATCTTAATCTTGTTAAAGACCATCATCTCAGAGTGTTTGGGAATCTCAAATACCCCCCCCCCAAAGCTCTCTCTATAAACTAAAGGAAGTAGAATGGACAAAATGCCTCTCAGCACCCATCTGTCCCCTTTTATAAAACACATTACTAGCGTGCGGTATCCTTCCCGATAGCGTGCGTTATCGGGCACACCAGGGGCTACTGTATTGCTTCGCACATCATCTAACGTACGTAATGCCCAGGTATTAGCTACGCAAACCGGTGCTGACTTGCTACAGTGAAATGCTCAGTAGCGTGAGCTATTCCTCGACCTTAGCGCATGCTAATCGTCGTTGACCCGACAATCCGTACCTTCCTAGAAGATGCTCGGGTCCTACACGCCGAAAGCAACCAATAAATCAAAGCTTCCCTGTTGATGATCTGAAATTAGCGTGCGTTACCAACATGCATTAGCGTGCACTAATCGCCGATAATAAACAGTCTGGGCCTACCTGTCGACCACCTTCCGGACCTTATCCAAAATACCTTACGTACGTTAGGGGTCCTCCTTAGCGTATGTAACTCAAACCTCTTAGCGTGCAGTAAGTATGCATCGTAGCGTACGCTAAGTATATATATTAGCGCGCGCTAGGCATACCTTGTAGCGTGCGCTAACGTGGCTGTACTTAGCTATTTCCCGCTATTCTTGTCTGTCGTCTTGATATACTAGATGTATATACATGACATATTGAATACATATATGCAACCTGATAATATTCTCATATGATATACCCAATATCAAAAGTACGATAACTTGATACACGATATCTTCAAATGTAATTTTCGACCAACTATGACAATTATACCAATATAGCTATCTCAGTCTTCAAATTATTTTATCCATACTGTATAGACACTAAGCTAACCAGTATATCTCAGATAAAATAACGCTAAAAATTTATACTGAAATTCCAGATATTACATAGTAGAAATCGGGATATTGCCTTAAAATAAGTTTCGTCCTCGATACTTGCAATCTTGTCACAAACAACAGATCAATCCAAAATTTCGAAACTCATCACGAAAGCAATCAAACACTGCCACAAGCGAATAACCAAAACAGTATACTTACAGGTACGTGAAGCCGATGATCTCCCGTGATATTAGCATGCGACTCTCAAACAAAGTCTCAACATAATACCGATACACACCAATATCGCAATTAGCAATTTAACAAAATCTCAAGGAAGAGTTCACGTCCGTGACCACGGCCACTACTCTGCCTCCTTTCAGCCAACATTCTGAAGGGCACACACGTGCGTAAGTATAATCCAAATCGCACATTATCGAAGTGACCGATTCCCAAGAATACCAAGCTAAAAACGAAACAATTAAGAAAAATACAAGAAGAGTGAGAGGACTTACAAGTACCGGTCGCACTGTGATGACGGCAAAGTGGTGATACTGCAAGCAAACGATGACTCAATCGACCCAAACGATCGACAACCTAGGTATCCATAAACCTAAGCTCCGATACCATATTCTGTAACACCCCCAAGTTATTCAGGGTATATTACAGCGCCGTGAGCCCCGCCGTGGGGCCCACAAGGCTATTCATACGCGAAACTGCAAAACTTGACCGAGAAGGTCTAGATACAATAAAAAGGACAATACAAATGGTATTCAAATCATAACTAATGTAACCATATACATCACCACACAAATAAATACCTCGGCAACATAGGCCGGAACATCAAGGAAACTGAAATACAATACTCGAGTATTTAAAATCCATTCCAGTACAACAACACTGAATGGAGGAATCCAAAAATATAACCGGAGACAAGACACAGTATCACACTTGCCCATCATCTTCATGCCGACCTGATACCTGCCTGTCCGCTATCCTGGAACCTAAAATACATAAAAAGTATTTCCCTCATAAAGGGGTTAGCCGTTGAATAGCTAGTGCAAGTATATCAGGTATGAAATACAATACTCCTCGACCATTAAAGTAAATGTAACCGTCAATTCATCAAGTCAAGACAAATATTCCGGAATAACTAAATCTCATAGCACCACAACAATGCATACATGGTCAACCATGGAACCGCACCAAAGGCTACGGAACCCTCAGGGGACCCGTCGGCCCCCCCAGAGTGGTTAACCCAAATTATCCTTGGAATCGCACCAAAGGCTACAAAACCCCCAGGGGACCTATAGGCCCTCCCCAGAGTGGATATAAATAAACATGCCATTCATATATCTTACTTTCAAAGTCGAGAACATACAATCATAAATATATACTTGTCTTTGAGACATCGAGAAATCGAACGGAAAAGAGTATGAGTTCGGTAGGTCTAAGAACGTACTTCCAGTACCTAAACGATTTGTAAGGGATATGATAATCAATAATCCATACTCATAATTCATGAAGAAACTCCCGAAACCCATCTACGATTCACGAAAATACAAGGGTAAACAACTAGAGGTTGGAAAATCACCCAAACCCTCACAAGTCCGAAAACGACACAAACCAATCCGTAAAATCATAGGAAAAGCATGTATACGGGTTAGATATATCATAATCTCAAGATTCTCAAGCCTCAAACCGGATAAATTGAATGAATCTAAGAAAAACCCTAAAATTCCCAAAAATAGGGTTCTAAGGATTTTTACGTTGCTTTGGAAGATGGAATGGGTTAGATGCTGTGAAGTCTTTGTTCTCCAACCAAAAATGTTGTTATCTGAAGAAAGATCGCTTCCAAACTCCCCGAATCGCCGAAACCCACTGCTTCCGATCGAAAATGTGAGAAGAATGTGAAAAATGACGAAATGGAAGTCAACTGTCCATTATATACTCGCCCAGTCTAGCGCACGCTATGCCTAAATATTAGCATGCGCTAACGGGTCACCCGGTAGTCCAGTGGCTACTGTCCGCAGACGTTAGCGCGCGCTACTCAACATCCTTAGCGTGCGCTAACTGGTGTCCTGCCAAAGTCCCAGTTCACTGACTCAGCCCAATAGCGTGCGTTAACACTATGCACTAGTGCGTGCTATGCAACACATATAGTGTGCGCTAGCCGCTGCTTAGCGTGCGATACCTGCTAGTCCATAAAGTCGGAAACCTCACTATCTCTACCGACTCAGTCCGTTAGCGCGCGCTAAGGCTCAAAACTAGCGTGTACTACTCACGCAGAATTAGCGTGCATTAGCATAGGTGTAGCGTGCGCTACCTCCCTGACCCAGAACACTTCCGAAAGGTCTAAACAGCACGATCATGATCCAAACAAGGCATGAAACTCTAGATCAACGCTGACACCATCACAAAGAGTTTACAGAGTGACAAAACAGGAAGAACGGTAAGGTCAAACAGTCAATCAAAAGTACGGGTATTACATTTTCCCCCTCTAAAAAGAAGTTTCGTCCCGAAACTTAAGAAATTAAAAGTTCGGGCTACTCCGATCGCATATTCTCTTCCGTGTCCCAAGTCGCCTCCTCGACTCCATGTCTCGACCATTGCACTAAAACCAATGGGATGGTTTTGTGCCAAAGCTGCTTCTCACGACGTTCAAGAATCTTCACTGGTTTCTCCAGATAGGTAACATCCTTGGTTACGTAAATCTCACTATAGTCAAAAACATGACTTGGATCCGGCATATGCCTTCTCAACTAAGAAACATGACAAACGATATGAACAAGACCAACACAGGGGGCAACGACAAGCGATAGGCTAAGTCTCCAACTCTGGAGTAGGACATGGTCTCCAAAATCGAATTCCAAAGGTCGATGATGAGTATCGGTATACGATTGATATGTTGAAGGGCATCTCAAAATATGAAAATAACTCAACTACAATTGTTTGTACTGTATTCAACAATACCAAGAGTTCTCAAAACATTATCATAACTCATAAGTGTAGCATGAACTATCTGTGCCAAATCTTGTCCGTCGGGTTGTACCGATAAAGCTCAATATGGACAAAAACCAATAACACACACAATAATGACAACAAGTCCCGAAACACTGACGTACAATACGAACGCTCACACTGTCAATAACCATGATCAACCCATAAATCAACCGAGAATATCAAAAGACATGATAAACTCCAATGCTATCAGCGAAAGATCCACAATAATCGAGAATACCATCAATATGGTAACCTCCAACACGATCAATAAGGGACCAACAACGACCGAGAGTACCATCAACAAGGTAACTCTAAACGGTCAACAATAATGGATCTCAAAGAAATAACCCCGACTGTCGAACAAACTCCTCGGGCGTATGAACAACCAATCGCAAACAGTCAAACATATCTAATACAACATGGACTATGAATGACCACAATAATAAGGCTCAAGAGGGACATCACAGTACGCCCGATTCAAAAATGTGTCCGTGCACATGTCCACCCAGTATATGGAATCCAGAACATACGTGGGACAATGTACCTAATTAGCCTCATGAACTACGTCCCATGTGCACGGTCCAATGCGGAAACATCCACGCATGACCATCGTGTGCCTGACTAAAAATCCTACACATAACCAATCGGCACGCAGATATGATTCCAGATATGTCACGATGCAACATGACAACGAAACTCAAAGGATAACACATGCAATACGGATCATACGACTCACCAAAGTGAACGATGATACATGAATAATGAAAGATCGACATGACCAACAATATCCAACATAACCATCCTGGGACCACAATCCCTAAGGACCGATTAACACGAACAACAATCTGGAAATCCTCAACCCTCAACGATCACAAGATTACCGAGTTCACAAGAATAATAGTGTGCTGCCTTGAGTCGGCCAACACGACAATAATACCTCACGGATGGGCACCGTCCTCGGCGATCCCAATTCAATACCTCGATTGCCTTAGAATGGCCAATCGATAATGATACAACGGATCGAAAATGTTTTCGACAGTCCTAATTCAATACGCCGATTATCTTTAGAGCGGTCAATCGATAACAATTATATAACGGATGGGAATTATCTTCGATAATCCCAATTCAATACACAATTTGCCTTAGAATGGCCAATTGATAACAACAATACAACGGATGTCTCGGCACCTTTAATCGGTTACCGATAACGAAGATGATAATCGAATACGTCAATGCCTTCAATCGACCAATACAACAGCAGCAGAAAAACACTGATATCAATAACGACGATTCACAAAAATATCCCAATGGAACATCAATCAACAATACAATCGATACGTCGATACTGCGAACCGGCTATCGACAACAATATACACAACAAGTACCGTAATGCCCTCAACTGGCCATTTACGAACAACAATAGTATTTGGCATAACTTGCCGAAGGATATCGTATCAAACAATTCCCTGATATCAATAAAATCATAAAGAGACCAAGTCTCGAAATGATACACACATTCAAACACATACATGATAACATCAATCTCATTGACTAGTACAAGTATAAAACTTTCCTTGATATCAATGACACGAACTGTTACCAATTCAGTTGCTTTCGTCTACGAGTTCCTTAGTCCCGACCAAAGTAATCTACGAACTCTTCAATCTCAAACGCAACACAATAATCATAATCCAGGATCAAACATCACAACTTATTGTAAAAAGAAGGATTAATAATCAACAAGTTCGATGACAATCAATATCAATACAGCCAGGCTACAAACTCATCGGTTCCACAATATCTCGATTAAACACAGTATGAACCATCCAACTCAGACCCTCACGAATCCACGTCCACAATACGAGCTGAAATCCGATGATCATATCAGCAACCAATTCGAACTAATAATAAGGGTCTAAAAGTTATCGGTTCCAAACTCGATTCTTAAATGCGAATTGACAAGGTTCCTTCTCGTAATTCCATTGTTAAAATTTACCTATGATCGTCATCAGTTCGAACCATCCAATTAGTTCAATATAATAGATAATCATATTAAAAGGTTATCAAACAATCCAATCATTCAACTTAAACCTTTGTTCCATACGTATGGGCTTCCAAATTCAGGGATGAATAATAGCCTCATTAAACTTGTAATTATATTCGTATTCCTATATGAATATTATTTCAAAACCCATAATTTAGCCTTAGATATGAATATTCCATATTCATATTCAAAGCACCAACACTTCTTATAAATATTAATCATCTCGTATAATTCAGGAGTCCCTCAAGTATGTGGATTAATCCGCAATCACGTCCATAATCGACCAAACGACATAATTCGATGTTCCAACATCTAAGCCTACATATAACTCATAATCTAAGGCATATATCATCATAATATCAAGAATCACAACAATACTGCCAAGGACAACATGATTCCCTGACCATGTTCATGATAATATAACATAACCTAACATATAAGTCATCATGTCATTATCTTATTCAACAAACTTCCCGTGGAATACCAAAATCATCCATTAAAATGAACTACTATCAAAGGGATACGAGAGTTACCTTGAATAGACAAATCAAGAAGAAGAACCATTGAACTCCATTTCAAGAATCATGAATAACTTCAAGAACAAGGCTTTAATCCATGCTCTCCATCTTAATATTGTTAAAGACCATCATCTCAGAGTGTTTGGGAATCTCAAATACCCCCCCAAAGATCTCTCTATTAACTAAAGGAAGTAGAATGGACAAAATGTCTCTCAGCACCCATCTGTCCCCTTTTATAAAACACATTACTAGCGTGCGGTATCCTTCCTCGATAGCGTGCGTTATCGGGCAGTCCAGGGGCTACTGTATTGCCTCGCACATCATCTAACGTACGTAATGCCCAGGTATTAGCATACGCAAACCAGTGTTGACTTGCTAAAGTGAAATGCTCAGTAGTGTGCGCTATTCCTCGACCTTAGCGCGCGCTAATCGTCGTTGACCCGACAATCCGTACCTTCCTAGAAGATGCCCGGGTCCTACACGCCGAAAGCAACCAATAAAGCAAGATTCCCTGTTGACGATCTGAAATTAGCGTGCGCTACCAACATGCATTAGCGTGCGCTAGTCGCCGATAATAAACAGTCTGGGCCTACCTGTCGGCCACCTTCCAGACCTTATCTAGAATACCTTACGTACGTTAGGGGTCCTCCTTAGCGTATGTAGCTCAAACCTCTTAGCTTGCGCTAAGTATGCATCGTAGCGTACGCTAAGTATATATCTTAGCGCGCGCTAGGCATACATTGTAGCGTGCGCTAACGTGGCTGTACTTAGCTATTTCCCGCTATTCTTGTCCGTCGTCTTGATATACTAGATGTACATACACGACATATTGAATACATATATTCAACCTGATAATATTCTCATATGATGTACCCAATATCAAAAGTACGATAACTTGATACACGATATCTTCAAATGTAATTTTCGACCAACTATGACAATTATACCAATACAGTTGTCTCAGTCTTCAAATTATTTTATCCATACTGTATAGACACTAAGCTATCTAGTATAACTCAGATAAAATAATGCGAAAAATTTATACTGAAATTCCAGATATTACATAGTAGAAATCGGGATATTGCCTTAAAATAAGTTTCGTCCTCGAAATTTGCAATCTTGTCACAAACAACAGATCAATCCAAAATTTCCAAACTCATCACGAAAGCAATCAAACACTGCCACAAGCGAATAACCAAAACAGTATACTTACAGGTACGTGAAGCCGATGATCTTCCGTGATATTAGCATGCGACTCTCAAACAAAGTCTCAACATAATACCGATACACACCAATATCGCAATTAGCAATTTAACAAAATCTCAAGGAAGAGTTCACGTCCGTGACCACGGCCACGACTCTGCCTCCTTTCAGCCAACATTCTGAAGGGCACACACATGCGTAAGTATAATCCAAATCGCACATTCTTGAAGTGACCGATTCCCAAGAATACCAAGCTAAAAATGAAACGATTAAGAAAAATACAAGAAGAGTGAGAGGCCTTACAAGTACCGGTCGCACTGTGATGACGGAAAAGTGGTGATACTGCAGGCAAACAATGACTCAATCGACTCAAGGACCGAAAGTCTAGGTATCCATAAACCTAAGCTCCGATACCATATTCTGTAACACCCCCAAGTTATTCAGGGTATATTACAGCGCCGTGAGCCCCACCGTGGGACCCACAAGGCTATTCATACGCAGAACTGCAAAACTTGACCGAGAAGGTCTAGATACAATGAAAAAAAGGACAATACAAATGGTATTCAAATCATAACTAATGTAACCATATACATCACCACACAAATCAATACCTCGGCAACATAGGCCGGAACATCAAGGAAACTGAAATACAATACTCGAGTATTTAAAATCCATTCCAGTACAACAACACTGAATGGAGGAATCCAAAAATATAACCGGAGACAAGACACAGTATCACACTTGCCCAGCATCTTCATGCCGACCCGATACCTGCCTGTCCGCTCTCCTGGAACATGAAATATATAATAAGTATTTCCCCCATAAAGGGGTTAGCCGTCGAATAGCTAGTGCAAGTATATCAAGTATGAAATACAATACTCCTCGACCATTAAAGTAAATGTAACTATCAATTCATCAAGTCAAGACTAGTATTCCGGAATAACTAAATCTCATAGCATCACAGCAATGCATACATGATCAACCATGGAACCGCACCAAAGGCTACGGAACCCTCAGGGGACCCGTCGGCCCGCCTCAGAGTGGTTAACCCAAATTATCCGTGGAATCACAACAAAGGCTACGAAACCCTCAGGGGACCTGTCGGCCCTCCCCAGAGTGGATATAAATAAACATGCCATTCATATATCTTACTTTATAAGTCGAGAACGTACAATCATAAATATATACTTGCCTTTGAGACATCGAGAAATCGAACGAAAAAGAGTATGAGTTCGGTAGGTCCAAGAACGCACTTCTGGTACCTAAACGATTCGTAAGGGATATGATAATCAATAATCCATACTCATAATTCACGAAGAAACTCCTAAAACCCATCTACGATTCACGAAAATACAAGGGTAAACAACTAGAGGTTGGAAAACACCCAAACCCTCACAAGTCCGAACACGGCACAAACCAATCCGTAAAATCGTAGGAAAAGCATGTATATGGGGTAGATATATCATAATCTCATGATTCTAAAGCCTCAAACCAGATAAATCGAATGAATCTAAGAAAAACCCCAAAATTCCCAAAAATAGGGTTCTAAGGATTTTTACATTGTTTTGGAAGATGGAATGGGTTAGATGCTGTGAAATCTTTGTTCTCCAACCAAAGATGTTGTTATCTGAAGAAAGATCGCTTCCAAACTCCCCGAATCACCCAAACCCGCTGCTCCCGATCGGAAATGTGAGAAGAATGTGAAAAATGACGAAATGGAAGTCAACTGTCCATTATATACTCGCCCAGTCTAGCGCACGCTACGCCTAAAAATTAGCGTGTGCTAACAGGTCACCTGGTAGTCCAGTGGCTACTGTCCGCAGACGTTAGCGCGCGCTACTCAACATCCTAAGCATGTGCTAACTGGTGTCCTGCCAAAGTCCCAGTTCACTGACTCAGCCCGATAGCATGCGTTAACACTGTGCACTAGCGCGCGCTATGCAACAAATATAGCGTGCGCTAGACGCTGCTAAGCGTGTGATACCTGCTAGTCCAGAAAGTCTGAAACCTCACTGCCTCTGCCGACTCAGACCGTTAGCGCGCGCTAAGGCTCAAAACTAGCGTGCGCTACTCACGCAGAATTAGCCTGCGTTAGCATAGTCCTAGCGTGCGCTACCTTCCTGACCCAGAACACTTCCGAAAGGTCTAAACAGCACGATCATGATCCAAACAAGGCATGAAAGTCTAGATCAACGCCGACACCATGACAAAGAGTTTACAGGGCGACAAAACAGGAAGAACGGTAAGGTCAAACAGTCAATAAAAAGTACGGGTATTACACTTCTCATATATTCAAGTGTCAATTGGATCTCTTCTAGAGTTTCAATCAATATAAGTTCATTCATTTGTATATATGACGTTGAGTCATTAATATACCTTTCTTTAGTCGAATAATACTGACTAAGACGGTTATTTTAAGTCCAACTATACTATTTGAATCTATATAAAGACTCTTGTAATTTGAAGGAGTACATATATTTAGATTTTGATTTGTATATGCTTCTGGCATATCAAATTCTTCTAGGATTTCATGTATCCATAAGACAATTCATGAATGATCTTATAAAAAGACATAATCATTAGAACCTAATGATTCAAATAACATAATCACAACCAAATCTAAACGAATACGGAAATGGAATACACCCGAAAACCCGCCTACTATTCATGTATATTCGTATAAAAACAACAACGAGGGCGGACCACAACCAAACCCTCACGAATACGCAACAACCACGAAATATATCATGAAGCCGTAGGGAAAACAAGAATACTAACAAGATTAATCATATTCAACATGAATTAATCAACCACACGGAACGAATCGAAGAAAAACCCGAAAACCCCCAATTTACTCAAAAGTAGGGTTCTTAGAAGATTTACCTTGGATTAGGATGAAAGATTCGTGTTGATGTTGTTATTATACACCAAGAACTCAAAGAAGATGATGATTGAGATGATTGGAGAAAGAAATCGCCAAGAAATTGCCCAAAAATAGCAAAAGCCGCGAAGAAGGAGGTGAAATGAGAAATAGATCTCATGGGTATTTATAGCCACACGGCTTAGCGCGCGCTAACGGCTAAGTGTTAGCGAGCGCTACCCAGTTATATTACAGTCCAGAACTCACTGTCCTAGACCGTTAGCGTGCGCTACTACTATCTAGCGTGCGCTAACAACGACTTGGTAGCGCGCACTATCGAGCTATAGCGTGTGCTACCTGGGCACCTGAACGAGTCCAGAACAAACTGCCCAGTACTGGACAGCCGCGTTAGCGCGCGCTACCGGACACCTAGTGCGCGCTAGTCCTCCGACATTAGGCTAGACAACGTAGCGTATGCTAATCCGCTAGTCCAGAGGACTGGATTCAGAAATAAGTTCACTGCCACACCCAGGGCTCAGCTCGCTAGCGCGCGCTACGAAACAGACGTAGCGTGCGCTACTAAGGATCCCTAGCGTGCGCTATGCAGAAGGATTAGCACGCACTAGGCACGAAATATTAACGGCCCAAAACACCGGACCATGAACGAAACATCAAACGGAATATCTCAAAATGTATAATAACATAGAATGGATCCATGGCAACCTCGAAATGGCGGTTCCGAACAACAATTATGAGAATCAGATCAATAAGCGACGGAAGAACCAATAAACATAGAACTGGATGACAAAAAGTCTCGAAACAATTATTCTCAAAAAATTAATATGGTTACACGAGGGTCGCAAAAAACCAGAAATACACCGAAAAGTGAAAATACCGGGAAAAGAAAATGCGGATATTACATTCTACCCCTCTAAAAATAAGTTTCGTCCTGAAACTTTAGAAACAAACAACTCGGGGTACCTAGCATGCATGCTATCCTCAGTTTCCCAAGTTGCCTCCTCGACACCATGTCTCTGTAACACGCCCAAATCCTATTGGGTCATTACAGTGCCGTGGACCCCACGCCAGGAGATCCACCAG
This sequence comes from Orobanche coerulescens, assembly GCA_033398695.1. Classification (NCBI taxonomy): domain Eukaryota; kingdom Viridiplantae; phylum Streptophyta; class Magnoliopsida; order Lamiales; family Orobanchaceae; genus Orobanche; species Orobanche coerulescens. Next base: position 150,567,678 of record CM065801.1, on the reverse strand, counting down.
GCGAACATGACTAAATTACATCAAATTAACTAACAAGGGAGATCACAGTCCCTACTATGATATCCGACACAATATTCCGATAGGGAATTTCAATGACAAAAGTGGGCCTACATGGCCAAAAATAAAATACAACAACATCCACGAGCATCTGCTCGGGTAATACATACTGACAATGACTGACAAACTGGAGAACAGTCCAACTAACTGACCAACATGAACAACTCGGACTAGTATCGCTTGAATGCCTCGTCGCCATCATCATGCCCCTGTGTCTCAACTCTCTCCTCGCAAGCACCTAAAACATGAAAATATATTCCGCCCCCACGGGGTCAGTCATCCAGATAATGAACATCAAATACATGTATAACATGATATGCATCTAAAGGTAGAATGAAATGGTACAATGATGATAATAATACGAGATGCTCACAAACCAATGTAAGAACCGAGCATTCGTGAAATACGAGATGCTCACAAACCATAACTGAATTAATTATGAATCACAATGCCCGAAGGCTCCAATGAAATTACAAGACAATCACAATGGCCTGAAAGCCACTCAGCCAAAGCTGTCAAATATCACAATCACATCAAACCGGAACAGCCCGAAGCTGTAGTTAATGAGGGATAATAAGGTTATAACCACGACCGTGACCTACTGAGCTGTAGGTATCGGGAAGCCAACCGCGAAGGTTCAAGCCCCAAGCTTACCTATAATAAGATCATAAACACGACCGTGACCTACTGAGCTGTAGGTGTTGGGAAGCCAACCGCGAAGGTTCAAGCCCCAATCTTACCCATAATAAGATCATAAACACGACCGTGACCTACTGAGATGTATGTGTTGGGAAGCCAACCGCGAAGGTTCAAGCCCCAAGCTTACGCATAATAAGATCATAAACATGACTGTGACCTAGTGAGCTGTAGGTGTTGGGAAGCCAACCACGAAGGTTCAAGCCCTAAGCTTACCCATAATAAGATCATAAACACGACCGTGACCTACTGAGCTGTAGGTGTTGGGAAGCCAACCGCGAAGGTTCAAGCCCCAAGCTTACCCATAATAAGATCATAAACACGATCGTGAACTACTGAGCTGTAGGTGTTGGGAAGCTAACCGCGAAGGTTCAAGCCCCAAGCTTACCCATAATGAGCACTAGCCGAGACTAGTCTCCAAAATATAATTAATCACAAACGGCAACGATCCGAAGATTACCGAATTCATGAGAATGATAGTGTGCTGCCTTGAGTCGGCCAACACGATAATGATGACTCATGGATGGGCACCGTCCTCGGCAGTCCCAATTCAATACCTCGATTACCTTAGAATGGTCAATCAATAACAACGACACAACGGATGGGAACTATCCTCGACAGCCCAAATTCAATACCTCGACTACTTTAGAATGGCCAACCGATAACAATGATGCAATGGATGATTCAATAGCTCGATTGCCTTAGAACGGCCAATCGATAACAATGATACAATGAATGATTGAGCACCTCGATTGCCTTAGAATGGCCAATCAATAACAATGATACAATGAATGCCTCGGCACCTTTAGTCGGCTACCGACGACGAAGATGAGAACGAATACGACAATGCCTTCAATTGGCCAATACAACATGAATGACAGGAAGCCAACATTAATAACAATGATTACAACAATGTCTAGATAGACATCAATATTAACAACAACAACCGATACATCGATACCGCGAACCGGTGATCGATAATAACATTAACAACGAATATCTCAATGCCTTACCGGCCATTAATGAATGATAATAAACATTTGGCATAATTGCCGAAGAGTATAGTATCGAACGATCCCCTAATATCAATGAACTTATGAAGAGACTAAGTCTCGGAATGATACAGCACATTCATACACATATATGATAAAATTAATCTCATTGACTAGTACAAGTATTAAACTTGCCTCAAACCGATGGCGAGAAAGTCCTTCTACGAGAAATAACCTTAAAGTGATTATCGGTCCTCGAAACAACCTTGAATAACACAATTACCAACGATTCGCTTAATATACGAATCAAGCATGATCACAACCAACTCAAAGTCGATACAACAATACCCAAACTCATTGAAGCAATTCAACAAACACGTTGTAGACAACCTCCAATTGTTTACAACCAATATCGATTATATCGATACCAAATCTCCAATGAATGATTAAATCTAACAAAACATCTTATATACAATCAATATTCTCATAGGAATACACAATTCGAGATTCCAACAACATCTAATCGAAACCCCCAATTCCAAAATCAACATCCAACATGTTCTTTAATAATCCTCCAACAATCCAATGATAATTCATAAAAACTCATAATCATATGTATATCCCTTCACATATCATGATTACAACATCCAAATCATCATATCCCAACTAAAAATCGAAATCCAAGATGTTGAAAAATTTACCTTAGATTTGGGATGAAGAATCCAAAAAATGTTGTTAATCCACACCACAACTCAAGAAGGATGAAATATCTGGGATTGATGATGATAAATCGCCCAAGAATTTGCCCAAAAATCGCCCAAGGAGAGGAGAAATGAAGAGGAGGATGAAATGAGCTTCCTTCCTCCAAAAATCCGCTGAAAAAGGGTGATCTGACCCGTGTGGCGCGGCCCGGACTGATTGTGCCGCGGCCCGCGGCTAAAAAAAATGCTCCCAGCCATCTTAGTGCCGCGGCCCGCGGTACAGCCCGCTCCAGCACCAAAAGGCACATGGTGCAGTCTTAGCTATTTCGACCATAACTCCTTCGTCCGGACTCCGATTGACTCAACGTTTGAACCATTGGAAATCTAACTTAATGCTCTATAATATTGAAAAGATTCAGAATTTTTGGAATTTCCAATAATTGATGGTGATTTTACAAAGTCGAACTCATACATGGAAAAGTCACTTAAGAACAATAGAACGACACCGAGACGAACTCGGATGACGAAAAGTTTAGAATTAAATATTCTCGGAACGACGAATTGGTCACAACGGAGTCTCTAAGATGGACTTCCTACAAAAAAAGAAAATTACCAAAAAATCGAAACTGCGGATATTACATACTACCCCCCTTAAAAAAAGTTTCGTCCCGAAACTTAAAACATGTAGGGAGAAGCAATATCCCGCCAGGAAAAATAGACGAGATACACACGAACAAGAATGATCACAATGAATGATAATGAATCGAAATCCAACAAGGATCAAGATTGACTCACCGGGGTGAAATGATAACGTAATGAGTGATAGATCAAATGAAATGATTGGAACCATTGTTCCCCGTGAAGTGAATGATTAGTTTGATAATTATAAGTTTCAACGTGATTGATATATGATGAATGAATTATATGAATGAATGAACGACAATGAAATGAATGATTATCCTATTACCGAGCAAGAATTAACTTGGTCAAAACCAGAGATGAATGTCCTTACCTCGGGCGCTCGAAGCCTGATCGGAACCCTTGAATGAAGCACGAGCTGGAGTAACAAAGTCCCTCGAGGCCCTTGAGCTCTCTCGAGATCTACCGGCACTAGAACTCCTACAGTATTTCTGAAGGTGTCCATGTCTCCCACACAGGAAACAAATAATGGCCTGCATCGAGCACCGGGTATTGCGATGTCCTATTACATCACAGTTAAAGCAAACAACGGTCGAACTCGTTGCCTTAGAATAGGATGCTCCCTCCGCATGAAGACGACTATAAAATGACCTCTTGGACGTTGGAGCCCGATGTCCCTCTGAACGAGCCGGCATTCTAGTCCTCTCACCTGAAGAAACTGAAGGATGCTTCTGAGTAAGCTCCTTGATCAAAATCTCTGCTCCAAGAGCCTTCCCGATGAACTTACTAAGTGAATTACAATTGTGATTGAACAAGTGCATCCTCAACTGCGGATTTAGCCTCTTGCTAAAATATTTGATCTTATCCGCCTCAGTACGGATAACTGGCGAAGCAAACTGAAGTAGTCCCTGAAAATTCTCAGCAATGACAATAACACCCTCGTCCTCGACGGATTCGGGGTTCAAAACCTCTGACAACTTGGCTTCACGAAGTGGATCTGGATAATACCTCTCTAACATGAGAGTCTTGAACTCCCTCCAACCACAATCGCGATCGGCGAGTTTCACAGAAAGCCACCACGAAAAAGCACCTTTACTCAAGTAATAAGCTGCTACTGCCACTTTACTCTCTTCCGGACACCGAACCATGTCGAAAAGTTTATCAAAATGCTCAATCCAATGAACAATATCAGCTGGTTCCGACGAAACCTCAAAAGTAGGCGGTCTCTGACGAGAGATATCACCAATAATATGATTCACTCCTCCAGTCTGTCCATGAAACGGCATCTGGAATCCCTGTTGCGGTGGGCCACGAACCATCGAGGTCTGCATGGTCTCCATCATCCGCGTCATCTGAGTCATATGGGCCATCATGCCCTGCATGCATATGAATGGGTCCACCCAATCACCTTCCGATTGAGCTACTTCTCGGGTACGACTCCCTGATAGTGAATGATTATCTGACAGTGAATGAGTAGCATAGCTAACTGATGAACACATGTTATCTCTCGCATTCACATGGGCATTCACACGAGATCCCGGGTTTTGGCCTGCACTGCGGCCTCTTCCCCTGCGTCCTCTGACAGCTCTATCCATACTGAAGCAGGAAAGCCACATGACAATTATAGATCCCGCATGAATATCGCATTATGATTACGTTACAGAATGATGATAATGAGCATACATGCTCTAACACAATGAATGCAGTAATGATGCAATGAAATGATCGTCGACATTACATCGGAATATGATAAGATCGTATGAAAGATCAGGTGAGGTCAGATGATTATCTAATGAAATTCCTGAAATGATTACCTTGAACAAGTTAGAAAAGTTGAAAATTCGATCCACAAGATCAACAACTGAACCGTGAGTTGGGCTGGATGATTAATGAATTAACTGAGCAATGAGATTGACTGAGTGATGAATAAATTAACTAAGCAATGAGATTGACTGAGTGATGAATGAATTAACTGAACAATGAGATTGACTGAGTGATGAATGAATTAACTGAACAATGAGATTGACTGAGTGATGAATGAATTAACTGAGCAATGGGATTGACTGAGTGATGAATGAATTAACTGAACAATGAGATTAACTGAGCGATGAACGAATTAACTGAACAATGAGATTGACTGAGTGATGATGAATTAACTGAACAATGAGATTGACTGAGTGATGAATGAATTAACTGAACATTGAGATTGACTGAGTGATGATGAATTAACTGAACAATGAGATTGACTGAGTGATGAATGAGTTAATATGATCGACAAGATCAAAAATGATGATTGAGAATTATTGACTGATAAATGAGTTGATTCTTATCGTTTACACAGATCACACGTGTTATAAAACAATTAGTGATGAATCAATCGTAAAGTTTATATAACATATATATATTTTAACAAGGCATGTATAATTAATGACATGATGAATGTATGAACATAAAGAGAATCGAGTCCTTACACAGGTCATACGAAGCTTCGAGGTCTTGCGATACTAGTCTTCACTGATGACGACTCGATGAATGAATGACTCGTGCAGTCGTACTAATATTACGACTCACAAAACCCGACTGACTAGATTGTCATAACCTGACAGTCCCACTACTACTGCGTCGGTAGAGCCACATACCTCACATATCAGGGTATTTCACAACCCAAATCTCTGATACCATCTTCTGTAACACCCCCAAATCCTATTGGGTCATTACAGTGCCGTGGACCCCACGCTAGGAGATCCACCAGGCGAACATGACTAAATTACATCAAATTAACTAACAAGGGAGATCACAGTCCCTAGTATGATATCCGACACAATATTCCGATAGGGAATTTCAACGACAAAAATGGGCCTACATGAAATAAAATACAACAACATCCACGAGCATCTGCTCGGGTAATACATAGTGACAATGACTGACAAACTAGAGAACACTCCAACTGACTGACCAACATGAACAACTCGGACTAGTATCGCTTGAATGCCTCGTCGCCATCATCATGCCCCTGTGTCTCAACTCTCTCCTCGCAAACACCTAAAACATGAAAACATGTTCCGCCCCCACGGGGTCAGTTATCCAGATAATGAACATCAAATACATGTATAACATGATATGCATCCAAAGGCAGAATGAAACGGTACAATGATGATAATAATACGAGATGCTCACAAACCAATGTAATAACCGAGCATTCGTGAAACACTATGCCCATGGCATACTATTAATACCTGTTCGACAGGTGTTGTGTCAAGATTTAACACCTTCCGACCGGCGATCGCCTCCGAGGCCGAGCGACCGACTTGCAGGCCAGCGACCGAGTCACTGCCGAGCGACCAAGGCAAGCCTGCCGATCGGCGACCAGGCGACCGAGCCTTAGCCCAGTGGACATGCTAGACTGGCCAACCGAAGGGCCCAGGGCGAATCCCGGTGCCGAGCGATCGACATCAAGGCGATCGCCTCTCAGTACTCGGCGACCGACCCTTGGCGATCGACCGTCTCTCGGCACCTGACGACCTACCCTTGGAGACCGACCCTTGGCGACCTCCATCCACTGGCCGATGACGACCTCCGAAGACCATCCAGGGACGACCGCCCTTGCCGATCACCACCGATGACCGTCCAGTCGGAGAAGACCAAGTCTCAAGACTAACTCCACGTGCAAGGACCGGGACAAGATCCGCGAATCCCGGGCCATTGACCACAGTCTGACAGATTCTCTCCGCCAGCCGACAAGCCGCCGAAAGCAATCAGTAGGGCCGCATATTGACCGACTCCGGACACGTGATGGCTCCTTATTGGACCGCCCAGCTGGCGCCAGCCACTGCATTGGACTTTATTCGGACAGCCTGCATCTTCCTTGGACTTTAGCCTGACAGCCCAGGAGATCGCCCCATTAAAGTATTGACCGGCAGGCGATCGGCAGAATATTAAAATGGCCCGCAGGCGATCGGCAGCTAAAGGACAGGACCCGGCTGTCCCTATATAAGCATGGCTCCCAGCACTTGTAAAAAGGATCGAACCTTTACCACAAAAACACGCTGGGCAATCTCACGATTCAAGCACTCAATACAGAAGCAAACATCAAGCACTTGGCAAACATCCAACTCTTGGCAACAGCTTTCTTTCGGTCTTACTTCTCCCGGCCTTTTCTCCTCGAGCAGACCACCGGCGGGACGAAGAACACCGAGCTTCGCTCAAGAGCCGGATCAACAGAGTCTTTTTACACTCATTGTATTTAGATTTCTCTCATTAATACTTGTATCCACGAATATTTGTATTAATATCATCTCGCGAGAGCATTCAAGCCCGGGCCTAACAAACCCGGCAAATCCTGTATTATTTACCTTCTCTCGGAAGTGCTCCCGCATTTGTTTGTTGTCCGTTTTCCAGCAGTATTAATCTTCGGATAAATATTTTGGGCAACAACAATTGGCGCTAGAGGAAGGGGATCCAACCCTCGATTTTTACACCTACCGTCCCGAAGAACACTCACTGTTCTCGGGGCAGATATTTGAAGTGACACTCACTGCGCTTCAAAAGAAATCCTTCAGAAAACATGTCTTCCGCATCCGCGTCGAAGAAAGCCGCTGGCCAGCCGGCCAGACCCCCAGTTCCGTCCCAGTCCGAGCCGCAGCCGATGGTGGAAGGTAGCCGCCGCGGCCGGAGGCGCTCGACCACGTCCCGGGAAGGCGGCCCAAGCCTCTCGCTCGATCGGTTCCGAACCAAGGAACAGATCGAAGGGGCCCTGGCCGTCCTTCAGGAGCGACAGAGTGCTCTCGACGCGCCTCCAGCTACCGCCCCCCCGGTCTCTCGCCGGAAGTTCAAGCGGAAGCTTAAGGCACTACTGGCCGAGCAAGCGCCAGGAGGCTCTCGCCCGCAAGAAGAGGCGCTCGGCAGCCGGGGCACGTCTGTCTTCGATCGCCTGGGCAGCGACCCGACACAGCGGCCGGCGGTCCGGCCCGGCTACGAGGCAGCGGAGTTGGTGTCCGTCACCGGGAGCTCGGCCTACCCGGCTCCCACAAGGCGATCCGGCCACTGGCTCCGCCGCCAAATTCCCGAGGTCGGCGGCGGGTCCGAGATCGGTACACGATCGCCTCGGCCCCGCTCCCAAAGCCGATCCGCAGGCCGAGCCGAGCGCGATCGCCGCAATGCAACGTCAGTTGACGACATGAAGGTGCTCGCAATCCGGGGCAAGCGCCCCGGGACGATCGCCCGCCGGCGAGCCGCTCGCGATCGACATCGAGCTCGCCGGTGCAGCACACGATCGCCCCTCCTAAGACACTCGTGTACCAAGGGCGATCGGACCCCCAGGCACACCTGCACAAGTTCAACATCTACATGACCGGGTGTGGGGCATCGGACGCGACCAGGTGCCGAATGTTCCCTTTGACACTAGACGACCTCGCCCACCGGTGGTACACCTCATTGCCACCTCGGTCCATAGGCTCCTTTAACGAGCTGGCGCACGTCTTCACGGAATACTTCGCCACCAGGGCCGCTCGGCCAGAAGGTCCCCATCGCATGTGGCGGGTCAGGCAAGGAGAACAGGAGTCCGACTCTGACTACATCGACCGGGTTGACATGATCATCCTCAACGGCGAGCCCGTAAGCGATGAGACCGCCCTCTACGCTGTCTAGGAGGTTTTCGGGGTTTTCGCCTATGTTCGGGCATCTCACGAAGACCCCGCCGACGACCTACGCAGCCTTCCGGCCGAGCCGCAGATTTCTGTCGAGGCAAAGGCTTCTTCTCGGCTAGGAGTAGATCGATCGGCGCCGTCTGACGACCTCCGTCTACCGGCCCGATCGCTACTACCCAGCGAGCCGGAGGACTCGATCCCGCCTCTGATCCATTCTAACATGAGTGACTAGCCGCCGCCCGATCGCCAAGTTCGACCTACGAGTAAAGCGATCGGCCGCCGGCGACGATCGCGATCTTAGGCCGATCGCAACATCATCAGCGGCCGGTGGACACGATCGCCATCTGATCCAAAGATATAACATGACGGACTAAGGCATAAGATCGCCTCCACCGCACATCATAAAGCCATGGCCCTGGCAATCGATGGAACCGGCCGCCGGTCATGCAAGGTCCCTTTCGGCCGAGATCGCCCGCCCTTCGTTTAAATACGAGGCCGGGCGTAGTCGGAGGGCCCTCCAACATTAATCAGTGGACTCATTCCACAAACCCCGTCTCAACGTACACCGTCGAGGTCGGCCATCTCCATGGCGGCCGAGGTGGAAGCTAACAAGCCGCGGGCGTGGAGTTGATTCATCCGACGCCGCCCGCGCAAGGACTCCTCTAGACGAGACCGCACGCCTTTCGTTTAAAAACAAGGCGAGGCGCGGCTAACAGAGGACCCTCATAATAAAGTGAGTCACGAGGCACTCATTGTCTTTGTGCACTAAGACACGGTCATGGGGTCGGTCCATCGATCTCCGCGATGCACGATTCCTCAAGCAAGCGAAACCACCAAGTTTCCGTGGGGATCGGCCAATGTTGTTTTTGCGGTACAAGACCGAAAGATAGCTAAGCCAATCGACCATGATTAAGCCCAAGTCCAAGTCCTAAGTCGGCTCGGATCGCCCGTCCTCATCCGACGCGATCACCAAAGAAGAACCACCTCACCCCATGTCTTCAACATAGGAGCAAGTCGGGGCAATTGTTGTGTCAAGATTTAACACCTTAGGCCGGCGATCGCCTCGAGGCCGAGCGACCGACTTGCGAGCCGGCCAGGAGTCATCTGCGAGCGACCAAGGCAAGCTCGCCGATCGGCGACTGAGCGGCCGAGCCTTAGCCCGATGGACATGCTAGGCGCGGCCGAAGGGCCCAGGGCGAATCCGGTGCCGAGCGATCGACATCAAGGCGATCGCCTCTCAGTACTCGGCGACCGACCCTTGGCGATCGACCGTCTCTCGGCACCTGACGACCTACCCTTGGCGACCGACCCTTGGCGACCTCCATCCACTGGCCGATGACGACCTCCGAAGACCATCCAGGGACGACCGCCCTTGCCGATCACCACCGATGACCGTCCAGTCGGAGAAGACCAAGTCTCAAGACTAACTCCACGTGCAAGGACCGGGACAAGATCCGCGAATCCCGGGCCATTGACCACAGTCTGACAGATTCTCTCCGCCAGCCGACAAGCCGCCGAAAGCAATCAGTAGGGCCGCATATTGACCGACTCCGGACACGTGATGGCTCCTAATTGTACCGCACAGCTGGAGCCAGCCACTGCAATGGACTATATTCGGACACCTGCATCTTCCTTGGACTTTAGCCTGACAGCCCAGGAGATCGCCCCATTAAAGTATTGACCGGCAGGCGATCGGCAGAATATTAAAATGGCCCGCAGGCGATCGGCAGCTAAAGGACAGGACCCGGCTGTCCCTATATAAGCATGGCTCCCAGCACTTGTAAAAAGGATCGAACCTTTACCACAAAAACACGCTGGGCAATCTCACGATTCAAGCACTCAATACAGAAGCAAACATCAAGCACTTGGCAAACATCCAACTCTTGGCAACAGCTTTCTTTCGGTCTTACTTCTCCCGGCCTTTTCTCCTCGAGCAGACCACCGGCGGGACGAAGAACACCGAGCTTCGCTCAAGAGCCGGATCAACAGAGTCTTTTTACACTCATTGTATTTAGATTTCTCTCATTAATACTTGTATCCACGAATATTTGTATTAATATCATCTCGCGAGAGCATTCAAGCCCGGGCCTAACAAACCCGGCAAATCCTGTATTATTTACCTTCTCTCGGAAGTGCTCCCGCATTTGTTTGTTGTCCGTTTTCCAGCAGTATTAATCTTCGGATAAATATTTTGGGCAACAACAACAGGTTAGAACATAAATGCCCAACGACGAATCATAATCATAGAGTACCACAATGAATTACACGATATGAACCAAACCAGAACTGAATTAATTATGAATCACAATGCCCGAAGGCTCCAATGAAATTACCAAGACAATCACAATGGCCTGAAATCCACTCAGTCAAAGCTGTCAAATATCACAATCACATGAAACCAGAAAAGCCCGAAGCTGTAGTTAATGAGGGATAATAAGGTCATAACCACGACCGTGACCTACTGAGCTGTAGGTATCGGGAAGCCAACCGCGAAGGTTTAAGCCCCAAGATTAACCATAATAAGATCATAAACACGATCTTGACCTACTGAGCTGTAGGTATCGGGAAGCCAACCGCGTAGGTTCAAGCCCCAAGATTAACCATAATAAGATCATAAACACGACCGTGACCTACTGAGCTGTAGGTATTAGGAAGCCAACCGAGAAAGTTCAAGCCCCAAGCTTACCCATAATAAGATCATAAACACGACCGTGACCTACTGAGATGTAGGTGTTGGGAAGCCAACCGAGAAGGTTCAAGACCCAAGCTTACCCATAATAAGATCATAAACACAACCGTGACCTACTAGGCTGTAGGTGTTGGGAAGCTAACCGCGAAGGTTCAAGCCCTAAGCTTACCCATAATAAGATCATAAACACGACCGTGACCTACTAGGCTGTAGGTGTTGGGAAGCCAACCGCGAAGGTTCAAGCCCCAAGCTTACCCATAATAAGATGATAAACACGACCGTGACCTACTGAGCTATAGGTGTTGGGAAGCCAACTGCGAAGGTTCAAGCCCCAAGCTTACCCATAATAAGATCATAAACACGACTGTGACCTACTAAGCTGTAGGTGTTGGGAAGCCAACCACGAAGATTCAAGCCCCAAGATTACCCATAATGAGCACTAGTCGAGACTAGCCTCCAAAATATAATTAATCACAAGTGGCAACGATCCGAAGATTACTGAATTCATGAGAATGATAATGTGCTGCCTTGAGTCCGCCAACACGATAATGATGACTCATGGATGGGCACCGTCCTCGACAGTCCAAATTCAATACCTCGATTACCTTAGAATGGTCAATCGATAACAACGACACAACGTATGGGAACTATCCTCGACAGCCCCAATTCAATACCTCGACTACTTTAGAATGGCCAACCGATAACAGCAACGGATGATTCAATACCTCGATTGCCTTAGAACGGCCAATCGATAACAATGATACAATGAATGATTGAGCACCTCGATTGCCTTAGAATGGCCAATCAATAACAATGATACAATGAATGCCTCGGCACCTTTAGTCGGCTACCGACGACGAAGATGAGAACGAATACGACAATGCCTTTAATTGGCCAATACAACATGAATGACAGGAAGCCAACATTAATAACAATGATTACAACAATGTCTAGATCGACATCAATATTAACAACAACAACCGATACATCGATACCGCGAACCGGTGATCGATAATAACATTAACAACGAATATCTCAATGCCTTACCGGCCATTAATGAATGATAATAAACATTTGGTATAATTGCCGAAGAGTATCGTATCGAACGATCCCCTAACATCAATGATCTTATGAAGAGACTAAGTACATTCATACACATATATGATAAAATTAATCTCATTGACTAGTACAAGTATTAAACTTGCCTCAAACTGACTGCGAGAAAGTCCTTCTACGAGCAACAACCTTAAAGTGATTATCGGTCCTCGAAACAACCTTGAATAACACAATTACCAACGATTCGCTTAATATACGAATCAAGCATGATCACAACCAACTCAAAAGTCGATACAACAATACCCAAACTCATTGAAGCAATTCAACAAACACGTTGTAGACAACCTCCAATTGTTTACAACCAATCTCGATTATATCGATACCAAATCTCCAATGAATGATTAAATCTAACAAAACATCTTATATACAATCAATATTCTCATAGGAATACACAATTCGAGATTCCAACAACATCTAATCGAAACCCCCAATTCCAAAATCAACATCCAACATGTTCTTGAATAATCCTCCAACAGTCCAATGATAATTCATAAAAACTCATAATAATACGTATATCCCTTCACATATCATGATTACAACATCCAAATCATCATATCCCAACTAAAAATCGAAATCCAAGATGTTGAAAAATTTACCTTAGATTTGGGATGAAGAATCCAAAAAATGTTGTTAATCCACACCACAACTCAAGGAGGATGAAATATCTGGGATTGATGATGATAAATCGCCCAAGAATTTGCCCAAAAATCGCCCAAGGAGAGGAGAAACGAAGAGGAGGATGAAATGAGCTTCCTTCCTCCAAAAATCCGCTGAAAAAGGGTGATCTGACCCGTGTGGCGCAGCCCGGACTGATTGTGCCGCGGCCCGCGGCTAAAAAAAATGCTCCCAGCCATCTTAGTGCCGCGGCCCGGCCAGCAGGGGCCGCGGCCCGCGGTACAGCCCGCTCCAGCACCAAAAGGCACATGGTGCAATCTTAGCTATTTCGACCATAACTCCTTCGTCCGGACTCCGATTGACTCAACGTTTGAACCATTGGAAATCTAACTTAATGCTCTATAATATTGAAAAGATTCGAAATTTTTGGAATTTCCAATAATTGATGGTGATTTTACAAAGTCGAACTCATACATGGAAAAGTCGCTTAAGAACAATAGAACGACACTGAGACGAACTCGGATGACAAAAAGTGTAGAATTAAATATTCTCGGAACGATGAATTGGTCACAATGGAGTCTCTAAGATGGACTTCCTACAAAAAAAGAAAATTACCGAAAAATCGAAACTGCGGATATTACATACTACCCCCCTTAAAAAAAGTTTTGTCCCGAAACTTAAAACATGTAGGGAGAAGCAATATCCCGCCAGGAAAAATAGACGAGATACACACGAACAAGAATGATCACAATGAATGATAATGAATCGAAATCCAACAAGGATCAAGATTGACTCACCGGGGTGAAATGATAACGTAATGAGTGATAGCTCAAATGAAATGATTGGAACCATTGTTCCCCGTGAAGTGAATGATTAGTTTGATAATTATAAGTCTCAACGTGATTGATATATGATGAATGAATTATATGAATGAATGAACGACAATGAAATGAATGATTATCCTATTACCGAGCAAGAATTAACTTGCTCAAAACCGGAGATGAATGTCCTTACCTCGGGCTCTCGAAGCCTGATCGGAACCCTTGAATGAAGCACGAGCTGGAGTAACAAAGTCCCTCGAGGCCCTCGAGCTCTCTCGAGATCTACCGGCACTAGAAATCCTGCAGTATTTCTGAAGGTGTCCATGTCTCCCACACATGAAACAAATAATGGCCTGCATCGAGCACCGGGAACTGCGATGTCCTATTACATCACAGTTAAAGCAAACAACGGTCGAACTCGTTGCCTTAGAAGAGGATGCTCCCTCCGCACGAAGATGACTAGAAAATGACCTCTTGGACGTCGGAGCCCGATGTCCCTCTGAACGAGCCGGCATTCTACTCCTCTCACCTGAAGAAACTGAAGGATGCTTCTGAGTAAGCTCCTTGATCAAAATCTCTGCTCCAAGAGCCTTCTCGATGAACTCACTAAGTGAATTACAATTGTGATTGAACAACTGCATCCTCAACTGCGGATTTAACCTCTTGCTAAAATATTTGATCTTATCCGCCTCAGTACGGATAACTAGCGAAGCAAACTGAAGTAGTCCCTGAAACTTCTCAGCAATGACAATAACACCCTCGTCCAAGACGGATTCGGGGTTCAAAACCTCTGACAACTTGGCTTTACGAAGTGGAGCTGGATAATACCTCTCTAACATGAGAGTCTTGAACTCCCTCCAACCACAATCGCGATCGGCGAGTTTCACAAAAAGCCACCACGAATAAGCACCTTTACTCAAGTAATAAGCCGCTACTGCCACTTTACTCTCTTCCGGACACCGAACCATGTCGAAAAGTTTATCAAAATGCTCAATCCAATGAACAATATCAGCTGGTTCCGACGAAACCTCAAAAGTAGGCGGTCTCTGACGAGAGATATCACCAATAATCTGATTCACTCCTCCAGTCTGTCCATGAAACGGCATCTGGAATCCCTGTTGCGGTGGGCCACGAACCATCGAGGTCTGCATGGTCTCCATCATCCGCGTCATCTGAGTCATCTGGGCCATCATGCCCTGCATGCATATGAATGGGTCCACCCGATCACCTTCCGATTGAGCTACTTCTCGGGTATGACTCCCTGATAGTGAATGATTATCTGACAGTGAATGAGTAGCATAGCTAACTGATGAACACATGTTATCTCTCGCATTTGCATGGGCATTCACATGAGATCCCGGGTTTTGGCCTGCACTGCGGCCTCTTCCCCTGTGTCCTCTGACAGCTCTATCCATACTGAAGCAGGAAAGCCACATGACAATTATAGATCCCGCATGAATATTGCATTATGATTACGTTACAGAATGATGATAATGAGCATACATGCTCTAACACAATGAATGCAGTAATGATGCAATGAAATGATCGTCGACATTACATCGGAATATGATAAGATCGTATGAAAGATCAGGTGAGGTAAGATGATTATCTAATGAAATTCCTGAAATGATTACCTTGAACAAGTTAACAAGGTTGAAAATTCGATCCACAAGATCAACAACTGAACCGTGAGTTGGGCTGGATGATTAATGAATTAACTGAGCAATGAGATTGACTGAGTGATGAATAAATTAACTAAGCAATGAGATTGACTGAGTGATGAATGAATTAACTGAACGATGAGATTGACTGAGTGATGAATGAATTAACTGAACAATGAGATTGACTGAGTGATGAATGAATTAACTGAACAATGAGATTGACTGAGTGATGAATGAATTAACTGAGCAATGGGATTGACTGAGTGATGAATGAATTAACTGAACAATGAGATTGACTGAGCGATGAACGAATTAACTGAACAATGAGATTGACTGAGTGATGATGAATTAACTGAACAATGAGATTGACTGAGTGATGAATGAATTAACTGAACAATGAGATTGACTGAGTGATGATGAATTAACTGAACAATGAGATTGACTGAGTGATGAATGAGTTAATATGATCGACAAGATCAAAAATGATGATTGAGAATTATTGACTGATGAATGAGTTGATTCTTATCGTTTACACAGATCACACGTGTTATAAAACAATTAGTGATGAATCAATCGTAAAGTTTATATCACATATATATTTTAACAAGGCATGTATAATTAATGACATGATGAATGTATGAACATAAAGAGAATCGAGTCCTTACACAGGTCATACGAAGCTTCGAGGTCTTGCGATACTAGTCTTCACTGATGACGACTCGATGAATGAATAACTCGTGCAGTCGTACTAATATTACGACTCACAAAACCCGACTGACTAGATTGTCATAACCTGACAGTCCCACTACTACTGCGTCGGTAGAGCCACATAACTCACATATTAGGGTATTTCACAACCCAAATCTCTGATACCATCTTCTGTAACACCCCCAAATCCTATTGGGTCATTACAGTGCCGTGGACCCCACGCAATCATGAAAAACGAATGAGTTCGGTTCGTTTCGGACTCCCGTGAGTCCAAACAGATAAACTCCGATTCTGTTTCGATGTATTTGTGTCGATTAATTAATCCAATTAATTAAACATATCAAACACAAAATAACATAATTAATTTCTCCAAGAAATAATTATATTCATGAATTAAATTAATCACCCAGTGATATATTTAATCCATTAAGCCGTAAATCAATTTATCTGATAAATCGATTTAAACATCCAATGTCCCAAATTTAGATATCCAATATCCAATATTCATAATGAGAGAATTAGCTCAATTCATTCCGTCGTCAATCCTAATGCACGACTCGGTAGGTCCGTCTCAGTCAGCAATGGGAGGAACCAAAGAGTAGTAGCACCACCTAGCCAGCCTGGTGGCCTACACTGCACTTCGATCGAGAACGAATGATTGGGATCATTCAAGAACCATTCTATCGTGAATACGGTATACGTATAAACCCTTCTTTCAAATGTCCCGATCAAGTTATAGGTCACGGTCACCAAAACCTATCTCAGATTGACGCTATGCATGCGTTAATGCAAATCGAGATCATCGAGTGTCGTGGTATCTAATACAACTAGCTCCAATGCTTTGGCCAAAGACTTATGATCTCATCCGCAATAACCGCATAGGACATATAACCCGCTCACTAACGGGAGAAAGAATTCTATCTTGGTATTGATGGGACTGCTACTTGCCGTCAAGATGCACGTCGAGGTTGACCCCCGCCTTCCCGTTTACAAGGTCGAACTACTCTAATGAAAATCTTGACGTCACAAGCACATCCCTACTAAATCCTCAAGTCGAAGGTTCACGAATACCTATCACAACCTTTCGATTCCATCATTGACTGTCCCGGAGTGAAATCCATGTGACGAATCGAGGTGAGTCGGTTCGTATACTAATCCAATTAGCATACCTATAATGTGTGCTCCCACTAACCATTAGTGTTCGAGGCACTCTCCATGTCAAAGAACACGTCATACAAGTCTTCACATAAACTTAACGCCCGATCAAGTTTCATCGACTTGCGACGATTAAGTATTTGAGCTATAACCTTTCCAATGCCGACCCCTTATCCAATAAGGAGTGAAGCGTTTGCTCTCAAATACACGGACTAGTTTCTATATGTTTATTTACGAGTTAGGAATGCGGTAACTTCCAAGTAAATAAAGAAACATTCATTGCCTTATATAAATGGTTTACATAATTACAAGTACAATGCCCTCACTCAACAACCTCCGAGTGGCATTCGAGGGCATACTCCTAACAATCTCCCACTTGCACTCAATGCCACACACTATGGTATCTAATACCCATGTTCTTTAGATGACGCTCCAAGCTAGTCCGAGAAAGTGGCTTGGTCGGTGGATCGGCGACGTTGTCGGCCGAGTCTACTCTGACTGACAATGTATCCCTTGCGAACAAATTCTCTTACGAGATGATACTTCCTCTCAATATGTTTGGTCTTTGTTGTGAAACCTCGGCTCCTTGGCTGCGCTACGGCTCGTCGTTGTCACGATGCAGTAGAGCAGGCAGCTCAGCAAATGGTATCATTTGAAGTTCTCCCAGAAACTTCTTAATCCAGAACCCTTCCTTGGAAGCCTCCGAGGCTGCTTGATACTCAGCGTGACAGGTGGAATTAGCAGTCGCGCTTTGCTTGGCACTACGCCAAGATACTGCTCCTCCATTAAGAGTAAATATGTAGCCAGAAGTGGACATCGAGTCGTCCTTCAGTCCTTGGAAGTCCGAATCAGTGAATCCCACCACATCCAGTTCTCCACCGCCATACATAAGAACCATATCTCTAGTTCTTCTCAAGTACTTGAGAACGTTCTTTACAGCAGTCCAATGTTCCCTACTTGGGTTTGCCTGAAACCTACTCACCACGCTTACAGCATGCGCGATGTCAGGTCTTGTACACAACATAGCATACATAAGGCTACCCACAGCCGAAGCATATGGTATATTACTCATTTCCTTGCGTTGTTCCTCACTTTGAGGACACATCTTCAAGGTGAGTTTTATTCTATGTTGCATCGGTAGGAACCCTCTTTTAGATACATCCATCTTAAATCGCTTTAAGAACTTATCTATATAGAGGGCTTGGGAAAGGCCTATTGTTCTCTTAGCTCTATCCCGGTAGAGCCGAATACCAAGAATATAGGTTGCTTCTCCCAAGTCTTTCATGGAGAAATTACTCGAAAGCCAAGCTTTCACAGAACTAAGCATTCCCACATCATTTCCTATTAGTAGAATGTCATCTACATATAGTACTAATAATGCGATCGGAGATCCACCGGGCGAACATGACTAAATTACATCAAATTAACTAACAAGGGAGATCACAGTCCCTAGTATGATATCTGACACAATATTCCGATAGGGAATTTCAACGACAAAAATGGGCCTACATGAAATAAAATACAACAACATCCACGAGCATCTGCTCGGGTAATACATAGTGACAATGACTGACAAACTAGAGAACACTCCAACTGACTGACCAACATGAACAACTCGGACTAGTATCTCTTGAATGCCTCGTCGCCATCATCATGCCCCTGTGTCTCAACTCTATCCTCGCAAGCACGTAAAACATGAAAACATGTTCCGCCCCCACGGGGTCAGTTATCCAGATAATGAACATCAAATACATGTATAACATGATATGCATCTAAAGGTAGAATGAAACGGTACAATGATGATAATAACACGAGATGCTCACAAACCAATGTAATAACCGAGCATTCGTGAAACACTATGCCCATGGCATACTATTAATACTTGTTCGACAGGTTAGAACATAAATGCCCAATGGCGAATCATAATTATAGAGTACCACAATGAATTACACGATATGAACCAAACCAGAACTTAATTACTTATGAATCACAATGCCCGAAGGCTCCAATGAAATTACCAAGACAATCACAATGGCCTGAAATCCACTCAGCCGAAGCTGTCAAATATCACAATCACATGAAACCGGAAAAGCCCGAAGCTGTAGTTAATGAGGGATAATAAGGTCATAACCACGATCTTGACCTACTGAGCTGTAGGTATCGGGAAGCCAACCGCGTAGGTTTAAGCCCCAAGATTAACCATAATAAGATCATAAACACGACCGTGACCTACTGAGCTGTAGGTATTAGGAAGCCAACCGCGAAGGTTCAAGCCCCAATCTTACCCATAATAAGATCATAAACACGACCGTGACCTACTGAGATGTAGGTGTTGGGAAGCCAACCGAGAAGGTTCAAGACCCAAGCTTACCCATAATAAGATCATAAACACAACCGTGACCTACGTACTGAGCTGTAGGTGTTGGGAAGCCAATCGCGAAGGTTCAAGCCCTAAGCTTACCCATAATAAGATCATAAACACGACCGTGGCCTACTAGGCTGTAGGTGTTGGGAAGCCAACC
Source organism: Orobanche coerulescens (assembly GCA_033398695.1). Classification (NCBI taxonomy): domain Eukaryota; kingdom Viridiplantae; phylum Streptophyta; class Magnoliopsida; order Lamiales; family Orobanchaceae; genus Orobanche; species Orobanche coerulescens. The sequence continues at coordinate 150,547,661 of CM065801.1, read as the reverse complement.
GTGAAGGTTCAAGCCCCAAGCTTACCCATAATAAGATCATAAACACGACCGTGACCTACTGAGCTATAGGTGTTGGGAAGCCAACTGCGAAGGTTCAAGCCCCAAGCTTACCCATAATAAGATCATAAAAACGACTGTGACCTACTGAGCTGTAGGTGTTGGGAAGCCAACCACGAAGATTCAAGCCCCAAGCTTACCCATAATGAGCACTAGTCGAGACTAGCCTCCAAAATATAATTAATCACAAGCGGAAACGATCCGAATATTACTGAATTCATGAGAATGATAATGCGCTGCCTTAAGTCGGCCAACACGATAATGATGACTCATGGATGGGCACCGTCCTCGACAGTCCCAATTCAATACCTCGATTACCTTAGAATGGTCAATCGATAACAACGACACAACGTATGGGAACTATCCTCGACAGCCCCAATTCAATACCTCGACTGCTTTAGAATGGCCAACCGAATGATGCAACGGATGATTCAATACCTCGATTGCCTTAGAACGGCCAATCGATAACAATGATACAATGAATGATTGAGCACCTCGATTGACTTAGAATGGCCAATCAATAACAATGATACAATGAATGCCTCGGCACCTTTAGTCGGCTACCGACGACGAAGATGAGAACGAATACGACAATGCCTTCAATTGGCCAATACAACATGAATGACAGGAAGCCAACATTAATAACAATGATTACAACAATGTCTAGATCAACATCAATATTAACAACAACCGATACATCGATACCGCGAACCGGTGATCGATAATAACATTAACAACAAATATCTCAATGCCTTACCGGCCATTAATGAATGATAATAAAAATTTGGCATAATTGCCGAAGAGTATCGTATCGAACGATCACCTAATATCAATGAACTTATGAAGAGACTAAGTCTCGGAATGATACAGCACATTCATACACATATATGATAAAATTAATCTCATTGACTAGTACAAGTATTAAACTTGCCTCAAACCGACGACGAGAAAGTCCTTCTACGAGCAACAACCTTAAAGTGATTATCGGTCCTCGAAACAACCTTGAATAACACAATTACCAACGATTCGCTTAATATACGAATCAAGCATGATCACAACCAACTCAAAAGTCGATACAACAATACCCAAACTCATTGAAGCAATTCAACAAACACGTTGTAGACAACCTCCAATTGTTTACAACCAATCTCGATTATATCGATACCAAATCTCCAATGAATGATTAAATCTAACAAAACATCTTATATACAATCAATATTCTCATAGGAATACACAATTCGAGATTCCAACAACATCTAATCGAAACCCCCAATTCCAAAATCAACATCCAACATGTTCTTGAATAATCCTCCAACAATCCAATGATAATTCATAAAAACTCATAATCATATGTATATCCCTTCACATATCATGATTACAACATCCAAATCATCATATCCCAACTAAAAATCGAAATCCAAGATGTTGAAAAATTTACCTTAGATTTGGGATGAAGAATCTAAAAAATGTTGTTAATCCACACCACAACTCAAGGAGGATGAAATAACTGGGATTGATGATGATAAATCGCCCAAGAATTTGCCCAAAAATCGCCCAAGGAGAGGAGAAACGAAGAGGAGGATGAAATGAGCTTCCTTTCTCAAAAAATCCGCTGAAAAGGGGTGATCTGACCCGTGTGGCGCGGCCCGGACTGATTGTGCCGCGGCCCGCGGCTAAAAAAAATGCTCCCAGCCATCTTAGTGCCGCGGCCCGGCCAGCAGGGGCCGCGGCCCGCGGTACAGCCCGCTCCAGCACCAAAAGGCACATGGTGCAGTCTTAGCTATTTCGACCATAACTCCTTCGTCCGGACTCCGATTGACTCAACATTTGAACCATTGGAAATCTAACTTAATGCTCTATAATATTGAAAAGATTCAGAATTTTTGGAATTTCCAATAATTGATGGTGATTTTACAAAGTCGAACTCATACATGGAAAAGTCGCTTAAGAACAATAGAACGACACCGAGACGAACTCGGATGACGAAAAGTGTAGAATGAAATATTCTCGGAACGACGAATTGGTCACAACGGAGTCTCTAAGATGGACTTCCTACAAAAAAAGAAAATTACCGAAAAATCGAAACTGCGGATATTACATACTACCCCCCTTAAAAAAAGTTTCGTCCCGAAACTTAAAACATGTAGGGAGAAGCAATATCCCGCCAGGAAAAATAGACGAGATACACACGAACAAGAATGATCACAATGAATGATAATGAATCGAAATCCAACAAGGATCAAGATTGACTCACCGGGGTGAAATGATAACGTAATGAGTGATAGCTCAAATGAAATGATTGGAACCATTGTTCCCCGTGAAGTGAATGATTAGTTTGATAATTATAAGTCTCAACGTGATTGATATATGATGAATGAATTATATGAATGAATGAACGACAATGAAATGAATGATTATCCTATTACCGAGCAAGGATTAACTTGCTCAAAACCGGAGATGAATGTCCTTACCTCGGGCTCTCGAAGCCTGATCGGAACCCTTGAATGAAGCACGAGCTGGAGTAACAAAGTCCCTCGAGGCCCTTGAGCTCTCTCGAGATCTACCGGCACTAGAACTCCTGCAGTATTTCTGAAGGTGTCCATGTCTCCCACACAGGAAACAAATAATGGCCTGCATCGAGCACCGGGTACTGCGATGTCCTATTACATCACAGTTAAAGCAAACAACGGTCGAACTCGTTGCCTTAGAAGAGGATGCTCCCTCCACACGAAGACGACTAGAAAATGACCTCTTGGACGTCGGAGCCCGATGTCCCTCTGAACGAGCCGGCATTCTAGTCCTCTCACCTGAAGAAACTGAAGGATGCTTCTGAGTAAGCTCCTTGATCAAAATCTCTGCTCCAAGAGCCTTCCCGATGAACTCACTAAGTGAATTAAAATTGTGATTGAACAACTGCATCCTCAACTGCGGATTTAGCCTCTTGCTAAAATATTTGATCTTATCCGCCTCAGTACGGATAACTGGCGAAGCAAACTGAAGTAGTCCCTAAAACTTCTCAGCAATGACAATAACACCCTCGTACTCGACGGATTCGGAGTTCAAACCCTCTGACAACTTGGCTTCACGAAGTGGAGCTGGATAATACCTCTCTAACATGAGAGTCTTGAACTCCCTCCAACCACAATCGCGATCGGCGAGTTTCACAGAAAGCCACCACGAATAAGCACCTTTACTCAAGTAATAAGCCGCTACTGCCACTTTACTCTCTTCCGGACACCGAACCATGTCGAAAAGTTTATCAAAATGCTCAATCCAATGAACAATATCAGCTGGTTCCGACGAAACCTCAAAAGTAGGCGGTCTCTGTCGAGAGATATCACCAACAATCTGATTCACTCCTCCAGTCTGTCCATGAAACGGCACCTGGAATCCCTGTTGCGGTGGGCCACGAACCATCGAGGTCTGCATGGTCTCCATCATCCGCATCATCTGAGTCATCTGGGCTATCATGCCCTGCATACATATGAATGGGTCCACCCGATCACCTTCCGATTGAGCTACTTCTCGGGTACGACTCCCTGATAGTGAATGATTATCTGACAGTGAATGAGTAGCATAGCTAACTGATGAACACATGTTATCTCTCGCATTCACATGGGCATTCACACGAGATCCCGGGTTTTGGCCTGCACTGCGGCCTCTTCCCCTGCGTCCTCTGACAGCTCTATCCATACTGAAGCAGGAAAGCCACATGACAATTATAGATCCCGCATGAATATGTTACAGAATGATGATAATGAGCATACATGCTGTAACACAATGAATGCAGTAATGATGCAATGAAATGATCATCGACATTACATCGGAATATGATAAGATCGTATGAAAGATCAGGTGAGGTAAGATGATTATCTAATGAAATTCCTGAAATGATTACCTTGAACAAGTTAACAAGGTTGAAAATTCGATCCACAAGATCAACAACTGAACCGTGAGTTGGGCTGGATGATTAATGAATTAACTGAGCAATGTGATTGACTGAGTGATGAATAAATTAACTAAGCAATGAGATTGACTGAGTGATGAATGAATTAACTGAAAAATGAGATTGACTGAGTGATGAATGAATTAACTGAACAATGAGATTGACTGAGTGATGAATGAATTAACTGAGCAATGGGATTGACTGAGTGATGAATGAATTTACTGAACAACGAGATTGACTGAGCGATGAACGAATTAACTGAACAATGAGATTGACTGAGTGATGATGAATTAACTGAACAATGAGATTGACTGAGTGATGAATGAATTAACTGAATAATGAGATTGACTGAGTGATGATGAATTAACTGAACAATGAGATTGACTGAGTGATGAATGAGTTAATATGATCGACAAGATCAAAAATGATGATTGAGAATTATTGACTGATGAATGAGTTGATTCTTATCGTTTACACAGATCACACGTGTTATAAAACAATTAGTGATGAATCAATCGTAAAGTTTATATCACATATATATTTTAACAAGGCATGTATAATTAATGACATGATGAATGTATGAACATAAAGAGAATCGAGTCCTTACACAGGTCATACGAAGCTTCGAGGTCTTGCGATACTAGTCTTCACTGATGACGACTCGATGAATGAATGACTCGTGCAGTCGTACTAATATTACGACTCACAAAACCCGACTGACTAGATTGTCATAACCTGACAGTCCCACTACTACTGCGTCGGTAGAGCCACATAACTCACATATCAGGGTATTTCACAACCCAAATCTCTGATACCATCTTCTGTAACACCCCCAAATCCTATTGGGCCATTACAATGCCGTGGACCCCATGCTAGGAGATCCACCAGGCGAACATGACTAAATTACATCAAATTAACTAACAAGGGAGATCACAGTCCCTAGTATGATATCCGACACAATAATCCGATAGGGAATTTCAACGACAAAAATGGGCCTACATGAAATAAAATACAACAACATCCACGAGCATCTACTCGGGTAATACATAGTGACAATGACTGACAAACTAGAGAACACTCCAACTGACTGACCAACATGAAAAACTCGGACTAGTATCGCTTGAATGCCTCGTCGCCATCATCATGCCCCTGTGTCTCAACTCTCTCCTCGCAAGCACCTAAAACTTGAAAACATGTTCCGCCCCCACGGGGTCAGTTATCCAGATAATGAACATCAAATACATGTATAACATGATATGCATCCAAAGGCAGAATGAAACGGTACAATGATGATAATAATACGAGATGCTCACAAAACAATGTAATAACCGAGCATTCGTGAAACACTATTCCCATGGCATACTATTAATACCTGTTTGACAGGTTAGAACATAAATGCCCAACGGCGAATCATAATTATAGAGTCCCACAATGAATTACACGACATGAACCAAACCAGAACTGAATTAATTATGAATCACAATGCCCGAAGGCTCCAATGAAATTACCAAGACAATCACAATGGCCTGAAATTCACTCAGCCGAAGCTGTCAAATATCACAATCACATGAAACCGGAAAAGCCCGAAGTTGTAGTTAATGAGGGATAATAAGGTCATAACCACGACCGTGACCTACTGAGCTGTAGGTATCGGGAAGCCAACCGCGAAGGTTCAAGCCCCAAGATTAACCATAATAAGATCATAAACACGACCGTGACCTACTGAGCTGTAGGTATTAGGAAGCCAACCGCGAAGGTTCAAGCGCCAAGCTTACCCATAATAAGATCATAAACACGACCGTGACCTACTGAGCTGTAGGTGTTGGGAAGCCAACCGAGAAGGTTCAAGCCCCAAGCTTACCCATAATAAGATCATAAACACGACCGTGACCTACGTACTGAGCTGTAGGTGTTGGGAAGCCAACCGCGAAGGTTCAAGCCCTAAGCTTACCCATAATAAGATCATAAACACGACCGTGACCTACTAGGCTGTAGGTGTTGGGAAGCCAACCGCGAAGGTTCAAGCCCCAAGCTTACCCATAATAAGATCATAAACACGACCGTGACCTACTGAGCTATAGGTGTTGGGAAGCTAACTGCGAAGGTTCAAGCCCCAAGCTTACCCATAATAAGATCATAAACACGACTGTGACCTACTGAGCTGTAGGTGTTGGGAAGCCAACCACGAAGATTCAAGCCCGAAGCTTACCCATAATGAGCACTAGTCGAGACTAGCCTCCAAAATATAATTAATCACAAACGGCAACGATCCGAAGATTTCTGAATTCATGAGAATGATAATGTGCTGCCTTGAGTCGGCCAACACGATAATGATGACTCATGGATGGGCACCGTCCTCGAAAGTCCCAATTCAATACCTCGATTACCTTAGAATGGTCAATCGATAACAACGACACAACGTATGGGAACTATCCTCGACAGCCCCAATTCAATACCTCGACTGCTTTAGAATGGCCAACCGAATGATGCAACGGATGATTCAATACCTCGATTGCCTTAGAACGGCCAATCGATAACAATGATACAATGAATGATTGAGCACCTCGATTGCCTTAGAACGGCCAATCAATAACAATGATACAATGAATGCCTCGGCACCTTTAATCGGCTACCGGCGACGAAGATGAGAATGAATACGACAATGCCTTCAATTGGCCAATACAACATGAATGACACGAAGCCAACATTAATAACAATGATTACAACAAGGTCTAGATCGACATCAATATTAACAACAACAACTGATACATCGATACCACGAACCGGTGATCGATAATAACATTAACAATGAATATCTCAATGCCTTACCGGCCATTAATGAATGATAATAAACATTTGGCATAATTGCCGAAGAATATCATATCGAACGATCCCCTAATATCAATGAACTTATGAAGAGACTAAGTCTCGAAGTGATACAACACATTCATACACATATATGATAACATTAATCTCATTGACTAATACAAGTATAAAACTTGCCTCAAACCGACGGCGAGAAAGTCCTTCCACGAGCAACATCCTTAAAGTGATTATCGGTCCTCGAAACAACCATGAATAACACAATTACCAACGATTCGCTTAATATACGAATCAAGCATGATCACAACCAACTCAAAAGTCGATACAACAATACCCAAACTCATTGAAGCAATTCAACAAACACGTTGTAGACAACCTCCAATTGTTTACAACCAATCTCGATTATATCGATACCAAATATCCAATGAATGATTAAATCCATCAAAACATCTTATATACAATCAATATTCTCATAGGAATACACAATTCGAGATTCCAACAACATCTAATCGAAACCCCCAATTCCAAAATCAACATCCAACATGTTATTGAATAATCCTCCAACAATCCAATGATAATTCATAAAAACTCATAATCATACGTCCCTTCACATATCATGATTACAACATCCAAATCATCATATCCCAACTAAAAATCGAAATCCAAGATGTTGAAAAATTTACTTTAGATTTGGGATGAAGAATCCAAAAAAATATTGTTAATCCACACCACAACTCAAGGAGGATGAAATATCTGAGATTGATGATGATAAATCGCCCAAGAATTCGCCCAAAAATCGCCCAAGGAGAGGAGAAACCAAGAAGAGGATGAAATGAGCTTCCTTCCTCCAAAAATCCGCTGAAAAGGGGTGATCTGACCCGTGTGCCGCGGCCCGAACTGAGTGTGCCATGGCCCGCGGCTAAAAAAAATGCTCCCAGCCATCTTAGTGCCGCGGCCCGTGGTACTGCCCGGCGACACCTTTAGCAAAACGTGGTCTCCCACCTCGAATTCCAAAGATCGACGACGGACATCGGCATATGACTTTTGTCGACTCTGAGCAGTCAACATCTATTCCCGAATTAATTCTATCTTCCGACTCGTCTCTAAAGCGATATCCGGCTCGGTCCCGACCAAATCGGATGCCTCATTCCAACAAATCGGTGATCGACAACGCCGCCCATAAAGTGCCTCATATGGTGCCATCCGAATCAACGTGTGCCAACTATTGTTGTACGTGAATTCGATCAATGGCTAATCCTCCTCCCAGTCACTGCTCCAATCGAGAGCACAAGCACGCAACATATCTTCGAACGTCTGGATAGTGCGTTCCCACTGTCCATCTGACTGAGGATGAAAAGAGGTACTCAAATGCAAACGAGTACCCAACGCCTTATGCACCGCCTGCCAAAAGTGCAATACAAAACGGCCACTACGAGCCGAAACAATAGACTTCAGAGTACCGTAAAGCCTCACAATCTGCGCGATAAACACACGAGCCAACTTCTCTGGGATCCAAGTGTCCTTGATGCCCAGAAAATGTGCCGACTTGGTCAGACGATCAACAATCACCTAGAACATATTTATGCCAGATCTCGATCTCGGCAATCTCATAATGAAATCCATCGATATATCTTCCCATTTCCATTCCGGAACTGGAAGTGACTGCAATAACCCAGTCGGTCGCTGATGCTCGATTTTGACCTGCTGACAAGTCAAACATCTCGCTACAAACTGTGCGACCTCCTCCTTCATATCATTCCACCAGAAATTCCTTCTCAGGTCCTTGTACATCTTACTCGAACCAGGATGAACGGAGTAAGGTGTAGCATGGGCCTCACGCAAAATACTATGCCTCAACTCTGAGTCGTTCGGTACACAAAGCCGACTCTGGAATCTCAAAACACCATCCTCGTAAATTACAAACCCAGGAGACTTTCCCTTAAAAACGTTCTCTCGGATTTGAGTAATCATCGGATCCTCCAACTGCTTCAGCTTAATTTCATCGATCAAAGATGACGAAATCTCTAAAGCACAAAGTTGCCCGACATCTCCAGGTAATGAAACCTCAACTTCCAACTCGATCAAAACCCGCCAAAGCTCAGATTGAGACATAAGGATCTCAAGCGTTCACAATGCAACTGGTTTCCGACTCCAGGCGTCGGCCACGACGTTCGCCTTGCCCGGATGATAAAGGATTTCGAGGTCATAATTCTTAATCAACTCTGACCACCTCATCTGCCTCATATTTAACTCCCGCTGAGTGAATATGTATTTCAGACTTTTATGATCGGTAAAAATCTGACATGTAGAACCGAAAAGATAGTGACGCCAAATCTTGAGCACAAAAACAACTGCCGCTAACTCCAAATCATGAGTAGGGTAGTTAAGCTCATACGGCCTCAAATGTCTCGACGCATATGCAATGGTCTTGCCGAGCTGCATCAATACGCACCCAAGACCCTGACCCGAAGCATCACTATAAACAGCAAAAACCCCGTTGCCGCACGACAACGCTAAAATCGAGGCTGAAGTTAAATGCCTCTTCAGCTCCTCAAAACATGACTGCCTCTCGTCATTCCAGACGAACTTCTCGGACTTCTGGAGCAACTGTGTAAGTGGCCGAGCCAGTTTCGAGAAACACTTGAGAAACCTACGGTAGTAGACGACCAAACCTAAGAAACTACGAATCTCCTTCACATTCTTGGGCGGTGCCCAATCCAACACTGCCTCAATCTTCTGCGGATCCACACGAACCCCCTCGGCTGAAATCACGTGACGTAAAAACATCACTTCCTTCAGCCAGAACTCACATTTTGAGAACTTCGCATAGAGTTGCTCGGTCCTCAAAATGTCTAACACTACTCACAAATGATGGGCATGCTCTTCCTCGTTCCTCGAATAAATAAGAATATCGTCAATGAAGACGACGACACACTTATCCAAATACTGGATAAAGACTTTGTTTATCAACTGCATGAACACCGCCGGCACATTAGTTAACCCGAAAGGCATAACTACAAACTCATAATGTCCGTATCTCGTCCGAAAAGCTATTTTCGGCACATCGGACTCCCTCACCCGGAGTTGATAGTACCGGATCTCAAATCAATCTTCGAGAATACCGCAGCTCCCTGCAACTGATCGAACAAGTCATCAATCCTCGGCATAGGATACTTGTTCTGGATGGTCACCTTGTTTAGTTCGCGATAGTCGATATACAAAGGCAGTGAAACATCCTTCTTCCGCACAAACAGGACCGGTGCGCCCCAAGGCGAAGCGCTCGGTCGAACATACCCCGACTCAAGAAGCTCACTCAACCGATTCTTCAACTCGGCCATCTCTGAAGGTGACACGCGATACGGCGCCTTCGAAATCGGAGCTACGCCCGGCTCTAACTCTATAGCAAACTCGACCTCACGATCCGGTGGCAATCCGGTAACTCGTCAGGAAATACATCAAGAAACTCACTAACGACTGGAATCGACGAAAGCTCGACTCCACCATACTCCGCCTTCAAGGCATAGCACCAATAACCAGTACACCCCTTTCGCAGGAGCCTCATCGCCTTAAAGGCGTTAATAACGAACTTCTGGTTTCCCCTCCTTCGCCCCGCGAAAGAGTGCTCGGTGCCATCCTCGGCTAACATAGTGATGATTCTCGTGCGGTAGTTCATGATTGCGCCATTCCGCTCGAGCCAACCATCCCCGAGAATCAAATCCTCACCCTCAATATTAACGACAATAAGATTAGAGAGCCATGGTCCTCACAAATAAACACAGAGCAGTCTCGGACTTCTCGATCGCCAACGATCCTATCACCGCTAGGAAGTTTAACGATGAAAGACTCACAAGGCGACAAATAGTCAAGACTCAAACAGCGCATACACTCCAGCGATATGAACGAATGCATAGCACCAGAATCGAAAAGCACACTGACAGGATTAGAATAGATATGAACGGTACCTGTCGCCACAGTGGCCGCTGGATCATCGGCCCTCCTCATCTCGTAGATACGTGGCTGGGCAGAGCCGACACTGGAAGCTCCTGCCCTAGCGGGCTGACCCCGACCTCTACCTCGGGTGGCACTCGGCGGAGACTGCAGAGCAAACGAGCCCTGGTTCACACTCGGCTCTCTAGGTGCTGGAAAAGAATCACGGGACTCGCGAATCTGTCGGACTTGTTCACAAAAGAGAGCCTTGTGGCCCGACTGACCACAAGTATGACAAGTCAACTTCTGACGAGGATACTGCCGGTTCCTATGGCCCAGCTGGCCACAGTTAAAGCATGTGGGATCACGAACGGATGTTCCGGCGGCACTTCGAAAACTCCCATAGAAACAAGCCGAACCGCCCGTAGAAATATTCGCAGCCTAAGATTTTTGCTGGCCTCCATCCTTGGGGCCAGAAAAATTTCCGACTGACTTCTGCTTCTTGCTCTCACGAGCCACATCACTAGCCGTCACCGACATATCATAAGCAAGAGCCCTACTCTGATAATCCTTAAAAGTAGTGCAGACGAGCCCAGACATATAGTCCCGAATTGACAGTTTCATCCGCCTAGAAAAGTGAAAAATTTTGTCGTTCTCCTCGACAACTTGGGTCTTCACGTAGCCCAACTCCTTGTTGAAATCGACAATAGCTTGAGAGACAGGAATGTCCCGCGGTTGTGCCTCATAGAAGGAATGGACTCGAGCCTGTCTAACCGGCCCCGGGCAATACTCGGTCTCCATTAGGTCCTTGAACTCCACCCATGAAGTAACGTGGTCCTTAGGCCCAACGGCCTCCCACCAGTCAGTAGCGTCCCCAGTGAGAAAGTACTGGGCAATAGGGACCTTACGATCCTCGGGAAAGTTGGTGGCAACGAAGACTATAGATATCTCCTTGATCCACCCCTCCTATCCAATCGGGTCTGATGCTCCCGAAAACTGAGGAGGATGCATCTTGATGACATCTTGAAACCAACGGTCTGCTCCGCCCCGATTAGCATGGGCCGAATTCGGGTTCTGAACCACCTGAGCTATAGCTGCCATCTGGTTCACCATTTGCTACATGACAGCCGCAATACCAAGGTCGGCGCCATCCTGAGAAGAAACATGGCTATGACGGTCACCGGTACTGCCGGCTCCCGAAGAATGCGACGTGGCCGCCCCACCGGCTGCCCCACGTCCCCGGACGCATCCACGGCCATGACCACGACCACGACCCCTTCCAGCATCCATGCTGGTGTTAAGAGGTGGCAAAAAGCAATTCGATGATAAGTAAAAGAGGGAAAAATAACCACAGTTCAAGAAACGGAAACACGGTACGAGAAAACAAAGAATCGAGTAAGGAATACTTACGAACACTGGAAGTACTGAGATGCTGGCAGCGGTGTGACAATGTGCAAAACAAAACACAATTAGACCCAAATAACCGACAAGCCTAGGTATCCATAAACCTAGTTCTCCGATACCATTTTCTGTAACACCCCCGAGATATTGAAAGTATATTACAGCGCCGTGGACCCTACATGGGACCCACCAGGCTAAACAAGAAAAACACCACTCGACTAACCATCTCAGTTAGCGAGGACACACATTTAAATAATACAACATATAAAGATACGCCCGGAGCAACCGGCGTAATAAACATCAACCGACAATATAGCAATTTGAGTTAATACAAAATGAAGTTCGGAGTGAAAAGCCTCGTCAAAACGAAGGTTCCAACAACGCAAAGCTTGCTTCAGTCCATAAATGGAACGCTGAAGCTTGCACACTTTCTGAATATCGACCTCGGACACAAAGCCTTTAGGCTGCTCCATATAGATTTCCTCCTCGAGGAATCTATTAAGGAAAGCCATCTTTACGTCCATTTGCCATATCTCATAATCATGGTAGGCAGCTATAGCGAGCATCATGCAAATGGACTTGATCATAGCTACGGGCGAGAATGTATCATGGTAATCGATCCCTTCGTTTTGGGTATGACCCTTTGCCACAAGTCTGGCCTTATAGGCGTTAATCTTGCCATCCCCATCAGTCTTCCTCTTGTAGATGCACTTGTTCCCAATAGGCACTATGCCTTCGGGGCGGTCTACTAGAGTTCAGACCTGATTGACATGCATCGAGCCTATCTCAGCTTCCATAGTTTCACGCCATTTCGCGGAGTCTACATCCACCATCGCTTGGTCATAGGTCGTTGGGTCGGTCTCTTGGCTGTCACTTGGAACCTCATGGAGACCCAGCTCCTCCAAGTGCACAAGGCCATGCCTCTCAAGTAAATGAGACACCCTACTAGACCTACGAGGTGGGTGTACTTGTGTTTCAGAAGGTTCGGTTCCAATTTCTTGCACAGGTGTCTCCTGAGGAGTTTCATTGTATTCTTCCAAAGAAATACTTCTACCTGCTCCGCCTTCTTGAATGAACTCATCTTCCAGGAAGTTTGCTTGCAAAGCAACAACGATCTTTCGATCTTCGGGCATATAGAATAGATAACCCATCGTCCCAGACGGGAATCCAGTGAAACGTCCCTTCGCGGACCTCGCTTCCAACTTTTCCACCTTAGTCTTCTTGACATAGGCGAGACATCCCCAAATCCTAATGTGATTAAGACTTGGTTTCCTGCCCTCCCACATCTCATGTGGAGTTTTAGGAACGGATTTGGAAGGACATATGTTCAAGATATATGCAGTAGTCAGGAGCGCATACCCTCACAGGTAAATCGGTAAGTCAGTATAGCCCAGCATGGAACGGACCATGTTCAACAAGGTCCGATTCATTCTTTATGACACACCATTTAACTAAGGAGTACCTGGAGCCGTTAGTTGTGATACTATTCCATGTTCCTTACGGAACTCATCAAACTCCGTACTCATATACTCGCCACCTCGGTCCGACCGAAGTGCTTTGATATGATTTCCAGTTTGTTTCTCGACTAGGGCCTTAAATTCCTGGAATTTCTCAAAGGTCTCGGATTTATGTTTCATTAAGTATACATAACCATACCTAGTATGATCATCTGTAAACGTAATGAAATACTGATATCCATCACGTGCTGCTTCCAAAGCACCACATACGTCGGTATGGATTAATCCTAGTTTATCAGCGGCTCTTTCAAAAGACCCTGTGAAGGGGGACTTAATCATTTTGCCTTTAAGGGATCCGATCCTAATCAACCCATAAGTCCATCCTTTTCCATTTTGTAAACCTTGGTCTGACCAACATGACCAGGTCTAAGATGCCATTTCAAAACTTGATTAGTTTCATTCATACCACGCTTCCTAGTCATAGTATTCACAACGACTTTGTTATTGAGGTTTAGATGATACAGTCCATTTAACAATGTAGCACTGCCCACTAGTTTATTTCTAAAATAAATTTTGCAGGAACCATCACCAATGAAAAATGAAAAGCCTTTCCGATCCATGATCGGAATGGATACAATGTTTTTATGCCCTTTGGGCAAAACAAGTACATCTTCTAAAGTCGGAACAAAACCGAATTCTAAACCCAACAGAAGTGATCCTATGTCGGTTGTCTCGACACTATGCCCGCTTCCGACAATGATCATCACTTCCCCAGCTCCAAGCTTCCTACTTTATTCCAGCTCCTGATTCACGGTACAAATATGAGAAATAGCACCAGAATCCAGTATCCATGAAGTAGAAAATACAGTATCAGAACAATTTGTTTCCAAAACTAAAAGTTCTGCACTGAAGTGCCATGAAGAATCGGATAGTCTCTAGCCTAATGGCCCAGCTCACCGCATTTGAGACAAGCATCCTTCCTCTTGCTCTTCGGAACCATCGGGGCCTTGCCCTTACCCTTGAGGTCCTTGACTTGTGGTCCTGTCCGCTTCTTGGTCTTTTTCTTCTTATTCTTGGACCTCTGAGATCCAGAAGAAATCACAAGGGCAGATTCCTTCTCCGCGGAGTCTTCATCTGAGACTGAGCGGTCACCAGTTTGTTCATTAGCCCTGCTAAGTTGCATGCAATCTCATTGCAGTTGAAATTCATAACAAACTGTGAGAAGGAATCAGGGAGAGACTGTAGGATAAGGTCGGTCTGAAGAGAAGTATCCATCTTAAAATCAAGAGTCTCCAATCTCTCGATCATATATCATTTTGAGGACGTTGTCCCCAACCTTCTCACCTTCCTTCATCCTTGCACCGAACAGTTGCTTGGATATCTCATATCTAGCAGTTCGACTGTGCTCACCATGAAGCTTGATTAAGTGAGATAGAATCTGCCTAGCAGAAGTCATTTTCTCATGATCTCTCTGAAGCTCATTAGACATATAAACCATCATGTAAGCACGGACTTTTATATCATCCTTAACCCACTTTTCGTGGTTTTCAATCTCTTCCTGATTGGCTCTTGTCCGCACTGGAGGCGCCGGAATGTCCGTCTCCAAGACGTATCCCAGTGCCTCTATACTGAGGACTATCATCATATTGCGGAGCCAATCCACAAAGTTAAGTCCGATCAATGTGTTCTTTTCGAGTAGAATTGCGAGTGGGTTCATTTTCATATTGAAAGTTATGTCTGCATTAACTACGACAGATTAATTAGTGACTCGTTTAATTATGATCTGAGTATAGAATTAAGGTCTTTTCTATTCTTGTTACCTAACTCCCACTATTTTTATCGGAACAACACACTTCTATGTGAAATCCGGAAGTATCGTTCGCTCTACTTCATAGTGGTGATCGAGTTCTTTATAAATCTTAATAGAGGGCAACCAAACAGATTTTTAGTCTATTAATTTTCATAAAGTGGTGTCCAACGCCAACCCATCTAATGGATGATTCGATCTTCTTTTCCCCTTGTTCACTCCCCTCAACCTATACAATTTCTATGGTTCGTGAACAAGTTAAGTTTATACCATCGACGCAAATCAGTTTCACAATTGAATCTTATCCGGCAACCGAACAGGTTTCTAGGGATAAAATTTGCTCCAACCCAAGGCATCCAATGCGCTCCCGGTAATTTATCCATACTCCCCGAACTACTACCCCGATAACTCGGAAGCATAGCACATCCGGTTTGGATTTCAATTTTCCGAAAGCTCGATGGAGGGAAGGAAAACCTTGAAACCTTATAAACTTAATAATTTGTTGTGGGAGAAATTTCGCGATTAATGTTACAATTTGCACATTAATTCATTTAAGCGCGTTTGTAGCATTCATACCATATGAATAAACATTCACAACCTAGTTGCTACCAATATGTAGTTCATGGACCGTTCCTAGAATCAAAAACTCCGTAATCTAATTACAAGTCTTCGGTCTTGAATCTTTGTATTCTCGAACGGATCTTCCTCCGATCTTCGTCATTACATATAAATTTTACATTGAAAAATTGCCTCCTAGATATAAATATTCTAGTAAAATAAATAGGCTCAAAATGGCCTTTATAACCGAATCGAATAAAACCGTACGATTCAAAACTAAGTCTATGGACGACATCCCCATTCAAAAGCATTCATCCAATAAATACTATATAAACGGATTGCGTAGAGATACATTGATCCAATCAACATATAAACAATAAATAGAATTGATCCAATCAATTCACACAACTGGTGATATGAAAATGTTCAAAATAATTCGGTCGTCAACAAGTATTCTAATCAATCAATACTCCCTTATAAAATGAAATACCACAAGTCATTTAATCATATTAAATTCAATTTAATACGCAGGAGATTAATTTTCTGGAATACACGAAAAATCGAGCCGGGACGAAATTGCCTGCCGAACACGGCCCGTGCCGATTGGCACAGTCGGGTTATCCCAGTAGTCTCCCAGACTGCCTGCCGGACACGGCCCGTGCCGAATGGCACGGTCGGGTTACCCCGACAGTTTCCTATCCCTCGTCCGAAAAGTCATCCAACGACGATTCGGGCTAGATTTTCGACCGGATATCCAATATCAACATTTTCCGACTTTCATATCTACAATATAAATCACATTTCCCAGAAATTAAAGATTTATATTTAGACACAAACTTACAAAAAATACAACTACAATGAACGAAAAACATACACCACGATTATGACTATAAATGATTCCAAATCATTCACCATCCAATCAAGCATTTCAAATGCCAAATATCGTATATACGATCGCAAGACCTACGCCCCGATACCACTATTGGGATTCAGTGCCAAAAAATGAAGGCCTAGCGGAAGCGGCAAAACGAAAATTAATTCGATCCGAATCCCTACGAGAATCGATCGAGCTACGTATATACGAATATTAAAACGAAGCATAAGAAGATACGAGAAAACATACCCTCGTAGTCCGTTGATTAAATGGTGATATCCGAGAAAGCGTTTCCCCAAGCTTTAGGCGATCTCCCTACGATTCCAATCTGCTCCAAGCTCTTGCATGATCCAACGCCGAAAATACCGCGTCTCTACTTGCCACGCGCCGGAGAAACGAACGGAACGACTATACCACGTTATCCTCCAAGGATACGACTAGAACAAGGTTATAGGAGCTAATCTAAAATGTGATTATAACACTCCAATTGTATAACTCACAATCTCTCAATATGTTTTGAATTTTCTAAGAAAAAAAACTCAAGATTGAAGAGGATGAAGAAGACTTGGAGAAAATATTTTTTTCTCTCTCTCTCTCTCTACCAATCTCACGGATGAAAACAACTAAGTAACAAGAGAGAGTTAGTCTTCACCTTTAATAATACTTCAACCCACATGATACAACTCATCACACAGGAGAGATTCCCCTACAAAAGTCATTGTCTTCCATTATAAAATGGAAAAAAGACTAAGTGGAAGGTAGGTGGAAGGGGGGCGCCCATCATGAAGAAATCGGACAAGTTCGGTTCGTATCGGACTCCCGTGAGTCCAAACAGATAAACTCCAATTTTGTTCTGGTTTATTTATATCAATTAATTAATCTAATTAATTAATTAATCATATCAAATACAAAATAATATAATTAGTTTCTCCAAGAAATAATTATATCTACGAATTAAATTAATCACCCAGTAATTTATTTAATTCATTTGACCGTAAATTAATTTATCCAATAAATCAATTTAGATATCCAATGTCCCCAAAATTAGATATCCAATATCTAATATTCATAATGAGAGAATAAGCTCGATTCATTCCGTCGTCAATCCTATTACGCGACTCGGTAGGTCCGTCTCAGTCAGCAATGGGAGGAACCAAAGAGTAGTAGCACCACCTAGCCAGCCTGACGGCCTACACTGTACCCCAACTGAGAACGAATGATTGGGATCATTCAAGAACTATTCTATCGTAAATACCAGTATACGTATAAACCCTTCTTTCGAATGTCCCGCTCAAGTTATAGGGTCGCAGTCAGTCAAACCATATCTATACTTGACGTTATGCATGAGTTAATGCAAATAGAGATCATCGAGCTCTCGTGTATCCAATACAACTAGCTTCAATGATTTGGCCAAAGACTTATGATCTCATCTGCCAATAACCGCATATGACATGTAACCCGTTCACTAACACGAGAAAGAATTCTATCTTGGTATTCAGTAGGACCTGCTACTTGCCCGTCAAGACGCACTTCGAGGTTGACCCCCGCCTTTCGGTTTACATGGTCGAACTACTCTAATGAAAATCTTAACATCACAAGCACATCCCTACTAAATCCTCAAGTCGAAGATTCACGAATACCTATCACAACCTTTAGATTCTTTCATTGATTGTCCCAGAGTGAAATCCGTGTGACGAATCGAGGGTGAGTCGGTTCGAGTATACTAATCCAATTAGCATACCTGTAATGTGTGCTCCCACTAACCATTAGTGTTCGACAGATACTCTCCATGTCGAAGAACACGTCATACAAGTCTTCATATAAACTAACGCCCAGTCAAGTTTCATCGACTTGCGAACGATTAAGTATTTGAGCTATAAACCTTTCCAGTGCCGACCCCCTTATCCAATAAAGAGTGGAATGTTTTGCTCTCAAATATACGGACTAGTTTATATATATATATATATATATATATATATATATATATATATATATCTACGAGTTAGGAATGCCAGTAACTACCAGTAAATAAAGAAACACACATTTGCCTTATGATAATGAATTACATAATAACAAGTACAATGCCCTCACTCATACATCCCCTGAGTGGCATTCGAGGGCATACCCTAATAGATACTAAGGGATACGGCCATGGGTTACCAAGTGTGGATGGTTGTGATATTGATATGAGATGAATTGCTGTTTGATGTAAATAGAATATTTCGAAATATGATTTTCAAATGTTTTCTAAATGAAATGACTGTGTTGAATCGTATCTGTATATAATGTAGTGTAATTGTGTACTTGCACTAGCTATTCGAATGCTAACCCCTTAAATGTGGGAAATGCGTTTTCTGCATTTCAGGTATCGGTCGAGCTGAGGAGCTGGCACGGGATATGCATGCACAGGATGGCCCAGTATGATGATGAGGCTCGAGTCTATGTTAGATGTTTTGTTATTGTATTTACTTGGGAGTTGGAGTTAGACTGGTTGTTTTACAAATATGGTTAAAGTCTACTGCGTGGGCAATGAACTTGTGTTAACTTATGCTTTATGTGTTTGATTAAATGTTAATGTGTCCTATGGGATTCTTTTGTGGATTATGTGTCATGTGTTAGCCTGGTAGGCCTTATGAAGGTTCTATGGCGTGCATTGTCCCTTACGAGATTTGGGGTGTTACAAAGACGACCATGACATTACCCCCAATGTCATTTCACATATACCAATGACAGTATTGCACCATATGTGCCACATACGTGCCAAAGTCATTAGACGCCTCCTTCAATGGCTAATTTTATCAGTAGATGTTTTCATAATTTTCAGTAATGGTCTGATGTATTTTGGTTTCAAACAAGATATTATTGTTGCTTACGTATACAAGTGATTGACTTTATTCAAAATACCGAATATTGTTCCTATGCTTATGGTTCAGAGTTCTTATTACTCGTGTTCTCTTTTGACGAATGAATTAAGGAACACTCGAGTGACAGGCTGATGGTAATAGCCTATAACGTATTAGTGACTATGATGATTGGATCATCTCACTTCATCCAAGGATGCGGCACTACTGGATTCTTGATGCCTAACAATATTGTTTTACAATCACCTACACTCTATACACATTGAGAGTGACCAGCTCGAACCTTACAAAGTTTTAGGGATATACGTATCAACAACCTTATGTTGAAACCCATTGTGAGAATGGAATAGAGTAACTCTATATCACCTTTAGTGAATGCGGCCGAAAGCACCTCTTAAAGAAACGTACGAGTCAATCAAGTGGACTGTAGGTTACTATGATTAGGGTTGTTGAATCATATGCGATTACCTATAATGAACTTTGGGACGTGACTCGTACAGGCTTTTACATGATTGACTTGGTCATTCATGTTGTGAAATGATGATCCGCATTACACACGGACATCCTTTCCTACGGGGACAAAGTAGAAGCGGGCAACGAACCTACATAACGAACTTTATTGGTGTTCCTCAAGCTATGTCATCCAAAGCATCAAAGACATTTATTGTAGCACCCCCAAAACCATTCGGGATATTACAGCGTCGTGGGCCCTGTGCCGGAACCAACCAGGCTAAAAATTGTTTACCAAAACTATTTCAAAAACGTTTAAAAACGCCAAAAGGCCGATGACGGTAATATTTTGCAAATACTCAAATATTTTCAGAAGCATAGTTCTCAAATACCATCATAAAATACCATTTGAAAATACAAGACGAAGTGCCAATTCTCGACAGTTCAAAATTTACGTTAAGCTACCACTTAAACGTACCGATAAAATAATTTGGGAAAAAGAGTTTGACGAAAATAACCCAAGTTCGTAAAATGCCAAAAAGGCCATTTTGAAAGTACACACGAGTTGGTAAAAATACTGAAAAGCCATTTTCAAATACACACGCAGCGGATAAAAAATACAGTTCAAAATACACATTTGCAGCGGAATAAAACAACCAGAAATAAATACTCAATACTCAAATAAATGCCAGAACCAGTATCACCCGGGAAGCTCACCCCTTCACGACCGCTACTAGCTCGATCTCCGAGTACCTAAAAAAATAAAGTCCACGACGGGGTCATCCACAATACTCCACAATGATATCGATCACATCAACATAAATAATTACATACCAATGTAATAATATAGTAAGAATACTACCAAAGTAATCTTACCGTCATACCTTACCAATCCATAACAATCCAATCCTTACCATAATCCACATTTCGCATTCTCAAATGACGAGATAAACTTAACAACTATTATCTATACTGTATTCCAAAAATACCAACAATCCTCAAAACATCATCATAACTCATAAGTGTGGAAATAATCCAATTTGTGCCAAATTCTGTCCGTCGGATTACACAATCAAATCTCAACATGTATAAACCAATAATACACAACATATCTGTAGATTAACTACCATATGATAATGATAACATATCCCGAATATCGACGTACAGTCCGAATACTCATACGATCAATAACAATGATCAACCAAAACATCACTGGGAATATCATCGACATGATAACTCCAATATGACCAATAAAGGATCACGATAATTGAGAATACCAACAACAAGGTAAATCTCGAACGCAATCAATGAAGGATCAATAATAACCGAGAATACCATCAAGAGGGTAAACTCAAAATGATCCACAATAATGGATCTCAAGAAAATAACCGCGACTGTCGAAACATACCCCTCGGGCGTATGAACAACCAGTCGCAAACCGTCGAACATACCCAACCATGAATGGAGGATGAACGACCAAACAATATGGAAATCATAGTACGCCCGATCCGAATATGTGTCAGTGCACATGTCCACCTCGTATACGGAATCCAGGATATACGTGGGACAATGTACCTAATTAGCCTCAACGAACTACGTCTCGTGTGCACAGCCTTTCACGGAAAATATTCACGCATGACTATATATGTGCCCGGCTAAAAATCCTACACAATATCCAATCGGAACGCATATATGAATCTAGATATATCACGATGCAACATGACAACGAAACTCAAAGAAACACATATCCAATAAGGATCAAAAGATTCACCGAAGTGAACAACAACAGTCTGACAATGAAAAGTCGACACGACCAATCAATATTCAAAACAACAACCCTGGGGTCACAAACCCCAAAGGATGATCCATATGATCAACAATCTCAGACAACAGTTCTGGGATCAACATCCCTCGATAAGACGATCAACACAACCATTAATACCTACAATAGCCCTGGGATCAACACCCCTCAACGAACAACCAAAACGAATCTCAATATACGAAGCCTCAACGTACAACATATACAAAAACTCAACATAATAATTATCTCATAACTGAACATAAATTACCTCAAAGCCGGAGACAACATCCTTTCCACGAACAACATCCCTGAACGAATACACAGTTATACGAATAATCTCAAATAACGTACCATTCATTCAATACCAACAAACCTTTATCCCGATACTTATGTCATCACGATCACTATCCTCGATATCCGATATTCTATATCCTTGACCAAAGATAACTCATGTCTTCCTTGAACACAATTAAATCATATACCTTATGATTTAATACAAACCAGAGCACGATATACAACTCATTAACCGACAATTTACCTTTTTAACAACATTGCTATACGAATTATAAATGAAATGAAAACGAAACCATTCATCAAATATTATAAACTGAACAAGTATAAACTTGCCTCGATACCGATACCACAAAGTCGTTACCCAAAATCCATTGCCTTCGTCTACGAGCTCCTCAACCCCGACCAAAAGAAATCTACGAACTCTTCAACTTCAACCGCAACACAACGGTCATAATCTACGATCAAAACATATCAACCTATTGCAATAACTGATTAACACACATTCGATAAAAATCAATAACCGACATATCCAATCAACAAACTCCACGGTTCAACGAACCCTCGATCATATACATAAAACCAAATAATCCAACTCAACAAATACGAACTCATATCCACAATACAAGCCGTAACTTGATGATCACAAATAATAATCAATAACCGATCAACA
Source organism: Orobanche coerulescens (assembly GCA_033398695.1). NCBI lineage: Eukaryota > Viridiplantae > Streptophyta > Magnoliopsida > Lamiales > Orobanchaceae > Orobanche > Orobanche coerulescens. The sequence goes on along the minus strand of CM065801.1, from coordinate 150,524,735 downwards.
AACACAATGGTTCAACAATATCCCGATTAAACACATATCCAAACAACCCGAACCAATCAAACACGAATTCAAAACCACAATACGATTCCACAATCCGAATATCATATCCATAATCTATTTAAACCAACAAGAGTCTAACATTACCGATTCCAAATTCAATCTTAAATACGGATACAAGTTTCCTCCTTGTAAATCATAATTAAACCAATTACCGATCATCATCAATCCGGACGATCCGATTAATTCAACATCATAGATAACCATAGTCCAAGAGTTTCAAATAATTCCATTATTCGATTTGAACACTTGTTCAATACGTATGAATTCTCAAACTCAAAAGTGAGTCATAATCTTATCAAACCCGGAACCATATTCGTATTCCTATACGAATATTGTACCAAAATACATAACTTAGTTCTAAATGTGAATATTCCATATTCATATCCAAAACACCAACACTTTAAAACGTATTCACCAAAACAATGATCAATTCATCTCGACATTAAAAAATTTATAACATATTCGATTCCAACTTCAACTCCAAATACGAAGACAAAACTCCTTCTTGTTCATACTTGTAAATTCATAGAAAACAATTTACCGATTATTATCGTGAATAATCACATTCCAAAATTATCCGAAATCCTTCTAAAATCATGACATGTAACTTAAGGGTTCTTCAAGAACACGAATTATCCAAATTCACATTCATAATCCGTAAAACAACATAACCCGATGTTTTCTAACATCTAAAAAACCCTTAATCATAATTCAAGGTGTATATAATCATGTTCTTCAACATATACTTCTCATAAAATCATTAATCGCAACAAACCACCAAGAACATCGAGAATACCACGATTCCATAATCATAACAATATAATCGAATCATTCGATCACCAATTCATTACCTTCCCTTAATAAAATTCTTGTAAATACCAAGAATCATCACAACAATATCAATTCAACCATCATTCATACGGAAACGTGTAGAATTTTCCAAGTTCTACTCATTGAGACATTTCATCGAACACTTTGAAGGCATAGGCCAATTCAATCGTTTATTCGAAGAAATACTCGAAGTTGTTCCACAAAAGTTCAAGAATAATGCATAATCTCAAGAATAAAACAAGGTTCCATCAATAATCTGAGTTAAAACGAATCAAATCGGCCAAAACATCAAGAAACCTCAAAAATATCCAAAACTAAAAGTTTAGGTGTTCTTACCTTCGATCCGGGTGGAAGATGATGTTAATCCATGATTCCAACTTTCAAAAAATGTTGCTACATGATGTTCTTACTCAAATACATCAACTTTGCTGAAGAAATCGCGAAAAAACGAAGAAAAAATGAAAAATGCCGAAGTGACCCGGTGCAGGCCTTATATAGGCCGAGACCTGCCGGTACCTTACGTACGTAACCGGCGGGTCCTTACGTACGTCGCCGTCCGTGGACTACCCTACTGCCCAGTTCGTTTGGCACCCTTACGTACGTAACCGGCAGCTGGCTTACGTACGTAACTGGCTCTTACGGCCGTAACCGGCCAGTGCCTTACGTACGTTATCGGCTAGTCCTAGCCCCCAGCGAATCACTGCCGACCGCGATCGGCCATCCATGCGAGTCACTGCCGACCATGCTCGGCCATCCCTGCGAGTCACTGTCGACCATGCTCGGCCACTACAGGTCCTCTCGGCCACGACTCGACCAGCCGCCCCGTAACGTACGTAACACTTATTCCGTTGCGTACGTAATATGTACGTTGACTTGCTACAGTGTAATACTCGTATTACGTACGTAATAACCCTGTATAACGTACGTAACTCCATCCGTTGACTCACCTGTCCACATCTGCGTCGAAAGCCGCTGACCGCGGGCCCCACTATCCGATCACAAGTCTGATTCCTCTTGTTACGTACGTTATGTACACTATATAACGTGCGTAAGCTAACATATTTTACGTACGTAAGCTCCAAGGCTTAACGTACGTAATGACTTTTATACTTAGCCAAAAATCCAACTGTTCCTGTCCGACATCTCGACATACCGGATACGAACATACGGCATACTGAATACACATACTGAATCCAAAAATATTCTCATACGGTATACCCTGATATCCAAATCAGTTCAACCTGATACAACATATCCTGAATATATCTGTCAATCAAAAACGATAATCACACCAGTATAACTGTCTCGGTTCTCAATTTATTTTAGCCATACTGTCTAGATACCAAACTATACGGTATATCTCAGATAAAATAACGCGAAAAATTTATACTGAAAATCCGGGTATTACATACTACCCCCCTTAATATAAATTTCGTCCTCGAAACTTGCAACCTGTCACCAACAACAGATAAATCCAAAATTTCCAACTCATCACAATAACAATCAAGCGTCGCCACAAGCGAATAACCAAACCAATATACTTACAGGTGCGTGAAGCCGATGATCTCCCGTGATACTAGCACACGACTTCCGTACGAAGTCTCAACACAATCAACACACACCAATATCACAAATAGCAATTTGAAAAGATCTCAAAAATTTTGGAAACTCCAAAAATCGGTTCGACTCAAAAGTCATAAAAACTCATTTTCAGAAATCACGCTACTACCGCACCGATAGAGCCACATAACACACATGCACGGGTTTCACAAAACCTAAGCTCCGATACCATCTTCTGTAACACCCCCAAAACCATCCGGGATATTACAGCGCCGTGGGCCCCGCGCCGGAACCCACCAGGCTAAAAACCGTTTACCAAAACTATTTCAAAAACGTTTAAAAACGCCAAAAGACCGATGACGGTAATATTTTGCAAATACTCAAATATTTTCAAAAGCATAGTTCTCAAATACCGTCATAAAATACAATTTGAAAATACAAGGCGAAGTGCCAATTCTCGACAGTTCAAAATGTATGTTAAGCTACCACTTAAACGTATCGATAAAATAATTTGGGAAAAAGAATTTGACAAAAATAACCCAAGTTCGTAAAATGCCAAAAAGTCCATTTTGAAAGTACACACGAGTTGGTAAAAATACCGAAAAGCCATTTTGAAATACCCACGCAGCGGATAAAAAATACAGTTCAAAATACACATTTGCAGCGGAATAAAACAACCAGAAATAAATACTCAATACTCAAATAAATGCCACAGCCAGTATCACCCAGGAAGCTCACCCCTTCACGACCGCTACTAGCTCGATCTCCGAGTACCTAAAAAAATAAAGCCCACGACGGGGTCAGCCACAATACTCAACAATGATATCGATCACATCAACATAAATAATTACATACCAATGTAATAATATAGTAAGAATACTACCAAAGTAATCTTACCGTCATACCTTACCAATCCATAACAATCCAATCCTTACCATAATCCACATTTCGCATTCTCAAATGACGAGATAAACTTAACAACTATTATCTATACTGTATTCCAAAAGTACCAACAATCCTCAAAACATCATCATAACTCATAAGTGTGGAAATAATCCAATCTGTGCCAAATCATGTCCCTCGGATTACACAATCAAATCTCAACATGTATAAACCAATAATACACAACATATCTGTAGATTAACCACCATATGATAATGATAACATATCCCGAACATCGACGTACAGTCCGAATACTCATACAATCAATAACAATGATCAACCAAAACATCACTGGGAATATCATCGACATGATAACTCCAATATGACCAATAAAGGATCACAATAATTGAGAATACCATCAACAAGGTAAATCTCGAACGCAATCAATGAAGGATCAATAATAACCGAGAATACCATCAACAGGGTAAACTCCAAATGATCAAAAATAATAGATCTCAAGAAAATAACCTCGACTGTCGAAACATACCCCTCGGGTGTATGAACAACCAGTCGCAAACCGTCGAACATACCCAACCATGAATGGAGGATGAACGACCAAACAATATGGCTCAAAGATGGAAATCATAGTACGCCCGATCCGAATATGTGTTAGTGCACATGTCCACCCCGTATACGGAATCCAGGATATGCGTGGGACAATGTACCTAATTAGCCTCAACGAACTACGTCTCGTGTGCACAGCCTTTCACGGAAAATATTCACGCATGACTATATATGTGCCCGGCTAAAAATCCTACACAATATCCAATCGGAACGCAGATATGACTCCAGATATGGCACGATGCAACATGACAACGAAACTCAAAGAAACACATATCCAATAAGGATCAAAAGACTCACCGAAGTGAACAACAACAGTCTGACAATGAAAAGCCGACACGACCAATCAATATTCGAAACAACAACCCTGGGGTCACAAACCCCAAAGGATGATCCATACGATCAACAATCTCAGACGACAGTTCTGGGATCAACATCCCTCGATAAGACGATCAACACAACCATTAATACCTACAATAGTCCTGGGATCAACACCCCTCAACGAACAACCAAAACGAATCTCAATATATGAAGCATCAACGTACAACATATACAACAACTCAACATAATAATTATCTCATAACTGAACATAAATTACCTCAAGGCCGGAGACAACATTCTTTCCACGAACAACATCCCTGAACGAATACACAGTTATACGAATAATCTCAAATAAGGTACATTTATTCAATACCAATAAACGTTTGTCCCGATACTTATGTCATCACGATCACTATCCTCGATATCCGATATTCTATATCCTTGACCAAAGATAACTCACATCTTCCTTGAACACAATTAAATCATATACCTTATGATTTAATACAAACCAGAGCACGATATACAACTCATTAACCGACAATTTACCTTTCTAACAGCATTGCTATACGAATTATAAATGAAATGAAAACGAAACCATTCATCAAATATTATAAACTGAACAAGTATAAACTTGCCTCGATACCAATACCACGAAGTCGTTACCCAAAATCCATTGCCTTCGTCTACGAGCTCCTCAGCCCCGACCAAAAGTAATCTACGAACTCTTCAACTTCAACCGCAACACAACAGTCATAATCCACGATCAAAATATATCAACCTATTGCAATAAGTGATTAGCACACATTCGATAAAAATCAATAACCGACATATCCAATCAACAAACTCCATGGTTCAACGAACCCTCGATCATATACATAAAACCAAATAATCCAACTCAACAAATACGAACTCATATCCACAATACAAGCCTAAACTTGATGATCACAAATAACAATCAATAACCGATCAACAAACACAACGGTTCTACAATATCCCGATTAAACATATATCCAAACAACCCGAACCAATCCAACACGAATTCAAAACTACAATACGATTCCACAATCCGAATATCATATCCATAATCAATTTAAACCAACAAGGGTCTAACATTACCGATTCCAAATTCAATCTTAAATACGGATACAAGTTTCCTCCTTGTAAATCATAATTAAACCAATTACCGATCATCATCAATCCGGATGATCCGATTAATTCAACATCATAGATAACCATAGTCCAAGAGTTTCAAATAATTCCATTATTCGATTTGAACACTTGTTCAATACGTATGAATTCTCAAACTCAAAAGTGAGTCATAATCTTATCAAACCCGGAACCATATTCGTATTCCTATACGAATATTGTACCAAAATACATAACTTAGTTCTAAATGTGAATATTCCATATTCATATCCAAAACACCAACACTTTAAAACGTATTCACCAAATCAATGATCAATTCATCTCGACATTAAGGATTTTATAACATATTCGATTACAACTTCAACTCCAAATACGAAGACAAAACTCCTTCTTGTTCATACTTGTAAATTCGTAGAAAACAATTTACCGATTATTATCGGGAATAATTGTAACACCCCCAATCCACTCAGGGATATTACACGCCGTAGACCCTCTCCTCGAGGATCTACCAGGCTGATAACTAAAATCAAACGTCTAAACATCGCCTTTAAGGCTAAAATGACTCAATAGACCGATTTGGTCTTTCAACAAAAACATACAACTCAATTCCAAACACATACCCATGCAGGGGTCAAAATACAATAAACTCCCGTACAACGGGGAAAAAATACTGCATCGGAAAAGAAAATACAACTAGACCAATACGACATCAACGGATCCTCGTGTGATTAGTATCGTTCATCTTTCATCATCCTTCATGCCGACCCTGTCCAAAACCTGAATGCAAAAATAGACATCCACCCCCCGAATACTCAGGGGTTAGCAAAACTCCACTATTTTGCTAGTGCAAGTACAAGTGCAAAAATACGAGCCATACAATTCACATTCCACGAATAACAATAAACAGGAATCCTCAAAAATCCAAAAGTAACGAAAAGTACTTCCCGAGGCAAGAGTTTGGGTAAAACATTCCAAAACCGAAAGACCACAATTAAAGGGAAACAATTTATGAAACAGTTTAAAATGCCATCGAGAGTTTTAATAGAAAACCATTTAGGTTTATCAAATCCTATCTTTCCAAAATCAACAGGGGTCACAGCCCAAAGGTTTTGTTTCCGCAAATAGAAAACCGACAACAATTCACAGGGCCAAAACCCAAGTCACGTGTCCTCGACGGACATAAAAATCAATACAAACTCGTGAAGTTTTTACTCATGAATCCCGGACTCACCCATTGGAATTCCCGTCGTGGCCCCGTCGAACCAACCCACGGTGAGTAAATATACACCAACCTGTGAAGTTTTTACTCATGAATCCCGGACTCACCCATTGGAATTCCCGTCGTGGCCCCGTCGAACCAACCCACGGTGAGTAAAATACATTCACCACTCGTGAATTCCGGACTCACCCATTGGAATTCCCGTCGTGGCCCCGTCGAACCAACCCACGGTGAGCGAAGTAATCATGCACAAATAACATATCACACCAAGGATATCCAAACCATTCACCCAAAAGCATCAAACACTTAGCAAAACACCACGTCAAACCACAATGCACCATGAAACAATATACGTCCACACGCAAATACCAAGTGCATCATCAACACCAAACATATTCATAGGGTTCACATAGTCACTTACCACCCACACAATTTACAAAACACACGCGTTTTGAAAGTGAGCCTTTAACGAGGCTAGCCGATACTTTTGAAAACTCATTTCGAACAAACAAACAAACATACCAAGACGATCACCAATCATCATATCCACAAAACAAGAAATGTATGGACGAGGTACTTGCCTCGAATAATCACAGCGCGGAGAATCGACCGTAGTAGGTTGGCACGAACCGACTACGAACTCGCTGACTCCACCGAACGACAACCCGCGACAATAAACTACGAATGAAAACAATAACAACGAAAATGAATTCCATAATACGACTCAAAGCCGTTGAATTCAAAGAACGAATGACGAAAGTTCAAGGATTTCCCCCAAATCGGCCAAGAACATGAATTCCATAATACGACTCAAAGCCGTTGAATTCAAAGAACGAATGACGAAAGTTCAAGGATTTCCCCCAAATCGGCCAAGAACACGATTCGTCCCGACAAAACACGAAAACGAAATTCCAAGTTGAAATATGGATGTACAATCCATAGAATGTGTTTAACAACATCATTTAACCATAATCGATCCATCAAAAACGGATGAAAAACGAGATCGAGAACAAATCCCCCAAAAAGTCAATTTGAAGGAAATCAAGAAATATACTTCGATTCGACGAAGAACAATGGATTAAATGATGTTAAACACAAGAATACTACCAAGATTAATCATACCCATCATGAATTAATCAACAACACGGAACGAATCGGACAAAAATGCAAAAACCCTCAAATTCACGAAATTAGGGTTCTAAGGAAGATTACCTTGATTCGCTGGATCAAAGGATGATAAGGGATGATTGATTGATGTTATGAACTCAAGAACTTTGTGGATTTGTTGTTAAACAACATGGCTCCATGATAAGCACACCCTCATCCGCGGAAGAGAAGGAGAAGGAGAAAAATGGCCAAAAACCCGTCTGCAGGGCCATAAATAGGCTGCACAGTGTGCCGCGGCCCAGCCGAAGTGTGCCGCGGCACAGGGCCAAAAATCGCGCCTGATGATCGGGCCGCTCGTGTGTTGCGGCCCGGCCAGTGTGCCGCGAACAGGCCAAAATCGCGCCCTGGCTCGCGGTGTGCCGCGGCCCGGCCGACATGTGCCGCGGCACAAGGTACAGAAGGTTTGGTCGCTAAGTGCCGCACGAGTGTGCCGCGGCCCTGCCGGCATGTGCCGCGGCCCACGGTACGGCCTGCTCGGCCAGAAGTAACTGCCGAGCACTACCGGCCGTAACTCGGCCAGTGCCGGCCTGGGCCCAGATTGCCCGACCATGACTCGGTCGGGGCCAACTCCGACGGCCCGAACGACCCCGAAACCCGAACCTGAATACGAATCGAAGATACGGTTACGAAATACTCGAAAATACGAATTCGAGCACTAAGAGAACACACGATTCCGACCATCCGAAGGCTCGAAATTCGACAACGAAAAGTAATTACCCTAAACTTTGGGAAATTACGAAAAACGCCCAAAACGCCCGAGAATCACGATACATGATCGAATAACCAAACCGAAGTTCATAACACGTCTAACAAAGTTAAACGGACTTACGGAAAACTCGAAACAGCAGTTTCGAACGAGATTCACAAGAATCGAACTCAAGTGCGGAAAAGTCGCTAAAAAGCATGGAACTCAACAAAACGACACCGAAACGAACTCAAATGTCAAAAAGTGTAGAATTAATCATTCTCGGATTGACGAAACGGTCATTAGCGAGTCGTCAAAACGGACTTCCGCCGAAAAAAAGAAATTACCGGAAATCGAAATTACGGGTATTACATTCTACCCTCCTTAAAAGAAGTTTTGTCCCGAAACTTAAAACAAGTAGGGAGAAGTAATATCCCACCAGGAAAACTCAACGAGATACACAAGAAACGTGTAACTTACGCCCATCGGCGAAACATTACAAGCAACGCAAAGGAATATACGGCGTGAAAACACGCTCCACGGCGACCAACACAACGTCGCCGTTAGGGATATAATCAAACCAACAAATGACAAGCGTCATCAAACGGATAATATAGTCAAGTCGATTATCCAAACAATCACAAAACACAACGAACAAAAATCAATAAGATTGACCGACCCAACGGTACATCAATCAAAACGCGAGCCGATCGCTGAACAAATACGGAATTCCACTGCCCAAGGCTTGGAAGATCGAAAATGAGAAAAATTTCCCGAACTTAAGGGAATTACGAAGGAGCCTGAACGCTCAACAATCATGAAACGAGAACAAAAACCGAACAAACAAACGATCGAGACAACAAAAATCGAACAATTATGTCCGAAACACGAAGGATAATAAAATTCAAACAACAACTCCCAGGATGATTTGGTGAGAACTACAAGACATGCATTCCCATAAGATCCACAGGAAAGGGAATAGCGATTGAAACGTCACAACGACAAATGAGTTATTCCAAAATAATACCACACTCGTTCGATCAACAAAAGCAAGGGGCAGGACAAGCTCAGAAATGTCAACGAACATAATGAGTCGACAAAGTCGAAAACACAAGAGTTCCAAATCTGATCCACTTCGAATAAAAGAACTAATAGAACCAGATGATGTCACTTCCGAAATCACAAGAATCGAACCGAACTCGAAAAAAGTCACAGTGATAACCAGATCAACCCACAACAAGATCACAGTTCGTTCGGACGATGAAACCGAAATACAGAACAAGTTCAGAAAGTATCAACGAACACGAGCGAGTCGATAGAATTGAGAAAGAGAAAATGCAGAAGCCAAAAATAATACGGGTATTATATTCGACCTCTTCTAAAAGAAGTGTCGTCCCCAAAACTCACAACAACGAAATCAAGGATATGACACAACAAGCAACCGACAGAAACATCCTTCGAAGGCCTCTCGAAGCCGATTCTGATAACTGTGCTGAAACGCGAACTCCGAAAGTCTTGGTAGCCAAATTGCAAAACTGAATTCGGTGTCCCTCGAGTCCACACTTGAAATGTGTTACCGACGAGAAGGACAATTGCACGTGCATGCCCCCGGCACATCACGGTTGAAACACCTCGGCTCGGCATACCGAAAATACAAATGCTAGATACAATGGGGAATAACGTCGCAAAACAACATAGCGGAGATGCCAACTCAGCACAACAAAGAATCATAACACATATCATATACAATGATTACCATCGTAAAGTAATACACGCACAAACAATACCGCAACGACGGTATCGTTCGGCGACCTTAACGACCCGAACAATAACCAGCACATAATTACAAACATCATGGAGCAATCACACATGTACACAAACGTACAAACCCAAGCTTTAACAGCTCACACAGGTGCGATAACATGCAAGTCACCACGAAATGACAACATTAAAGATCGTCATCACACCTCCCACAAAGGGCTAACAAAACATATGCGTGGCGAACGACTCAACATTCACATCACCAATTCAATCACAAATCGGGGTTAACACCGTAACGAAAGTTCGAAAACCATACATGTATTTCCGGTCCGCAAACAGGAATAATAGGTTTTAAAAACGAAAACGACCTTTTGAAAACAGTTTGGAAACACCAGTTGATCTTGAGTATCATTTTTCAAAAAGTTGAACAAACATCATTTTCGAGATTTTGAAAATCATCTTGCGTTTAAACAAAAATGAGGACACTTTCTCTTAGTGAAAAACTATCAGAATATTCGACCCTCGAGTCTAAGTAAAAGTGTTTATAAAATATTGAAAATATTTCAAAACATTTTGGGTCCTCGAGGTAGAAAAATTTTGAAACATATTGTGGCACCTTGGACTTACCACGAGAAAATAATTCATTTTAAAAGTACGTCTCGAAATTTATTTTCTAAGATACTCAAGGTTTTCAAAGATAATTCAATGGGCTAGAATGCCCAAAAATTTCAGGTAATTACACAAAACACCATAGCGCCATGGGTCTCGTGCCGGAACTCACCAGGCTAAAAACCATTTACAAAGTCAAAAAGGCCGATGACGGTAATATTTCAAAAACTCACAAAATCCATTTACAAAATACTAAATACCGTCATAAGAATTTAGCCAAGGCGATCAAGGACATAATGCCAAAACTTTGTTAAAGGAATCGTTTTTGAAATAGAACTCAGTCGGTAAAATACCGAAAGCCATTACAAAAGAACTCATGCAGCGGATAAAAGAAATACGGTTCAACGTGCATAATGCAACAACACTACTCCTCATATGAACGAAATATGAGTGTCAAATAACCACATATCACGCAATCAAAATCCATAAGAGGATTCCATCACTTAACGAGTAATCATACAAGTAACTCGCATCAGACGAGGCACAAACACAAAGAAGGGAGACTTACGTCCACAGGTCGCATGAAGATGATGATCACCCCACGATACTAATCACGACCAACAAACTCAGACGACGCGTCGCGACACGACTTAGTCAGACAAAATTCGACAAGACAAAACTCAACAGACACCACTGACCCGACAGCCTAGGTTTCCACAACCTAAGCTCCGATACCATTTATGTAACACCCCCAATCCACTCAGGGATATTACAGTCGTAGACCCTCTCCTCGAGGATCTCCCAGGCTGATAACTAAAATCAAACGTCTAAACATCGCCTTTAAGGCTAAAATGACTCAGTAGACCGATTTGGTCTTTCAACAAAAACATACAACTCAATTCCAAACACATACCCACGCAGGGGTCAAAATACAATAAACTCCCGTACAACGGGGAAAAAATACTGCAGCGGGAAAAAAATACAACTAGACCAATACGACATCAACAGATCCTTGTGTGATTAGTATCGTTCATCTTTCATCATCCTTCATGCCGACCCTGTGTTATGCTCCAAAACCTGAATGCAAAAATAGACATCCACCCCCCCGAATACTCGGGGGTTAGCAAAACTCCATTGTTTTTCTAGTGCAAGTACAAGTGCAAAAATACGAGCCATACAATTCACATTCCACGAATAACAATAACCAGGAATCCTCAAAAATCTAAAAGTAACGAAAAGTACTTCCCGAGGAAAGAGTTTGGGTAAAACATTCCAAAACCGAAAGACCACAATTAAAGGGAAACAATTTATGAAACAGTTTAAAATGCCATCGACAGTTTTAATAGAAAACCATTTAGGATTATCAAATCCTATCTTTCCAAAATCAACAGGGGTCACAGCCCAAAGGTTTTGTTTCCGCAAATAGAAAACCGACAACAATTCACAGGGCCAAAACCCAAGTCACGTGTCCTCAACGAACATAAAAATCAATACAAACTCGTGAAGTTTTTACTCATGATTCCCGGACTCACCCATTGGAATTCCCGTCGTGGCCCCGTCGAACCAACCCACGGTGAGTAAAATACATTCACTAAATATACACCAACCTGTGAAGTTTTTACTCATGAATCCCGGACTCACCCATTGGAATTCCCGTCGTGGCCCCGTCGAACCAACCCACGGTGAGTAAAATACATTCACCACTCGTGAATTCCGGACTCACCCATTGGAATTCCCGTCGTGGCCCCGTCGAACCAACCCACGGTGAGCGAAGTAATCATGCACAAATAACATATCACACCAAGGATATCCAAACCATTCACCCAGAAGCATCAAACACTTAGCAAAACACCACGTCAAACCACAATGCACCGAAATGAAACAATATACGTCCACACGCAAATACCAAGTGCATCATCAATACCAAACATATTCATAGGGTTCACATAGTCACTTACAACCCACACAATTTACAAAACACACGCGTTTTGAAAGTGAGCCTTTAACGAGGCTAGCCGAAACTTTTGAAAACTTATTTCGAACAAACAAACAAACATACCAATACGATCACCAATCATCATATCCACAAAACAAGAAATGTATGGACGAGGTACTTGCCTCGAATAATCACAGCGCGGAGAATCGACCGAAGTAGGTTGGCACGAACCGACTACGAACTCGCCGACTCCACCGAACGACAACCCGCGATAATAAACTACGAACGAAAACAATAACAACGAAATGAATTCCATAATACGACTCAAAGCCGTTGAATTCAAAGAACGAATCACGAAAGTTCAAGGATTTCCCCCAAAACGGCCAAGAACACGATTCATCCCGACAAAACACGAAAATGGAATTCAAAGTTGAAATATGGATGTACAATACATAGAATGTGTTTAACAACATCATTTAACCACAATCGATCCATCAAAAACGGATAAAAAACGAGATCGAGAACAAATCCCCCAAAAAGTCAATTTGAAGGAAATCAAGAAATATACTTCGATTCGACGAAGAACAATAGATTAAATGATGTTAAACACAAGAATACTACCAAGATTAATCATTCCCATCATGAATTAATCAACAACACGGACCAAATCGGACAAAAATGCAAAACCCCCCAAATTCACGAAATTAGGGTTCTAAGGAAGATTACCTTGATTCGCTGGATCAAAGGATGATAACGGATGATTGATTGATGTTATGAACTCAAGAACTTCGTGGATTTGTTGCTAAACAACATGGCTCCATGATAAGCACACCCTCATCCGCGGAAGAGAAGGAGAAGAAGGAGAAAAATGGCCAAAAACCCGTCTGCAGGGCCATAAATAGGCTGCACAGTGTGCCGCGGCCCAGCCGAAGTGTGCCGCGGCACAGGGCCAAAAATCGCGCCCAGTGATCGGCAAACCACTCTGTGTGCCGCAGCCCAGTAGAAGTGTGCCGTGGCACAGGGCCAAAACTGCGCCCAGTGGCTCGGCAGTGTGCCGCGGCCCGGCCGACATGTGCCGCGGCACAAGGTACAAAAGGTTTGGCCGATAAGTGCCGCACGAGTGTGCCGCGGCCCTGCCGGCATGTGCCGCGCGGCCACGGCTGCTCGGCCGGAGTAATCGCCGAGCACTACGCCATAACTCGGCCGGCGGCTGGGCCTGAGTGCCGGCCATGACTCGGCCGGGGCCAACTCCGACGGCCCGAACGACCCCGAAACCCGAACCTGAATACGAATCGAAGATACGGTTACGAAATACTCGCAAAGACAAATTCGAACACTAAGAGAACACACGATTCCGACCATCCGAAGGCTCGAAATTCGACAACGGAAAGTAATTACCCTAAACTTTGGGAAATTACGAAAATGGCCCAAAACGCCCGAGAATCACGATACGTGATCGAATAACCAAACCGAAGTTCATAACACGTCTAACAAATTTAAACGGAATTACGGAAAACTCGAAACAGCAGTTTCGAACGAGATTCGCAAGAATCGAACTCAAGTGCAGAAAAGTCGCTAAAAAGCACGGAACTCAACAAAACGACACCGAAACGAACTCGGATGTCAAAAAGTGTAGAATTAATCATTCTCGGATTGACGAAATGGTCATGAGCGAGTCGTCAAAATGGACTTCCGCCGAAAAAAAGAAATTACCGGAAATCAAAATTACGGGTATTACAATAATCACATTCCAAAATTATCCGAAATCCTTCCAAAATCATAACATGTAACTCAAGGGTTCTTCAAGAACACGAATTATCCAAATTCACATTCATAATCCATAAAACAACATAACTCAATGTTTTCTAACATATAAACAACCCTTAATCATAATTCAATGTGTATATAATCATGTTCTTCAACATATACTTCTCATAACATCATGAATCGCAACAAACCACTAAGAACATCGAGAATACCACGATTCCATAATCATAACAATACAATCGAATCATTCGATCACCAATTCATTATCTTCCCTTAACAAAATTCTCGTAAATACCAAGAATCATCAGAACAATATCAATTCAACCATCATTCATACGAAAACGTGTAGAATTTTCCAAGTTATACTCATTGAGACATTTCATCTAACACTTTGAAGGCATAGGCCAATTCAATCGTTTATTCGAAGAAATACTCGAATTTGTTCCATAAAACTTCAAGAATAATGCATAATCTCAAGAATACAACAAGGTTCCATCAATAATCTGAGTTAAAACGAATCAAATCGGCCAAAACATCAAGAAACCTCAAAAATATCCAAAACCAAAAGTTTAGGTGTTCTTATCTTCGATCCGGGGGGAAGATGATGTTAATCCATGATTCCAACTTCCAAAACATGTTGCTACATGATGTTCTTACTCAAATCCATCAACTTTGCTGAAGAAATCGTGAAAAAACGAAGAAAAAATGAAAAATGCCAAAGTGACCCGGTCCAGGCCTTATATAGGCCGAGACCTGCCGGTACCTTACATACGTAACCGGCGGGTCCTTACGTACGTATCCGGCCGTAGCCTACCCTACTGCCCAGTTCGTTCGGCACCCTTACGTACGTAACCGGCAGCTGGCTTAAGTACGTAAGTGGCCCTTACGGCCGTAACCGGCTGGTGCCTTACGTACGTTGTCGGCCAGTCCTAGCCCCCAGCAAGTCACTGCCGACCGCGATCGGCCATCCATGCGAGTCACTGCCGACCATGCTCGGCCATCCATGCGAGTCACTGTGGACCATGCTCGGCCACTACAGGTCCTCTCGGCCACGACTCGGCCAGCCGCCCCGTAACGTACGTAACACTTATTCCGTTGCGTACGTAATACGTACGTTGACTTGCTACAGTATAATACTCGTATTACGTATGTAATAACCCTTTATAACGTACGTAACTCCATCCGTTGACTCACCTGTCCACATCTGCGCCGAAAGCCGCCGACCGTGGGCCCCACTATCCGATCACAAGTTTGTTTCCTCTTATTACGTACGTTATGTACACTATATAACGTACGTAAGCTAACACATTTTATGTACGTAAGCTCCAAGGCTTAACGTACGTAATCGCTTTTATACTTAGCCAAAAATCCAACTGTTCTTGTCCGACGTCTCGACATACCGGATACGAACATATGGCATACTGAATACACATACTGAATCCAAAAATATTCTCATACGGTATACCTGATATCCAAATCAGTTCAACCTGATACAACATATCCTGAATATATCTATCAATCAAAAACGATAATCACACCAGTATAACTGTCTCGGTTCTCAATTTATTTTATCCATACTGTCTAGATACCAAACTATACAGTATATCTCAGATAAAATAACACGAAAAATTTATACTGAAAATCCGGGTATTACATTTACCCGTTCTACATGTTTGACCCTGTCGAATGCACATGGTCTCTTGTGCAAAGCCTACTTTAGCCAAAGTTGGAGCGAGTCCTTCTACGCTTAAGATGTGAAAATTTCATTCTTACATAGGACTCAAATAAATATTTGTGGACAGATTTAACCTGAGTGCGAACTATTTAGAAGTTTTATGGTTTTGGTTGACGTTTCGACATGCTGGTCACATATCGCCCTTTAGTCCACTCAAAATGCTGCTTTTGTAAAGTTCCTAGCACAGATTATCTGTATAAGGGCTTACCACCCTGACCACCATGTTCGGGCTATAAGACTTGATAATGCTGGAGAGTACATATCTGAAGTACTCGATGAATACTACATGTCGATCAGGAGCGACGAAAAGCATCTCATCCCCCACGAGCATACACAAAATGGTCTCTCGGAGGCAACCATCGAATGACCAGATGGTAACCCGAGCATTGGTTATGCACACCAATTTGCCTATTTTTGTCTGTTTTTTTTTTCTTCCACACACGTACACGAGAGGGATTGTCCCTTGTCCTGAGTACCCCCCGAAGAGGCTCGAGCTCACCCCCGATCTAGAGGTAAGTTTGCCAGCATGACCTGATCGCCTCATTTTCCCCCACTTGGGTTACAGGCCCGCACTTACTAGGCCCGGGCAGGGTTAATGGTTTATGTAGTCTTCAATGCAACTTTACTTATTCACTCATTTTAGAGCCCCTGCTAACCAAACAATTTATGCGTACCAGTTGGTAACTGGATAAACCTTGATTTTTTTTTTTACATTTTGGACTCAGATAAACTAGGATATCCAGGTCATGAAATGATGATCCGTATTCTTAAGAATATCCACGGACATCATTTCTTGCGCGTGCAAAGTAGAAGTGGCCAACGAACCCACATAACGAACTTTATTAGTGTTCCTCAATCTATGTCATCCAGATCATCGGAGACATCCGCCCATCCTACATATTTGACCCTATCGAATGCACATCGTCTCTTCTGCAAAGCCTGTGCTTTAGACATAGGAGCGATACCTTCCTACGCTAAAGATATGGACATGCCATTGTTACATAGGATTCAAATAGATATTTGTGGATCGATTCAACCAGAATATGGACCATTTAGACATTTTATGGTTATGGTTGACGTTTCGACATGTTGGTCACATGTCGCTCCCTTGTCCAGTCAAATGATGCTTTTGCAAAGATTCTAGTACGGATTATCTATCTAAGGGCTCACCATCCTGACCACCATGTTCGGTTCATAAGACTTGATAATGCGGAAAAGTTCACATCTAAAGTACTTGAGGAATACTGCATGTCAATCAGGAGCGACGAAAAGCATCACATCCTCCACAAACATAGCAAAACGGTCTAGCGGAGGTAACCATAGATGGTAGCCTAGGCATTAGTAATGCACACCAATTTGCCTATATCTGCCTGGGGTAATGTAGTCTTGCATGCAACTTTACTTATTCACTCATTTTAGACCCTCTGTTAACTAAAAGATTTATGCGTACCTGTTGGTAACTGGATAAGCCCCGATTTTTACATTTTGGACTGAAATGAGCTTGAGTGCTAATTGTGCATATTTGGTTATGTATTATTGTGCCTTATGCACCCACATGACATGGATCTTTAGTGACGATTAAGTAGTTATGTTGGATATGAATCCCTAATGGTTATCCGCTATTTAGAACCTCCAACTGGTGATCTATTTACCGCTCTATTGCGGATTGTCACTTCAATGAGACAACCTTCCCATCGTTATTGGGGGGGGAGAGAAGATGAACTTTTTCAAGAAATGACACAAATTGTCATGGTGTGTCCGTACTTTATCTCATTTTGATCCCCGAATTTCGCTCTGTGATAGTGAAAATTCTCGATGTTCAGAACGTAGCAGATCCAATGCCTAATGCTGATATCGTGAAAGTGATCAGATCATATATATTAGAAATTCAAGGAAGGGGCGCAACACCGACGAATCGAGTGCTGCCATCACGTGTAATATCTTGATTTTCAGTATAAATTTTTCGCGTTATTTTATCTGAGATATACTGGATAGCTTGGTGTCTATACAGTATGGATAAAATATTGAGGATTGAGATAGTTGTATTTGTATAACTGTCGTATTTGGTCGATAATTGCATTTGAGGATATCGCGTATTAGGTTGTTTTAATTTTGATATCGGGTATATCATATGGGAATGTTATTAGATCGAGTATATCTATTCAGCATGTCGTATATACGTGTCCAATATGTCGAGACAAAGGACATGAACAGTTGGAATTGGCTAAGTATAGCCTGATTAGCGCATGCTAATATTCAAGCATAGCGCACGCTATTATGCAAGCTTAGCGAACGCGAAATGCTTAGACTAGCGCGCGCAAGACCATGTCAGAAGTAATCCAGGTGGTATGTAAGGTTGTCGACAGCTTCCGGTATTCATGCGTCAACGGCATTTAGCGCGCGCTGGATATAAGGATTAGCGCACGCTAAATGTAGATCAATCAAGGGAATCCCGGCAATCGCGGGTGCTTTCGGCATGTGGGACACAGGCATCTCCGAAGTAGGTGCATACTGCTGAGTAAACTATGATTAGTGCACGCTATGGGTGGACAATAACGTACACTAATGAACCTTTTACTGTAGCAAGTCAACGCTATGTTACGTACGCTATGGCATGGATTCTACGTACGTAAAGCATTGTGCGAAGCAAGGCAGTAGCCTCTGGACTGCGATAGCGCATGCTAATAAAGTCAGTTAGCGCACGCTAAGGCAAGTAGCGCATGCTATTTTATGAGAGTAGCACGCGCTAGTAATGTGCAGTAAGTACACACACACATATATATATATATATATATATATATATATATATGTATATATATTCATTTCGGCCATTTCTTCCTCTCACTCGATAGAGAGTATTCTTGGGGGAGGTCTTGAGGTTCCAAACACTTGAATATCATGGAGTTGATCGTTGATAACAACATTGAAGCTTCGAATCGAATGGAAATAGATTCAACCTTGAGAATCAACCCATTTCATCGAAGAGGTAATTAACTCACTCTTTGGATTTCGTTTTGGGATTGAATATTGGTGTTCTTGAGTTGATGATTATCATATAATGAGTTGATAAGTATGATTATGAGTTAGATTACCGAACTATCTTGATGTTATTGTTGATATGCGGATATTGATATGATTTGTGTGGTTTTGAATGGTGTTGTTTATCTTCAAGAGATACGTTGGATAATCCTCTCCTCATTTCGCAATTTGAGGTAGTTGTTGATGAGTAGTTCGTATGATAATATTTTATGGAGGTGTCATGATGATTCTTGGTACTTCACAAGAATTTTGTTAAGGAAGATGATGACATGATGATATATATTGGATTATGTTATTTTGTCAAGAGCATGGTTATGGAATCAGAGTGTTCTTGGTGTTCTTGGTAGTATTGTTGCGATTGTTGGTGAAATGAGAAGTGTATGTTGATGAACATGACGATATACATCTTGATTTATGAATGAGGATTGTTTAGATGCTAGAACACATGGGATTATGTCGTTTTGTAAAATATTAATGTGATTACGGATTAATGTTCTTGAAGAACTCTTGAGTTATATATGTCATGATTTTATGAATGGAATTTGGAAAGGTTGTGATTGATCTTGGAATAAGATTTCCTTTACATTCGGATTCATAGTCGCAAGGAGTTAGTCGGTACTTGGAATGCATGCAACTGCATGTCATTAGCGCACGGTAGCTGACTGACTGACGCACGCTAACTGGTGACTATTAGCGCATGCTACGTTATGTGTTTAACGTGCGCTAAGTATACAGACAGTGCAGTATATCGTATTATGGTTATGGATTCGTGACTGATTTATTTGGATTGTTGAGACTGTGTTTAATCGAGACATTGTGGAACTGTTGGGTTTGTTGATCGGTTATATTGATTGTTAATTATGATCTGTCGAGTTGCGATATGTATTATGGCTATGAGTTCGTAATTGTTTGGACTGTATTGTTCGGTTTTGTATATGACTGAAATATTGTAGAACCGTTAAGTTTGATTGGTTGGATATATCGGTTGTTGATTTTTATCGAATGCGCGTAAATCGATTATTGCAATAGGTTGTGAAAATTGATCGTTGATTATGATCGTTGTGTTGTGGTTGAAGTTGAAGAGTTCGTAGATTGCTTTTGGTCGGGGATGAGGAGCTTATAGACAAAGGCAATGGCATTGGTAAAGGCTTCGCTGTATCGGTATCAAGGCAAGTTATACTTGTTCAGTTTATAATATTTAATGAATGGTTTCACTTTCATTTCATTTATAATTCATATAGCAATGATATTATAAATGTAAATTTTCGGGATGATGGTTTGTATATTGTGCTCTAGTTTGGATTAAATCATAAGGTGTATGATTTAATTGTGCCTGATCGAGGACATAGATGTGTGTTATCTTTGGTCTATGATATGGAATGTCGGATATCGAGGGTAGTTGTCGTGGTGACATTGGAATCGGGATAAAGGTTTATTGGTACTGAATTGATTGTATTTCATTTGAGGTTCTTTGAATCATTTGGATATTAATTCAGGAATGTTTGTTCGTGGAAAGGATATTGTCTTCTTCTTTGAGGTAATGTAAGTATTGTTCAGATATGATGATAATTATTCTGGTGAATTATTATATATGTTGTATGTTGATGTTTCGTATGATCGGATTCATATTGATTGTTTCGTTGGTGGATGTTGATCCTAGGACTGTTGTATTGAGATCGTTGATCATGTTGGCCATTCATTCGGGGATGATGATCCCAGGATTGTTGTTTTGAATATTGATTTGTCGTGTCGACTTTTCATTGTCAGTTGTCATTGTTCACTTTGGTGAGTCTTTTGATCCTTATTGGATATGTGATTCTTTGAGTTTCATTGTCATGTTGCATCGTGACATATCTGGAGTCATATCCGCGTGCCGATTGGTTATTGTGTAGGATTTTTAGCCGGGCACACGATGGTTATGCGTGGATGTTCCCGCATTGAACCATGCACACGAGACGGAGTTCGTGAGGCTAATTAGGTACATGTCCCATGTATATCATGGATTCCGTATACGAGGTGGACATGTACACGGACACATTTCTGGATCGAGCGTACTGTGACGTCCATCTTTGAGCCATTTGGATTGGTCGTTCACCCTCCATTTATGGTTGGGTATGTTCGACGGTTTGCGACTGGTTGTTAATACGCCCGAGGGGTATGTTCGACAGTCGGGGTTATTTCTTTGTGATCCATTATATTTGATCTTGTCTGGAGTTTACTATGTTGAGGGTATTCTCGGTTATTGTTGATCCTTTGTTGATCATGTTTGGAGTTTACCATGTTGATGGTATTCTCGGTTACTGTTGATCCTTTGTTGATCGTATTGGAGTTTACCTTGTTGATGGTATTCTTGGTTATTGTTGATCCTTTGTCGATCGTGTTGGAGTTTATCATGTTGATGATATTCTCGGTTGTGTTTTGACATTGGATTGGTCGTATTGGAGTTTATCATGTCGATGATATTCTCGGTAGATTTATTGGTTGATCATGGTTATCGATCGTATGAGCATCTGGACTGTACGTCGATGTTTCGGGGCTTATTATCATTGTCTTGTGGTATGTGATCTACATATATATTGTGTGTTATTGGTTTTTATCCAGATTGAGATTTGACGGTACAATCTGACGGACAGGATTTGGCATAGATGGTTCATTCAACACTTATGAGTTATGATGATGTTTTGAGGATTCTTGGTATTGTTTGAATATAGTACAGATGGTTGTAGTTTAGTTCATTTCGTCACTTGAGAATGCGAAATCTGGATTATGTTAAGAATTGATTTGGTATGGATTGCTATGGGTTGGTAAGGTTACGAAGGTAAGACTACATTGTTAGTATTCTTACTTGGTTCTTATATTGGTATGTAATTATTTATGATGTTGTGATCGTTATCATTGTTGAGTGTTGTGGCTGACCCCGTCGTGGGCTTTATTTTTAGGTACTCGGAGATCGAGCTAGTAGCGGTCGTGAAGGTATGAGCTTCCCGGGTGATACTGGTTGTGGCATGTTTTTGTAGAATCGAGTATTCTTTCGTGGTTGTTTTATTTCCGCTTCAAATGTGTATATTGAACTGTGATTTATCCGCTGCGTGTGTATTTTAAAATGGCCTTCCGGTATTTTTACCAACTCGTGTATAACTTTTGAAAATGGCCTTTTTTGGTATTTCGTAAACCTGGGTTATTTCGTTAAACCCTTCTTCCCTAAACTATTTTTGTCATCGGTACGTGTAAGTGGGGACTTAGTACATTTTGAAAACTGTTGAGTTTTGGCGTTTTAGCCTTGAACTTTCAAATGATATTTTAATGACGGTACTTGAGAACTATGTTTGGAATATATTTTGGGTGTTTAAAATATTTCCGTCTTTCGCCTGTTGGCGTATTTGAAATATTTACGAAAATGATTTTTAGCCTGGTGGGTTCCGGCGCGGGGGCCCATGGTGTTGTAATATCCGGGATGGTTTTAGGGGTGTTACAGAAGATGGTATCGGAGCTTGGGTTTTGTGAAACCCATGCATGTGTGTTATGTGGCTCTACCAGTACGGTAGTAGCGCGGCCTTTGAAAATGATTTTTCTGACTTTTGTGTCAAATTGGTTTTGGAGGTTCCAAAATTTTTTGAGATATTTTCAAATTGTTATTTGTGATATTGGTGTGTGTTGGTATTGTGTTGAGACTTCGTATGGGGGTCGTATGCTAGTATCACGGGAGATCATTGGCTTCACGTACCTGTAAGTATACTGTTTTGGTTATTCGCTTGTGGCGATGATTGATTGCTTTTGCGATGAGTTTGGAAATTTTGGGTTGATCTGTTGTTTGTGGCAGGATTGCAAGTTTTGAGGACGAAACTTATTTTAAGGGGGGTAGTATGTAATACCCGGATTTTCAGTATAAATTTTTCGTGTTATTTTATCTAAGATACACTGGATACCTTGGTGTCTATACTGTATAGATAAAATAATTTGAGGACTGAGATAGTTGTATTTGTATAACTGTCGTATTTGGTCGACAATTGCATTTGAGGATATTGCGTATTAGGTTGTTTTAATTTTGATACCGGGTATCTCATATGGGAATGTTATTGGACCGAGTATATGTATTCAGCATGTCGTATATACGTGTCCAATATGTCGAGACAACGGACATGAACATTTGGAATTGGCTAAGTATAGCCTGATTAGCGCACGCTAATATTCAAGCATAGCGCACGCTATTGTGCAAGCTTAGCGCACGCTAAATGCTTAGACTAGCACGCGCAAGACCGTGTCAGAAGTAATCCGAGTGGTAGGTAAGGTTGTCGACAGCTTCCGGTCTTCATGCGTCAACGGCATTTAGCGCTGGCTGGATATAAGGATTAGCGCACGCTAAATGTAGACCAGTCAAGGGAATCCCGGCAATTGCGGGTGCTTTCGGCATGTGGGACACAGGCATGTTCGGGGTAGGTGCAGACTACCGAGTCAACTATGATTAGCGCACGCTATGGGTGGAGAATAACGTATGCTAATGAGCCTTTTACTGTAGCAAGTTAACGTTATGGCATGGATTCTACGTACGTAAAGCATTGTGCGAAGCAAGGCAGTAGCCTCTGGACTACGATAGCGCATGCTAACAAAGTCAGTTAGCGCACGCTAAGACAAGTAGCGCACGCTATTTTATGAGAGTAGCGCGCGCTAGTAATGTGCAGTATATATATGTGTAGTTGAGTAATGTTGTTCATTTCGGCCATTTCTTCCTCTCACCCGATAGAGAGTATTCATGAGGGAGGTCTTGAGGTTCCAAACACTTGAGTATCATGGAGTTGATCGCTGATAACAACATTGAAGCTTGGAATCGATTGGAAATGGATTTAACCTTGAGAATCAACCCATTTCATCAAAGTGGTAATTAACTTTCACTTTGGATTTCGTTTTGGGATTGAATATTGGTGTTCTTGAGTTGATGATTATCATATAAATGAGTTGATAATTATGATTATGAGTTGGATTACCAAACTATCTTGATGTTATTGTTGATATGCGGATATTGATATGATTCGTGTGGTTCTGAATGGTGTTGTTTATCTTCAAGAGATATGTTGGATAATCCTCTCATCATTTCGAAATTTGAGGTTGTTGTTGATGATTAGTTCGTATGATAATACTTTATGGAGGTGTCATGATGATTCTTGGTACTTCACAAGAATTTTGTTAAGGAAGATGATGACATGATGATATATATTGGATTATGTTATTTGGTCAAGAGCATGGTTATGGAATCATAGTGTTCTTGGTGTTCTTGGTAGTATTGTTGCGATTCTTGGTGTAATGAGAAGTGTATGTTGATAAACATGACGATATACGTCTTGATCTATGAATGGGGATTGTTTAGATGCTAGAACACATGTGATTATGTCGTTTTGTTAAATATGAACGTGATTACGGATTAATGTTCTTGAAGAACTCTTGAGTTATATATGTCCTGATTTTATGAATGGAATTTGGAAAGGTTGTTATTGATCTTGGAATAAGATTTCCTTTACATTCGGATTCATAGTCACAAGGAGTTAGTCGGTACTTGGAATGCATGCAACTGCATGTCATTAGCGCACGCTAGCTGACTGGCTGACGCACGCTAACTGGTGACTATTAGCGTGTTGTTACCCAAAATATTATCCGGAGATGATATGCTGGAGTGGACGAGTAACAAACAAAATGCGAGAGCACTTCCGTAGGGAAATAAATAACACAAGATTTGCCGAGGTTGTTAGTCCCGGGCTTGAATGCTCTCGCGAGATGTTATTAATATGAATACTGGTGAGTACAGATATTAACGTTAGAGTACAATTACAATGAGTGTAAAGACTCTAGTTATCTTACTATCGAGTGCTGAAGATTGCCGGAAGAACCAGAGTTGAAGCTCTGTGAGTTCTTGTTATAAAGATGGAGAGTTCTCTGTATTGTTTGCTTTTTAGTGTTATGTTTTCACGTTGTCAACTGTTACTGTGTTAACGTTCTGACTGTCTCTTTGGCAATGCTGGAGGCCTTCTATTTATAGGTGAAAGGGTGGCTGGGACGTCTGCGTCAACCACGGGTGATCGCCGTTTCCTGTATTTAAATAAGGTGGGCGATCGTCCCATCATGTGGGACTATTTCCTTAAAGTCCGTAGCTGCTGCTGTTTGCCAGATGCACGAACCAATGAGGAGGCGGCAGGTGCCTCTTCTCGCTGTCCTGGGCGGTCCCACCTTAGGTCCTTTCGGCAGTCCTGTCGGTTGGTGAGGCCATCCTTATCACTGACTGCTACTGATGGGCTGGAGTAGGGCCTGTTCTCGCGGCGCCTTTTGCGGATCTGCACGTGGGTCTTCACCCGAGATTCAGTCTTCGTAGACTTTGACGGGTGTCGGATTCACACGTGGCATGGGACGGTCGTATCCAGTCGGACATTAGAGGCGATCGCCAAATGCCAATAGACGATCGCTTTGGACGTCGACCGCTAGGTGCTTGCCCAGTATCTGTCTTCTTTAGCTGGCTCCTGACCATTATGCCGATCGCCATCGAGGCATATAAATCTCCGCACAACAATTGCCCCCCAGCTCGCTCCGGTCTTGAAGACGTGGGGTGAGGTGGTACTGCTGGAGATCGCCTGTTTTAGACGAGCGACTCATCTACTTATGAAGTGATAAGTGTCATTTTTGTACACTTATCCATGGTTTGTATCGATAAAATTCACCCATAATTGAGCTAGTCTACTCGTTTTTTGCTTTTAATTTATTAGTTTTAATAATTTTATTTTTATTGGATGATGATCGGATTAAATAACTGAATTACTCAAGAAACAACATGTTTAATAAATATTCTCTTTATTGAATTTTGATATATTCATGTTGTAGGGCTTTTCGAGATGAATTCGGCAGTCTTTCCGGATTCAAAATCAGAGTTATATATCAAAATTTATCATCCGAAGAAGATCTGGGGCAAAAACGCAAAGTCTGAGGAATTCTGGGCTGAAAACGTAACTATCAAAGCTTCAAATGAGTAAATTTACGAAGCCACGTTACGGCCGTAACATTCAGGAGTTACGGCCTTAAGTCACCTCAGTTACGGCCGTAACTCCTGAATGTTACGGCCGTAACTCTTGACAGATTGCTATGATTTGTCTAATTTTTTATACTTTTTGTGTATTATTGAGGGGATGGCTGGCATTGATCCGATATAATGTAATAATGCTGTAGTTTTGGAGCTATTAGATGACTTTAGGTGTATAAATAGACCCCTTGGATCCTTCATCATTCACCATTCATCATATAATTTTCCATTTTCTTGTAAACTTTTCTTTTTGTGTGAAGAACACACTTGTGTTCTTGAGTGATCTTTGTAAGTGTGGTGTAGTATATGTTGTTCAGAGAGTTTATTGCTTCTATCTCCTTTATCTACTAAGGGAGTTAGGATCAATTCTTTCTCTTGATTCAACTAAGAATGACCACCAAAGCTTGTAATATGTGTAATAAACCCTTTATGGGCTAAGTTTCTTAAGTTGGGATTATAAACAAGGTTAGTCATGTTATTTATGTTTGTATAAAGATATATTATGAATTACTTATTATTGTGTGTGATTTTCATTGTTTTATCAATCTTTATTTATTTGGCCAATTAATGAAGATATTTAGGGTCTTCATATGTTTCGAAAGAAAATATGTTTGATTAGATCAAATGATCTTCACTCTAAGTTGTTCTAGGGGATAGAAATATACCCCTAGTCCTTAGATGATTCATTGAGTTATTTTCACAAATCCTAATGCTATGTATTGAAGCCAATCAACATAGAAATATAGTGGATTGATTCAATATGTAAGGGGCGTTTTATAGTTCGAAAGAGAAACCGTCTTTTTAAGGAAAATCGAATCTACACAACATAATAAGTAAATTCATCTTATGATCTCCAATACATCTTTTATAACTAATGACGAACTAAGTTTGTAATCCCAACTATTTCATTTTATCGATAATCAATCTATTATTATTGCTTTCTTTTTATTTCCTTATAATATTAGAACTATTATTGCAATTTCTTTGCAATTATTAAACCAAACTTTTTAATTGTGTGTTTCACTCATCTTAAGTATCTATAAAAATAGACTAATAGTGTATAATTCAAATTATAACATAACTTCCTTGTGGGATCGATAAACCGGACTCAAAAAGTCCACTTTACTACTTGGTACGATATCGTGCACTTGCGATAGTTACACAAAAAGCGTGTCAAGTTTTTGGCGCCTTTGCCGGGGAAGTATAAGTTATATTTGAACTCTTACATTATAAACTATTTGTGTAGGTACAAATTTCTCGACGTTGTAACTTAGTACTAAATTGTGTTTGTCTGGTCAAGTGGCGGATAACGGTACTCCGTGACTATTAAAGTCGGATTTTTCAGTTTCCCACAACAACTGATATTTGTATATATTTTTTTTAATTATTTTCATTGTCTTTTTTTTTTTTTATTTTTTTTTTTTTATCATGGATGAAACATTGTTTAAAATTGAAAAAAGATTTCCCTTTCTAAGCAAAAATGCAATTTTAAAAATTTACAAGACAAGGCTTGAAAGGATGAGGTTGCTTACGAATAAAAGCATACCTTTTGACATCAGATTCATTATCGAAGCCAAAGTAAGAATAGAAGGTGTATTCACAGAAACACAAACTAGATTTTTACCAGGGCTTGGAAAAAGTTCATATGCAAAGAAACGACGAGCAAAGATTCTAGCCGTTTGCTATAAATGTGCTAGATGGAACTGTAATGCAAAATGTCGATCTTTAGGAATTCCATCTACAAACAGAGAAGATAAAATTCGGTTCATTAATGATGGTGAATAAGGAGAATTTAGATAATATCGAAATTTCTCTTGACACGCATCCTAGTGGACTTGTGTATTACGGAATTCAATGTTTGTGGAATAAATTCAAACCGAGAATATGAACAACGTCTTGGGAATCGACGTTAAAAGACCTGTTTGCCAATTTGTAAGAAAATTGGATGGGAAGCTTCTCCCGACTCATAGAAGGCGTTTAGGCCGTTTCGACGTAAAATCAGAGAGGAAGATGTGAGCCACAATCACAACTACCGTACATACGCGTAAGTATCTTTTATTTTTGTCGTGTGGTGAGATTTTACGAATAAAAATGTGATACGCGATAAAAGCTTTCATTATTCTATTGAGTAGTTGAAGCACAATCAAACGCAATCACAAACTTGTTAAACAATTTTTACCTTCTTTTTCTTCTATAAATAAACTTTCTCTTGGTTTCTTTCATTCATCCCTCAAACTTGCACTTTTCCTGTTTCTCTCTAAAAAAATTTTTTTCTTTTCAAAAATGGAGTCATCATCTTCAACAAAAAAATTTACAGTCTGCATTTTTGGTGGATCTAGTTACGGAAAAGAGGCATGCTTCACCGGCCCGGAACTTGGGTCGTACCTTAGGAGAAAAATGCATTCATGTAGTTTACGGAGGAGGAAGTCTAGGATTAATGGGGCGAGGCTGCATACGCCTATATGGAAGGAGTAAGAGTGTTGGGAGTAATCCCAAAACCTCGGTGAAAGTAAAATCACCGTCAACTATTGGAGATGAGTTTAGATCTGTGAATATGCAAGATCGCATAACTCACATGATAAATAATTCGCGCCTTTATCGCCCTTCCCGTGGTTTTGGCACACTTGAGGAACTTTTTCATGTGGTTACCAGAGCCCGGCTAAATGTTCATCAAAACCAATAGAGTGCTTAATGTGAATGGTTTTTTGATGGTTTCTGTCTTTCATCGACTACTCTGTGAAAAGGGATTTATTTCCGAGCGTGCAAAACGAATCATAGTCGTTGCAACAACACCGGAAGAACTAATCGAAAAACTCAATGAATTTGTTCCTCAACCGAGATCCACTTTAGCTAAAATTGTCAGGTAGAAGATTTTACCGTGAGAAAACGAAATGTAGATTCATTCCTCTCCCTGTGATAACCCATGTCGGACCCCTGGTATTTTTTCTTTTTGTCGGGTGTAATAATCGTGCTAAATGATGGCAGCTTAAGGAGTTTCTTCTTGATCTCTTGGCGCGCATCTATTCACGATTTATGTATTTTTATTTCATTACTGTAATGTTTATTTCGTCTTTTGCTTTTATAAAAACATTGATGGCAGCGTAAGGCGACTCTTCGGACTTTCTTGATGCGCATCTAAAAAAATTATGTTATACTTACGAGTATATTTTATTTTCTTTTGTGTGTGCCTCGTATATTTATTCTCTTGTAGATTCTAAAAGGCGTTAGGCTCGGACATCAACTTTCTTAACAGGGAGTATTACCTTTTCGCATTGATTTTTATTTTATTTTTAAACCGAGGACAGTTTTATTTTCAAGTTTGGGGGTGGTTTGTTTTAGTATTTTGGTGTGTTGTAATTTTGGTGTGGTTTGTTTAATAATTTTGGTGTGTTTTGATTGATTTGGTTATTTGCCTTAATTTTTTTTAATTATTATATATATATATATATTTATAGTACTTTGATTTATGAGATTTTTAGATCCGGCCATAACACCAATAAATTAGCTATATACAAACTTCTAAAATCGTTTTAACCGGTAAAAAATTGTATATTCCAAAATTTTTTTGAGCCTTAATCTCTCTTTCCAAGCCTTGTAATTATCATATAAAATCGAGTCATTCGTTACCTTGAGAAAAGAAGAATCAATTGGTTGATGAAAAATAAATTGAAATTTACTTAATTTGTGGAGTTTTTGATTTTTCATGCTTAACTAGAAAATGATTTTCTGCAAAAATTCTATTCCCTAAAAAAAAAAAAAGGAGTCATTGGTGAAAAGAGCTACACGTTAGCAAATAACGGTGTGAAAGCTATCACCTAAAAAAATAAATGACGAAAAGGAGAAGTGTTGAGCAGCAACAGCTGCCTAATTTTGGAAGTCTTAAATTTTGCGAAAAATAAAGGACTAACCATTGTTGGTACGTAGCTGCCGTCTCAGGAAAAATTGGTGAAAAGGACTACACGTTAGCAAATAACGGTGTGAAAGCTATCACCTTTTTACGAAAAAAAAAATGAGATAGAAATTGTGTTAGTGAAAAGAGCTACACGTTAGCAAATAACGGTGTGAAAGTTATCACTAAAAGGGATGTAGTTTATGAGCAGATTTGAATTAATTAGCAGCTGAATTTCAATACACTCAATTCTGTAAAAATCACAATATTTGATGACGCCAATGAAATTCTTCTTCATATTGAGTCGAAAAATAAACGAGTGATCGAGAGCAACCATTAAAGGGAGTCGTGTGTATCACGAGTGGGAAAGAAATAATCAACCTTTTGGGGGGAAAACCTTACATTTTGGAATTACAAAATAAAAACCGTGTTTTAACTTCAAAAATATTAGTAGATTTATTTTGAATCTTGATTCATTTCTATCTACTGTATAAAGCTGGTTTTTGTTTATTAATGGCATTTTGATCTCCTTTTCTCTTTTTATATTTTAATTTATGTGTGTATTAATTTTCTTATTTTTTTTATTTTTATTTTTATTTTTGGTGTGTGAATAATAAAGAGTCTTGCTCGGGACTAGCAAGAATTCAAGTTTGGGGGTGTGATAAGTGTCATTTTTGTACACTTATCCATGGTTTGTATCGATAAAATTCACCCATAATTGAGCTAGTCTACTCGTTTTTTGCTTTTAATTTATTAGTTTTAATAATTTTATTTTTATTCGATGATGATCGGATTAAATAACTGAATTACTCAAGAAACAACATGTTTAATAAATATTCTCTTTATTGAATTTTGATATATTCATGTTGTAGGGCTTTTCGAGACGAATTCGGCAGTCTTTCCGGATTCAAAATCAGAGTTATATATCAAAAGTTATCATCCGAAGAAGATCTGGGCAAAACGCAAAGTCGAGGAATTCGGGCTGAAAACGTAACTATCAAAGCTTCAAATGCGTAATGCTACGAAGCCACGTTACGGCCGTACCCGTCAGGAGTTACGGCCGTAAGACCCCTTAGTTACGGCCGTAACTCCTGAATGTTACGGCCGTCACTCTTGACAGATTGCTATGATTTGTCTATTTTTTTACTTTTTGTGTATTATTGAGGGATGGTGGCATTGATCCGATATAATGTAATAATGCTGTAGTTTTGGAGCTATTAGATGACTTTAGGTGTATAAATAGACCCCTTAGATCCTTCATCATTCACCATTCATCATATAATTTTCCATTTTCTTGTAAACTTTTCTTTTTGTGTGAAGAACACACTTGTGTTCTTGAGTGATCTTTGTAAGTGTGGTGTAGTATATGTTGTTCGAGAGTTTATTGCTTCTATCTCCTTTATCTACTAAGGGAGTTAGGATCAATTCTTTCTCTTGATTCAACTAAGAATGACCACCAAAGCTTGTAATATGTGTAATAAACCCTTTATGGGCTAAGTTTCTTAAGTTGGGATTATAAACAAGGTTAGTCATGTTATTTATGTTTGTATAAAGATATATTATGAATTACTTATTATTGTGTGTGATTTTCATTGTTTTAACAATCTTTATTTATTTGGCCAATTAATGAAGATATTTATGATCTTCATATGTTTGAAAGAAAATATGTTTGATTAGATCAAATGATCTTCACTCTAAGTTGTTCTAGGGGATAGAAATATACCCCTAGTCCTTAGATGATTCATTGAGTTATTTTCACAAATCCTAATGCTATGTATTGAAGCCAAACAACATAGAAATATAGTGGATTGATTCAATATGTAAGGGCGTTTATAGTTCGAAGAGAAACCGTCTTTTTAAGGAAAATCGAATCTACACAACATAATAAGTAAATTCATCTTCTGATCTCCAATACATCTTTTATAACTAATGACGAACTAAGTTTGTAATCCCAACTATTTCATTTTATCGATAATCAATCTATTATTATTGCTTTCTTTTTATTTCCTTATAATATTAGAACTATTATTGCAATTTCTTTGCAATTATTAAACCAAACTTTTTAATTGTGTGTTTCACTCATCTTAAGTATCTATAAAAATAGACTAATAGTGTATAATTCAGATTATAACATAGCTTCCTTGTGGGATCGATAAACCGGACTCAAAAAGTCCACTTTACTACTTGATACGATATCGTGCACTTGCGATAGTTACACAAAAAGCGTGTCATGAAGCGGACGATCGTCGACTGGATGAACTGATTTTGAATTCGGACGATCTCCTTAGGCGCTGGAAATAGCGGGAAGTGGAGGCGGGCTTTCGATACGTCACAGGGACACGCGTCGCGCTCTTGTTTGGGGAGTCCGATGGTTTTTGTCAGACTTGTCATCTGGTTTGCCCTCGAAACGATGCGTACGCGGGTTTTGAGGGCAGCATTAAATATGTCTCTCCCGACGGTTGCACTTCAGCCCCCTGGATTCCCCCTATTTGCATAGAGGTACCTGCTCTCGCCTATAAAAGGGCTAGGGCTACTGGAGTTTAGATCTTTATGCGCCCTTGCCTTTAGACAAAGACTCTGCCGAAATTCCTTGAAGCTTCTTGCACCGATCGATGTTCCCTCTAGGTAAGAACAAAAAAATTTTCTTCCCCCTTTTTTCTTCGAACATGTCTGGAGGAGGATACCAAGTGTATGAGGCGGGTAGAACTTCCGCCGCCGCGCCTTCGCCTACCCGGGATGAGACCTCCACGGAATTTCACATGGAAATGGCCGTCAAGGCCATTCGCGCGGGGGTTGCACCCACGGAGGTTGAAGAGCTTTTCAACGAAGCTGTCGTGGCGAAGTCGGCTGCGGCGGAGTAGAAGCACTCGCCGGTAGACGAGGATGAGGCGGTGAGACTAGATTGGGAGCAGAACAGTGTGTTCGGCCGGGCCTTTTTGGAATTCGCCGGACTTATGGAGAGGCTGGCTGGACCACGTCCTCAGTTTGATTTCGGCGCATACTCAGTCGCCCACCCCTATGAACCCATGAAGCGGACGTCATTTCGGGCCGCGGACCGCTCCCCGTGGACCCTCGGTCAGATCCGGAGTTCGGAGACCAGGAAGTACTTGAGTCGTTGGAGGGCAGAGTTTCATATCCCCTCTGATGTCTCATTGTATGTGCCCGCGGAGAACGAACGCGCCGACCAACCTTCCGATGGTATGGTCGCCGTTAATGAATTGATCTTGGGGGCTGGATTGCGGTTCCCATTGCCGTTCGCTGTGTCGTACCTGTTAACCGCCTGGAATGTGGCGCCGCTCCAATTGACGCCGAACGCCTGGTTGCAGATCGTCAGTACCTTGACTCTTTTTGGCGGTCACCGGCTGTTCCGTCTACCTTCTGCGATGGAAATGAACTACCTCTTCAAGCTGACGGCGCAGAAGGGTTCAGTTGGAGGCTACCACATTCAGGGTCGCATGGGCAGAGTGGTCCTCGGGGTGCCGAACAAGGTCCGGGGCGACCTGACAAAATGGTGTTGGGTCGGCGGAGCGTGGAGATCGGCGGCAAGCCATAAACCAGAGGATGAGTTGGATATCCCAACCAGCTTTCGGGAGAGGAATCCGAGTAAGGATTTTAACTCTCCCTTTGTTCGGATACATCTTGAACTGATCTAATTTGGTTTCTTTTTTGCAGGCTCCCTTGTTCAAGCGTCCGACGACCTTCCATTTGACTTCCTGATCATCTGGGAGCGAATCCGCGGTCTACCGGACAACTACATCGACGCTCGCATGGTCAACAACGAAGCTCATTGGTTGGGCGCTCGGTTGTTTCGCTTCCCTCACCACTTCAAGGTTCCAGGTATAAATGTTTACTATCCCTTTTCTGGTTGACGATCGTCTTTGATTGAAAGAGATGTCTAACTTGGCTGAATGTCTTCTTTGACAGAGATCCACTTCCCCCGCTACTCCGAGCCGCCGAGTGAGATTGCAATGTCGAACCCCAGCCTCATGAGTTGTCTCCACCAAGGGAAGAAGGCGGGACGTGCCCCTGCAATGACGTCCCGCCCTGTCCCTGAGGCGAGACCTCTCATAGCACCGGTCGTCGAGCCGGAAGCTCGGGAGGAGGAGCAGCTTCAGCGCAACCGCAAGAGGCGGAGGCCGGAGGAGCCCCTACCGACTGTTGCAGTGGAGGCGTCCATTGTGGTGCTGCCGGTTGCCACGCCTCCTATTTTTGCCGTTCCAATGGTGGAGGGGCCTACGCCCTCAGCGGCCTTCCTAAAGGCCACGACGATCGCTGACGCCCAGACTCCGCGGGGCAAGCCCTATTTCGGCTGCAACCCTGAGAAGGTTGAAAGGTAAGACTGGTTTGATCTTTCTGAGTTAAGACACTTGTGTACGGTGCATACTAACTCCTTCGTTTTTGTTGTAGGGTCCGCCTTGCCGACCCGAATACCTCGCCGATGGTGCTGGATTTCCTGGCGAGCAGGTCCCCCCGCGAGCCTACCGAAGTCCCTCACTATGTCTCCCAAGCTCTCTCCTCCCTTCCGAAGGCTTGGACGACCGACCTGGATGCGATCGCGCGCCGGCAGTCTGGAGATGCAATGCAGGCGACCCTTGCCTTGACCCTCAAAGTGGCGACGATGGTCGCTCAAGCTGTAAAAGATTATGAGGGGCGACCCTCTACTGCTCGCCTCCATTCGGACCTTGAGGCTGCTCGGAACCAAAACGCCGAGTTTGCTGATAGGATCGTGGCCATGGAGAAGGAGTATGCTGAGACGGCCAAGCGAGCTAAACAAGATCTTGACCGGATGAGGCAGGAGCTCGACCGGTCCTGGGCGGTGGTTGATCGGATACACAACCAGATGACGAAGGCTCGTCGGTTGCATGCGGCCTCGCAGTAGGAGGTGACCGGGTTGAAGGCGGTGGTGGATCGGCTAAATGGCGAGTTGGAGTCGTCGAAGGGGGAACTGGCCGCCAAGGTAACCGAGCTCAAGGATGCAGACAAAACAGCTGCGGGGCTGAAGGAGAAGTTGGAGGCGATCGAGACCGATCCCTACCTCAGCGTGGAGTACGTCGGCGAGTTTGAATATTACATGGATTATGCCGACGCCATCCGCGCTGCCATGAAGGGAGGGCTCTAGGTTGGCCCTCTGATTGAAAACTTCAAAGCCTACGTGCTTGAGCATCCCTTGCAGCCGGACTTCTCTCTGCTGATCCTTGACCTCACTGACCTCGGGATCGATCTGAGCTGGTATCCATCGTCGGACAAACTTGTTTATCCTGAAGCCGGTGAGGGAGCACACGCCGATCCATCTGCTGGGGACGAAGGCCAGGCGGGGGCAGCCTGAGTGAGACCGCTGTCATGATGTTTTTTCCTTGTAATTTTCAATTTCTTCTTGTTTTGCCTTCAGGCGTGTATGTACAAATGACTTGAATGAAATAAAATACATTTTTGCATCTTATTCTTTAATTGTACGATCGCGGCTATTGTCCGGTTCGGTCCATGTATTGTCTTTCCGGGTCTGGACCGTTAAGGTATCGAGTATTATCGGTTTCGGTCCTTACCAGTTTCGGGTCCCAACTTCGATACTTGTATCCGGACCGCTAACATTTCGGGTGAGTATCGGTCCCTGATATTTCGAGCGGGTTCTCGGGTATCTTGCATCATTAAAAGCCCTAATCACCAATACCTCATAATCAAAACAAGAATGGAGGGTTTTTTCTCAAATGTATGCTAAGGAAATTAAGAGATAAGGTCTTTTAAACTTATTTTTTCTATATGTACTAGTACCTTATACAATATTTTGTACAATGTATGTTTACGAAAAATTACCGGTTTTTTTACCGGGTTAACGGTTTCGGTCCTTATCGGTTTCGGTTCTAACTTCCATACCAGTATCCGGACCGCTAACATTTTGGGTGAGTACTGGTCCCGGGTATTATCGGACGGTTCTCGGGTGGTTCTCGAGTTTACTTGGACCGCTAACATCCCTACGATCGCCTCTCTGAATGTTTCGCATACGAATTTACACAAGTGTTTACATAATTGCGTCTGATGTCTTGCTTGTATGATCATCTTGTCTGAATGTTTCGCATCATTTCGACTTTGCAAAATTGTTTGGAGAGAGGCCGTTGTATGAGTAGCTCCGAATGAATTGATATACTTGAAATTCTTACTTGTAAATTTCTTGAACAAAACCAATCGTCATATGTGTGTTTGAACAAAGCCGATCGTGTGTGGTTCTGTCCTCCTGGTCGCATGTATGAATAGCTCTGCATTGCCCCTTGTTTTTGTTTACTTAGTGAAAGTAAGGGAACAAAAATAATTCGTTTAGTGAGCTATCTTTAGTTTGTTTCTTGCGATCTTCAATTTTGTTTATTCCTCGAGGGAGGACGAGCGTCCCATCCTGGACAGACTTTGCATAGTCATGGGGTTCGATGGAACTGACCCCGATGACTATGTCTTGTGCGCGAGCGACATTCCGTCTGATGTTTAACTTCTCGCGACTCACTTTATTGTAAGGGTCCTCCGTAGGCTACATTTTGCCTCGCAAAGTAGCGATGGGGCGGACGGTCTCTGCCTAGAGGATTCCTTGCACGGGGCGCCGTCGGATAAATCGACTTCGCTACCGTGGCTTGTTAGCACTTTTCTGCCTAAGAGGGCATACGTTGTGATGGGGTAGGACGCGATCGCCTGCCTCGGTCCATCAGATTAGATGATGGGTCCGAGGACGGGCGAGTGCGTCCACTGATTTGTTTTGGAGGGTCCTTCGGCTACGTCCGCCTTGTATTTAAACGGAAGGGCGGGCGATCTTTGCCCAAAGGAACCTTGCATGGACTGGCTATCGGTTCCATCGACTCCCAGGACCATGGTTGCACTTTTCTACCTTGGACCGCCATGTTAGATGACGATCCTCGACGGTATACGTTGTGCTTGGAGGGGCGATCTCTTGCATAGGTCCGTCAGTTTAGATGGCGACCTCTTCTAGGGAGAGTGAGTCGTCCTCTTTTTATTTGTTTGTTTTTTCGAGGTGAATAATATAGAGGGGATCAGAAATTTCATTAAACTCTTTGTACATTAGGTAACCGAATATAAAGTTTTTATTGGTAGTATTTCTTCAAATGTACGGCGTTCCAAGGATATTGGTCCGGAGTGCCGTCTGGGTGTTGGAGTTCATAGGCTCCCCTGGTCAGCCATTTAGATATCCTGAAGTCCCCCTCCCAATTCGGGCCAAATACTCCCGTGTGAGTCTGGACCATTTTGAGGACTAGGTCGCCCACTTGGAATCGCCTTTCCTTGACCTTCGAATTGAAGAATTTTTCGGATTTCCTTTTGTGGATTGTGTTCTTCATTTCCGAGGTCAGTTGTCATTCTTCGAGCATATCCAAGTCGATCCGTCGGGCTACATCATTGTCCGTCGTCATTTCCTGTTCAGTTCGGTGGCTGAGGATGGCGATCTATGAAGGGATCACTGCTTCTGTTCTGAAGGCGAGGGCGAACGGCGTTTCGCCGGTTGAGTTTTGGGTCACCGTTCGGTAGGACCACAAACCATCCAGGAGCTCGCTCGCCCATCGTCCTTGTTTGGATTTGAGTATTGCTTTGATCGTGTGTTTCAGGATCTTGTTTACAGCCTCTACCTGCCCGTTCGTCTGAGGGTGGTAAGGGGCCGAGAACAACTTTTTGATTCCCTATTTCTCGCAGAATTGCATGACTTCCAAACCGTCGAACTGCTTCCCGTTGTCGGAGATGATAGCCTGGGGTAGACCGAATCGGCATATGATGTTCTTTCAAATGAACTTGATTACTTGCTCTTGGCCGATCTTGTTGAGTGGCTCGGCCTCAACCCATTTCGTGAAATAATCGACCCCCACGATGGTAAATTTACATCCCCCTGGCGCCGTCGGCAAGGGACCGATGAGGTCGATGCCCCATTGGGCTAACGGCCATGGACTGTACATAGAAGTGAGCTGCTTGTGGGAGAGCTTGATGTTCGGGCCCATCACTTGGCACCTATGACATGATCGGGCATAGGCGATCGCGTCTTTTTGTATTGTAGGCCAGAAAAAACCTTGCCTGGTCCATTTGTGGACGATAGCTCACCCTACAGCATGATTTCCATAGGTCCCGTCATGGATTTCTGCTAAAACGAGTCGGCCTTCCTCCGGCGTAATGCACTTGAGGAGAGGAAGGCTGAAAGCTCGCTTGTAAAGCCGGTCGTCCAATAGGGTGTATCTGGTTGTGCGGAGCTGAAGCTTGCAAGCATTGATACGATCGGTGGGGACCGTTCCGTCCTTCAAGTATTTAATGAATGGAGTCATCCAGTTATCTTCGGTGATGACAACTGTGGTAATCAGGCTTCCGTCGATCGCAGGCTTTGCTGACTTCGTGATTTGGATGTTAGAGAAGTCTGCCGCCCCACCTGACGATGTGAGTTTGGATAGGGCATCGGCCTGGGAGTTGTGCTCTCTCGGGACTTGTTCAATCAGCACATCTTCAAACTTTGTGCACATTTTGGCGACCAATTCTTGGTATTTGATCATTTGTTCGCCGCGCGCCTCATATTCCCCCTTGACTTGGTTCACGACCAAGAGGGAGTCCATGAAGATGTGGAGGCGACGAACGTCCAGGGTGAGTGCTAGATCGATCCCGCCTACCAAGGCTTCGTATTCGGCTTCATTGTTGGTCGCACGGAACCCGAAACGCACAGCATTTGTGAAACTTTGGCTGTCGGGGCTGATGAGGACAATTCCTGCCCCTGCTCGCGAGTTGGTCGCCGAGCCATCTACGTACAGTTTCCAAGCAGGACGGCCGACATGGGTCGGACTGGGTGGGAACGTTAATTCCACCATGAAATCCTCCAGAGCTTGGCCTTTGATCGCCGTGCGAGGAGCGTACGTAATACCGTATTGGGCGATCTCCAGTGACCACTTGAGGAGTCGCCCGTTGGTGTCTGGCCGGTGCAGAACTTGCCTTAAGGGGAGAGTCGTCAGAACCTCCACTTGGTGTTTGAATAAGTAGGCCCTCAGTGTAACACCCCCAAGATATTCAGGGCATATTACAGCGTCGTGGACCCCACACTGTGGAATCCACCAGGCTAACGTACCAAACATGACATACAACAACGACAAACCATCATAAAAAAAACGATAAGCTAAATAAAAGACTATAACCGACAAATAAAATTCCGTCATCAAATCCATTTCCCAAACGGGGACACAACAGTAACAAGTTTAAATAGGAAGTACTCGAGTACTTAAACCAATTTTTACAATACATAATCCCAAAATCAGACATCAATAATAACCGACGGACGTAACTCCGGAAATCAAATACTGGACAATATCATGCTTGCCCATCATCCTCATATAGCTCGGGTGCTCGCTTATCCCCACGATTAGTACCTGAAATACAAAAGTATTTCCCCCATTTAAGGGGTTAGCGACAACTGCTAGTGCAAGTACAATCCATTTGAACTACATTCTAATCAGATGAATATATGCGCCAAAAAGTCATTTTAGAAAACATTTTATATTCCGGAATATTTATGATGTACAAACACAAAACACATTATCTCCATCAAATCATAATTCAAAGTTAACCGTTGGCACGAGACTCACGGCCACCGTACCCCGCAGAGCCCCGTCGGACATCCCTGGGTGGCTAACCACAATTCACGATACGCACACTCACGGCAATATGTATCCCTAGAGGCCCCGTCGGACCATCCCTAGGTGAACATACACATAACCATCCACAACAACCACAATACAGCCATAATTCAAATACTAGAACATGTAAACAAATGTAAAGTACTTGCCTTTGAGACATTCTTGAAGAAACGGAAGTGAAACGCGACTACGAACGGTCCGGGTGGAAAGCGACGGTTCCTAAACGAAGGATCAACACAGTTCAGTCCCAACGGACAACAATACTCTAGTGGAAAACACCCATAACCCCGATTACATAATACGACAATGGACGATCAATTGATACGGGCGAGGGTTTACGCAAAATCTCCCCGTATTGATAATTCGCGGATTAAAATCAAGGAATTTGGATTAAGAATCACTCACTAATCACAATTGGTGAAGAATATCGTAACATAATTGAATAATCCGGAACTAATCACTAAAATCCCGGAAAACCCCCAAATTCGTCAAAGTTAGGGTTCCTGAGTAGTTACCTTGAATTCGGACGATGGAGATGGGTTTAGATGGTGGTGTGATATGCTCGAGACACAAGAATCGGACTGGAAGGGAACTCCACCGATTACACTCCACAATCTGCTCTGAATCGCCAAAATCGCCCGTAGGAAGGGAAGGAAAGGAAAAGAATGAAAAATAATCCTGAAACTAAACTACCACTGATCTCTATAAATGTGAAGTTAGCGCACGCTAACTATCATGTATAGCGCACGCTAACGGGGCTGAAACCGGTCCAGTAGTTACTGCTGCCACTCGCTAGCGCACGCTAACAATAACAAGTTAGCGCACGCTAACTGCACATTGGTAGTGCACGCAAGGCAACAGGGGTAGCGTGCGCTACCTACGCAGCAGTTCAGTACTGCTGCTCATATCAGCAGTACGCTGCTGTCGAAGGTACAAAACACGAAACGCACGACGAGGCTAGAATCTAGGAACATGAACGCGAAGCATACAAGACGACGGAGCTAAGCGCTGAAAGAAAATACAATTCCGACCATCGGAGGGTCCGTAATGCGACAACGAAAAATATGATTCCCTAAACTATTAGGAATTACAAAAATGGCCCAAGTGCCCGAAAATCACGAAACGACGTCGGATTTACAAACCGAAAGTCTCCACATGACCAACTCAACCATACGAACTTGTACAAACCAAGAAACAACGAAAACGACTGAGTTTTACAAGAATCGAACGTTCATACGGCAAAACATGCCATAAAACGAAATTACGTGAAAACATCATCAAAACTCATCCAAATGGAAAAACTCCAAGAACAAAATAGATTCGAAATGTCGAAACGGTTACAAGCGAGTCGATAAAAATAGACATACACCAAAAATGGAAACTGCTAAAATGGAAAAATTACGGATATTACACTCAGCTTGCGAACACTCATGACTAACGCATAGGCGATCTTCTCCAGAGGCGTATAACGCGTTTCCGCGTCATGGAGCGCTTGACTAACGAAGTAGATCGGCAAGTGGGCTTGCCCCTCTGCTTTTCGCCGGGGATTGGTTTCGCTAAAATTTGGGGATTAGACAGATACTACTTGATTTTGGCGAACGCCACTTGACTTTCCTTCATCCATGCAAATTTCTTATTCTTTATGGTGGCGAAGAATGGCTTGCTTTTATCTCCGATCCGAGAAATGAAATGGTTAAGGGCAGCTAGACAACCTGTGAGGCGTTGCACCTGTTTGACATTCCGTGGCTCCTGCATGTCGAGGATCTCTTGGATCTTGGTGGGGTTCACCTCGATCCCCCTTTGGCTCACAATGTGTCCCAGGAACTTTCCGGAGCTTACCCCGAAGTTGCGTTTCTTGAGATTCAGTTTCATGGAACTCCTCGACTGGGACGGTCGTATCCAGTCGGACATTAGAGGCGATCGCCAAATGCCAATAGACGATCGCTTTGGACGTCGACCGCTAGGTGCTTGCCCAGTATCTGTCTTCTTTAGCTGGCTCCTGACCATTATGCCGATCGCCATCGAGGCATATAAATCTCCGCACAACAATTGCCCCCCAGCTCGCTCTGATCTTGAAGACGTGGGGTGAGGTGGTACTGCTGGAGATCGCATGTTTTAGACGAGCGACTCATCTACTTATGAAGCGGACGATCGTCGACTGGATGAACTGATTTTGAATTCGGACGATCTCCTTAGGCGCTGGAAATAGCGGGAAGTGGAGGCGGGCTTTCGATACGTCACAGGGACACGCGTCGCGCTCTTGTTTGGGGAGTCCGATGGTTTTTGTCAGACTTGTCATCTGGTTTGCCGTCGAAACGATGCGTACGCGGGTTTCGAGGGCAGCATTAAATATGTCTCTCCCGACGGTTGCACTTCAGCCCCCTGGATTCCCCCTATTTGCATAGAGGTCCCTGCTCTCGCCTATAAAAGGGCTAGGGCTACTGGAGTTTAGATCTTTATGCGCCCTTGCCTTTAGACAAAGACTCTGCCGAAATTCCTTGAAGCTTCTTGCACCGATCGATGTTCCCTCTAGGTAAGAACAAAAAAAATTTCTTCCCCCTTTTTTCTTCGAACATGTCTGGAGGAGGATACCAAGTGTATGAGGCGGGTAGAACTTCCGCCGCCGCGCCTTCGCCTACTCGGGATGAGACCTCTACGGAATTTCACATGGAAATGGCCGTCAAGGCCATTCGCGCGGGGGTTGCACCCACGGAGGTTGAAGAGCTTTTCAACGAAGCTGTCGTGGCGAAGTCGGCTGCGGCGGAGCAGAAGCACTCGCCGGTAGACGAGGATGAGGCGGTGAGACTAGATTGGGAGCAGAACAGTGTGTTCGGCCGGGCCTTTTTGGAATTCGCCGGACTTTTGGAGAGGCTGGCTGGACCACGTCCTCAGTTTGATTTCGGCGCATACTCAGTCGCCCACCCCTATGAACCCGTGAAGCGGACGTCATTTCGGGCCGCGGACCGCTCCCCGTGGACCCTCGGTCAGATCCGGAGTTCGGAGACCAGGCGGCTTTGCGACCGCCTTTCGGGGCTTGGCGACCGCCTTCTTCGGGACGTGGGATGGCGCCTTCCCTTCTCCGGTAGACCCCTTGCCTAAGCGGAGGGTGAGCATCCTCTGCCTAGCCATAAAGTCGGCGGCCCTGACGTGGAAGATCGCGTAGGTCGGGGGGATGTCCTTCGTGAGGTGCCTAAACATGGGTGAATGGCCATAGAATCCCCGTAGGACCAAGTAAAGGGCGAGCTCATCGCTTATGGGCTCGCCAGTGAGGACTATTTCGTCCACCCGGTTGATGTAGTCATCGTCGGTCTCGTCCTTCCCCTGCCTGATCTTCATCATGCGGTGGGGGCCTTCGGGCCGAGCAACTTTGGCGGTGAAATAGGACGTGAAGTCGTTCGCCAGTTTCTCAAAACAGTTGATCGAGCACGGTGGCAATGAGATGTACCACCTATGGGCAACATCGCCCAATGTCAATGGGAACATTCGGCACTTCGTCGCGTCCGATGCTCCGCATCCGGTCATGTAGATCAGAAACTTGCTCAAATGGGTCTCATGATCTGACCTCCCCTCATATAGAAGTGTTTGAGGAGGAGCGATCTTTGGTTGTATGGGGGCGAGCTCGATCTGGACCGCGAGCGGCTCGCTTGGTCCGGCGATCGATCTTTTGGCGCTTGCCCCAGTTTTGATGAGCGCCTTCATTTTGTCGAGCTGGCGCTGCATTGCGGCCATCGCGGTAGCTTGACTGCTCGTGGATTGGATCTCGGAGCGGGAGCCGAGGCGATCATGTACCGATCTCCTGGCCCCATGGTAGGTGACGAGTTCGCCACCACCGAGCTCAATTCTAGGGCCAGTAGGAGCCCGTTGGCCAGCCTGTCTTCTGGGAGTTGGGCATGCCGAACTCCTGGTGACAGATTCGGACTCCGATGTCTCCCGGCTGGGGCCTGAATGCCCGGGTCGCCATGAAGGATCACTCCCTAGGTGGATGAAGATGGAATCATCCCGCCTTACGAGCGCCTTTTCCTGCGGCTTGGGGCTTTCTGAAAATTTCTCGACACATAGCCCCTTGAGCGTCCGCTTGCCCGCACGGCGGATGGCTGATGGAGTAATGGTGGGCGAGTCGCATGCTCTCCGTCGCTCTCTGAGGATGGCCATGGCCTCCTCGATCTGTTCCGCAGTTTGGAACTGATCGAGTGAGAGGCTGGGGCCGTCCCTCGGTGGTGGGAGTGAGAGTCTGGCGTCGCCGCGGTCGCCCTTCGCCGTAGGTTGGGACTCGACCTGGGCTGGAATAAGGTGTCCGACAGATCGTAGAGTGGCCCTTTTCGAGGTCGTGGCAGACGTCATGATTTTGAAGGTTTTTCTTTGAAGAACAGTGAGTGTTTCTTCAAGTATATGCCCCAGAGAACAGTGAGCGTTCTTCGAGGCGGTCGGAATAAAAAATGAAGGTTAAGATCCCCTTCCTCTAGCGCCAACCCAAAATATTATCCGGAGATGATATGCTGGAATGGACGAGTAACAAACAAAATGCGAGAGCACGTCCGTATGGAAATAAATAACACAAGATTTGTCGGGGTTGTTAGTCCCGGGCTTGAATGCTCTCGCGAAATGTTATTAATATGAATACTGGTGAGTAAAGATATTAA
This sequence comes from Orobanche coerulescens, assembly GCA_033398695.1. Lineage (NCBI taxonomy): Eukaryota > Viridiplantae > Streptophyta > Magnoliopsida > Lamiales > Orobanchaceae > Orobanche > Orobanche coerulescens. The sequence goes on along the minus strand of CM065801.1, from coordinate 150,480,163 downwards.
CGTTAGAGTACAATTATAATGAGTGTAAAGACTCTAGTTATCTTAGCTATCGAGTGCTGAAGATTGCCTGAAGAACCAGAGTTGAAGCTCTGTGAGTTCTTGTTACAAAGATGGAGAGTTCTCTGTATTGTATGCTTTTTAGTGTTATGTGTTCACGTTTTCAACTGTTACTGTGTTAACGTTCTGACTGTCTCTTTGCTAATACTGGAGGCCTTCTATTTATAGGTGAAAGGGTGGCTGGGACGTCTGCGTCAACCACAGGCGGTCGTCGTTTCCTGTATTTAAAAAAGGCGGGCGATCGTCCCATCACGTGGGACTGTTTCGTTAAAGTCCGCAACTGCTGATGTTTTCCAGATGCGCGAACTAATGAGGAGGCGGCAGGTGCCTCTTCTCGCTGTCCTGGGCGGTCCCACCTTAGGTCCATTCGGCGGGCCTGTCGGTTGGTGAGGTCGTCCTTATCACTGACAGCTGCTGATGGGCTGGAGTAGGGCCTGTTCTCGCGACGCCTTTTGTGGATCTGCACGTGGGTCTTCACCCAAGATTCGGTCTTCGTAGACTTTGACGGGTGTCGGATTCACACGTGGCATGGGTTGGTCGTCTCCAGTCGGACATTAGAGTCGATTGCCAGATGCCAATAGACGATCGCTTTAGACGTCGACCGCTAGGTGCTTTCCTAGTATCTGTCTTCTTTAGCTGGCTCCTGACCATTATGCCGATCTCCATCGAGGCGTATAAATTGCCGCACAACATAGCGCACGCTATGTTATGTGTTTAACATGCGCTAAGTAGACAGACAGTGCAGTATATCGTATTATGGTTATGGATTCGTGAGTGATTTATTTGGATTGTTTAGACTGTGTTTAATCAAGACATTGTGGAACCATTGGGTTTGTTGATCGGTTATATTGATTGTTAATTATGATCTGTCGAGTTTCGGTTTGTATTGTGGATATGAGTTCATAGTTGTTTGGATTGGATTGTTCAGTTTTGTATATGACCGAAATATTTAGAACCGTTGAGTTTGATTGGTTGGTTATATCGGTTGTTGATTTTTATTGAATGCGCATTAATCGATTTTTGCAATAGGTTGTGAAAATTGATCGTTGATTATGACCGTTGTGTTGCCGTTGAAGTTGAAGAGTTTGTAGATTGCTTTTGGTCGGGGATGAGGAGCTCATAGACGAAGGCAGTGGAATTGGTAAAGGCTTCGCTGTATCGGTATCAAGGTAAGTTATACTTGTTCAGATTATAATATTTAATGAATGGTTTCGCTTTCATTTCATTTATAATTCATATAGCAATGATATTATAAATGTAAATTATCAGGATGATGGTTTGTCTATTGTACTCTAGTTTGGATTAAATCATAAGGTGTATGACTTAATTGTGCTTGATCGAGGACAGAGATGTGAGTTATCTTTGGTCTATGATATGGAATGTCGGATATCGATGGTAGATGTCGTGATGACATGGGAATCGGGATAAAGGTTTATTGGTACTGAATTGACTGTATTTCATTTGAGGTTCTTTGAATCATTTGGATATTAATTGAGGGATGTTTGTTCGTGGAAAGGATATTGTCTTCGGCTTTGAGGTAATGTAAGTATTGTTCAGATATGAGGATAATAATTATGGTGAATTATTATATATGTTGTATGTTGATGTTTCGTATGATGGGATTAATATTGATTGTTTCGTTGGTGGATGTTGATCCAGGACTGTTGTATTGAAATCTTTGATCGTGTTGGTCATTCATTCGGGGATGATGATCCCAGGATTGTTGTTTTAGATATTGATTGGTCTTGTCGACTTTTCATTGTCAGTTGTCATTGTTCACTTTGGTGAGTCTTTTGATCCTTATTGGATATGTGATTCTTTGAGTTTCGTTGTCATGTTGCATCGTGACATATCTAGAGTTATATATGCGTTCCGATTGGTTATTGTGTAGGATTTTTAGCCGGGCACACGATGGTTATGCGTGGATGTTCCCGCATTGAACCGTGCACACAAGATGTAGTTCGTGAGGCTAATTAGGTACATGTCCCACGTATATCCTGGATTCCGTATACGGGGTGGACATGTGCACGGACACATTTCCGGATCGAGCGTACTGTGACGTCCATCTTTGAGCCATATGGATTGGTCGTTCACCCTCCATTTATGGTTGGGTATGTTCGACGGTTCCGACTGGTTGTTAATACGCCCGAGGGGTATGTTCGATAGTCGGGGTTATTTCTTTGAGATCCTTTATATTTGATTTTGTTTGGAATTTACCATGTTGAGGGTATTCTCATTTATTATTGATCCTTTGTTGATCCTGTTTGGAGTTTACCATGTTGAGGGTGTTCTCGGTTATTGTAGATACTTTGTTGATCGTATTGGAGTTTACCTTGTTGATGTTATTCTCGGTTATTGTTGATACTTTGTCGATCGTGTTGGATTTTATCATGTTGATGATATTCTTGATTGTGTTTTAACCTTGGATTGGTCGTATTGGAGTTTATCATGTCGATGATATTCTCGGTTGATTTATTGGTTGGTCATGGTTATTGATCGTATGAGCATCTGGACTATACGTCGATGTTTCGGGGCTTGTTATCATTGTCTTGTGGTATGTGATCTGCAGATATATTGTGTGTTATTGGTTTTTATCCAGATTGAGATTTGACGATGCAATCCGACAGACAGGATTTGGCATAGATGGTTCATTCCACACTTATTAGTTATGATGTTGTTTTGAGGATTCTTGGTATTGTTTGAATACAGCACAGATGGTTGTAGTTGAGTTCATTTCGTCATTTGAGTATGCGAAATGTGGATTATGTTAAGGATTGATTTGGTATGGATTGTTATGGGTTGGTAAGGTTACGACGGTAAGATTATATTGTTAGTATTCTTACATAGTTATTACATTGGTATGTAATTATTTATGATGATGTGATCGTTATCTTTGTTGAGTGTCGTGGCTGACCCGTCATGGGATTTATTTTTAGGTACTCGAAGATCGAGCTAGTAGCGGTCGTGAAGGGATGAGCTTCCCGGGTGATACTGGCTGTGGCATGTTTTTGGAGAATCGAGTATTCTTTCTTGGTTGTTTTATTTCTGCTGTAAATGTGTATTTTTAACTGTGATTTATCCGCTGCGTGTGTATTTTAAAATGGCCTTCCGGTATTTTTACCAACTCGTGTATAACTTTTAAAATGGCCTTTTTGGGTATTTCGTAAACTTGGGTTATTTCGTTAAACCCTTATTGCCTAAACTATTTTTGTCATCGGTACGTGTAAGTGGGGACTTAGCGTACATTGTGAAAACTGTTGAGTTTTGGCGTTTTGGCCTTGAACTTTCAAATGAAATTTTAATGACGGTACTTGAGAACTATGTTTGGAAAATATTTTGGGTATTTAAAATATTACCGTCTTTCGCCTTTTGGCGTATTTGAAATGTTTGCGAAAATAATTTTTATCCTGGTGGGTTCCGGCGCGGGGGCCCACGGCGCTGTAATATCCCGGATGGTTTTGGGGGTGTCATATCACGCATGGCGGATGTGTTATTTAGGCCATAGATCCGTGAAGGAAGAGCGGATAGCTACATGGTTCGACTTAATACTCGACTAAGGAGGAGGTAGAGTAAGGCGCAAACTTATATATTCGTCATCAATGAAGTCGTTTTATGAGATCATACTTGATTTTACTATGTCCATGAGTCATGACGAGAGGGACACCCCGAAGATTGATATGATTTAGAAAATGAAGACGATGTCCACCCACTTTGATGATCTATCATTTATCAAAGCATAGAGCAAGACGAGGTCGAACCTCTCTCTGTTGTATGATATGAATATTGAGTTGATTGGCCTTAAAGGATAAAACATTCCACGCATAACTAAATTCTTTGACAAAAAGACAGGTAATTGGTAGGTAGTTCTAACCTCACCAAGTGTAAATCCTGTAGGACATAAAATCAACCTTTGTCACTAAGCGTAATGAGAAGAATGAAGTCCTGAAGTACAAGGCTTGAAAGTTCTCATAAACACCATGGAATTGACTAAGGAGATATACTATCCCCTAAGATACTTCATTATCTTAGTAATTTCCGAAGTACTGGAAATGCATCTCATAAATGTGGTTAATAATATCTCTACCGAGATCTTAATATGGACATATATATGAAAGTGCTCAATGGCATTTTATTACCCAAGTTAAGTGGCTCTAGACCACGGAGTGCATTTGTAGTACGGTTGAAACACTCACTTTATGTATTAATTCGGGCGGAAGTGATATACTCGCCTAAGTGACTACTTGACTGGAAGGGGATATAAGAATGACAAATTGTGTTCATGCATGCTTATTAAGAAAAAAAGTACTTGATTTACGATTGTAGTTGTGTATGTCGATAATATGAACATAATTGGTACTCTTGGTGAACTAAGAGAAATCGTCAACTATGTAAAATCCAAATTTGAGATGAAAGATCTGGGGAAAATTTGGTCTTGTCTAGGCATTGAGCTAGAACACCGAGCTAGAGGAATCCACATCCACCCATCTGCCTATGTCCAGAAGAAAATCAGGCATTAACATGGATAAGGCACATACGGTTAGCACTCCCATGATCGGTCGTAGTCTGGACTTGAAAAAAGATCCATTTCATCCGAAGGAATATGACGAAGAGCTTTTGGCAGACGAAATTCCCTATCTAAAGTGCAATAAATGCATTATTATACTTAGCTCAGTGTACTCGACCTGATATTGCCTTCTCAGTGAACTTGTTGGCAAGATATAATTTTGAGCCCACGCACTGTCATTGAAATGATGTCAAGAACTGTTGGGATTTGGTGCCTAAAATGAAGGCCCAACGGAAGCGGTAAAACGAAAATTAATTCGATCCAAATCCCTACGAGGATCGATCGAGCTACGTATATACGAATATATAAATGAAAACCAAGAGTCGTAAGAAACTAACCCTCGAAGTCCGTTTATTTCAATGGTAACCTTCTCTTGAGCTATTCCCCAGGCTTTAGTTTGATCTCTACGAGTCCAATCCGCTCCAAGCTCTTGAACGATCCAACACCGAAATCACCGCGTCTCTACTTGCTATGCGCCGGAATAACGATCGGAACAACAACACTCGATTTAACCACTAAGGTTACGGCTAGAATCAAGTGATGAAGCTTTTATTATTACACTCTAAGTGTATAATATATCTCTCTCAATATATCTTGAATTTTCTCCAAGAAAAACTCAAGAACAAAAGTGAAGAAGATGATGAAGACTTGAGAAAATGATTTTCTCTCTCTCTTTCTCACTACTCACGGTTGGAACTGTATTGGTAGCAAGTGAAGTGAGTCTCCATTATATTCTATTCAACTCCCCAAAATCTCCTACTTTTGACAATATCACCAAGAGGTGATATTTGTCCCCTTGATTGGTCACAAGTCCACCACCCTTGAAAGTGTAGACCAAGACCAAGTAAGGGAGTAGGTGATGGGGTGGCCATATAGAAGGAATCGGATGAGTTCGATTCATTTCGGACTCCCGTGAGTCCAAACAGATAAACTCCTATTCCGTTCCGATGTATTTGTGTCGATTAATTAATCTAATCAATTAATCACATTAAATACATAATAACATAATTAATTTCTCCAAGAAATAATTATATTTATGAATTAAATTAATCACCCAGTAATTTATTTAATTCATTAGGCCGTAAATTAATTTATCTAATAAATCGATTTAGACATCCAATGTCCCAATTAATTAGATATCTATTATCTAATATTCATGATGAGATAATAAGCTTGATTCATTCCGTCGTCAATCCTATTGCGCGACTCGGTAGGTCCGTCTCAGTCAGCAATGGGAGGAACCAAAGAGTAGTAGCACCATCTAGCCAGCCTGGCGGCCTACACTGTACCACAACTGAGAACGAATGATTGGGATCATTCAAGAACTATTCTGTCGTGAATACCAGTAAACGTATAAACCCTTCTTTCAAATGTCCCGATCAAGTTATAGGGTCACAGTCAGTCAACCCCTATCCGTACTTGATGCTATGCATGCGTTAATGCAAATCGAGATCATCGAGCTGTCGTGTATCTAATACAACTAGCTCTAATGCTTTGGCCAAAGACTTATGATCTCATCTGCCAATAACCGCATAGGACATATAACCCGCTCACTAACGGGAGAAAGAATTCTATCTTGGTATTCAGTAGGACCTGCTACTCTCCCGTCAAGATGCACGTCGAGGTTGACCCCTGCCTTCCGGTTTACAGGGTCGAACTTCTCTAATGAAAATTTTGACGTCACAAGCACATCCCTACTAAATCCTCAAGTTGAAGATTCCCTATTTCTCACAGAATTGCATGACTTCCAAACTGTCGAACTACTTCCCGTTGTCGGAGATGATAGCCTGGGGTAGACCGAATCGGCATATGATGTTCTTCCAAATGAACTTGATTAGTTGTTCTTGGCCGATCTTGTTGAGTGGCTCGGCCTCAGCCCATTTCGTGAAATAATCGACCCCCACGATGGCAAATTTACATCCCCCTGGCGCCTTCGACAAGGGACCGATGAGGTCGATGCCCCATTGGGCTAACGGCCATGGACTGTACATAGAAGTGAGCTGCTCGTGGGAGAGCTTGATGTTCGGGCCCATCACTTGGCACCTGTGACATGATCGGGCGTAGGCGATCGCGTCTTTTTGTATTGTAGGCCAGAAAAAACCTTGCCTGGTCCATTTGTGGACGAGAGCTCACCCTCCAGCATGATTTCCACAGGTCCCGTCATAGATTTCGGCTAAAACGAGTCGGCCTTCCTCCGGTGTAATGCACTTGAGGAGAGGAAGGCTGAAAGCTCGCTTGTAAAGCCGGTCGTCCAATAGGGTGTATCTGGTTGCGCGGAGCTGAAGCTGGCAAGCTTTGATACGATCAGTGGGGACCGTTTCGTCCTTCAAGTATTTAATGAACGGAGTCATCCAGTTCTCTTCGGCGATGGCAACTGTGGTAATCAGGCTTCTGTCGATCGCAAGCTTTGCTGACTTCGTGATTTGGATGTTAGAGAAGTCTGGCGCCCCACCTAACGATGTGAGTTTGGATAGGGTATTGGCCTAGGAGTTGTGCTCTCTCGGGACTTGTTCAATCAGCACATCTTCAAACTTTGTGCACATTTCGGCAACCAATTCTTGGTATTTGATCATTTGTTCGCCGCGCGCCTCATATTCCCCCTTGACTTGGTTCACGACCAAGAGGGAGTCCATGAAGATGTGGAGGCGACGAACGTCCAGGGTGAGTGCTAGATCGATCCCGCCTACCAAGACTTCGTATTCGGCTTCATTGTTGGTCGCATGGAACTCGAAATGCACAGCATTTGTGAAACTTTGGCTGTCGGGGCTGATGAGGACAATCCCTGCCCCTGCTCGTGAGTTGGTCGTCGAGCCATCTACGTACAGTTTCCAAGCAGGATGGCTAACATGGGTCGGACTGGGTGGGAACGTTAATTCCACCACGAAGTCCTCCAGAGCTTGGCCTTTGATCGCCGTCCGAGGAGCGTACGTAATACCGTATTGGGCGATCTCCAGTGACCACTTGAGGAGTCGCCCGTTGGTGTCTGGCCGGTACAGAACTTGCCTTAAGGGGAGAGTCGTCAGAACCTCCACTTGGTGTTCGAATAAGTAGGCCCTCAGCTTGCGAACACTCATGACTAACGCGTAGGCGATCTTCTCCAGAGGCGTGTAACGCGTTTCCGCGTCATGGAGTGCTTGACTAACGAAGTAGATCGGCAAGTGGGCTTGCCCCTCTGCTTTTCGCCGGGGATTGGTTTCGCTAAAATTTGGGGATTAGACAGATACTACTTGATTTTGGCGAACGCCACTTGACTTTCCTTCATCCATGCAAATTTCTTATTCTTTATGGTGGTGAAGAATGGCTTACTTTTATCTCCGAGCCGAGAAATGAAACGGTTAAGGGCAGCTAGACAACCTGTGAGGCGTTGCACCTGTTTGACATTCCGTGGCTCCTGCATGTCGAGGATCTCTTGGATCTTGGTGGGGTTCACCTCGATCCCCCTTTGGCTCACGATGTGTCCCAGGAACTTTCCGGAGCTTACCCCGAAGTTGCATTTCTTGAGATTCAGTTTCATGGAACTTCTCGATGATGGCGAACGTCTCGGCAAGGTTGTTGAGGTGATCCTCCTTTTTGAGGCTCTTGACTACGATGTCGTCAATGTAAACCTCCATGGTCTTGCCGATCTGGATGGCGAACATCCCATTGACTAGCCATTGGTAGGTCGCCCCCGCATTCTTCAGACCGAACGGAATTCGGACCCAAAAGTACACGTCTTTTTCCGTGTGGAACGACATGTGTTTTATGTCTTTCTCCGCCATTGGGATCTGATGGTACCCGGCGAAGGCATCCATGAACGATATCATTTCGCAACCTGCCGTGCTTTCGACCAAGTGGTCGATATGAGGCATCAGAAAGTGGTCTTTTGGACATGCCGCGTTGAGGTCGGTGAAGTCGATGCATAACCTCCAGGAGTTGCTCGCTTTTTTGACGAGCACCGCGTTGGCTACCCACTGTGGCTCGTCTGTAGCTACTCCGATTAGTTTGTTGTCGAGTAGCTTTTTGACTTCTGTGTCGAGCGCTGCGTACTTCTCAGGACCGAATTTCCTACCTTTCTAGTGAACAGGCTTCCTTGTCGGGTCAATCTTTAGATAGTGGCAAGCGTGTTCAGGACTAATGCCGACCATATCTTGATGCTACCAGGCAAAGACTCCGATGTTCTTACGTAGTAAACTGATCAGATCATCTTTTAACTTGAGACCGATGCTTGTGCCGATCTGCACTTCCCGCTCCGGGCGAGCCGGATCTATCGTTATACTTTCCAACTCTTCAATGGGGGCGGTCGCTTCTCGTTTGGAACGATTTTCGGGCTCGATCCTTGGATCAATGTCGAGGCTTGGCTCGAAACCGATCCTTGGCTCGATGTTGTCCGTCAATCGATGTGAGATGCCGTCCTCTGAGTCGGGCTGGTACGAGGTGCTTGGCTCTTTGATCTCCATCCGTTGAGTGTCAATCGTCTCAATGTTATAAATAGCATGGTAAGTGTTTAAGGAAGTTACGACATAGGAGTAATTCAAACATTTCTTTGCCATTAGCTGGTCTCCTTTTACAGTACCGACCGTCCCGTCGGTAGTGGGGAACTTGAAAAGAAAGAAGAGGCGACCGCCTCGAAGGTTTCTAGAAAGGGATGACCTAGGAACCCATTATAGATGCTGGGCCTATCTATGATTACAAAATTGAGGTTCCTAGTGATCCTAACCGTGCGATCATAATAGCATATTAGTTCGACAGAGAGCTTGATCCTTCCATAGGCTTGGACCGTGTTGTCGCCGAACCCTTGAAGCACGGTATCAAATGGCTTGATGAATTTGGTCAGGTTGCCGAGCTGGTCAAGAGCATATTTGAATATGATATTGCAAAAGCTCCTATTGTCAACCAGCACGCGATCGACCATTTTCCCAAGGATATATGCAGAGATTACCAATCCATCCTCTTTGGGGCACTGCACTCCCTCCCTATCCTTGTTGGAGAAGGTGATGAGCGCGTCTCTGGAGATGGTCGCCTCTGGGGGCACCACGACATGGACCCTTTCGAACGCCCTCAGCTCGGCCTTCCGCTTTCTATTCGACATGGTAGAAACCAGGGAAAGGCCTCCAAGGTTTCCTCCTCCCGATTGAAGCATATTGATCCGGCCACCGGGGTTAATCTGAGGGATTGACTCATCTGAGTACTCCGGATCATTTTGCTCGATCCTAGCGACCGGATTGGGAGAGATTCCATCGTTCTATCGGCGATCGCGCCCCCTGGCCCTTTCTGCCCGGGGTTCTGGCTTGGTCACCAAGTAGTCCAACTTGCCTTCCTCAAACAGTCTCCAGAGTTGTCTGAGTAGGTCGCGGCACTGGCTAGTGTTGTGGCCGGGACTTTTGTGGTAGGCACAAATTTTGTTGCGGTCCAGATGATCGTTGTCCCTCATCGGCTTTGGCTTGCTAAGCCACTCGCGCCCCTTGATCGCATTGAAGATATGGGCGGAGACAAATTGAGGTTGCGGAGGAGGTGAACTTCCACATCCTCAAAAGCCTTGATCTCACCGGGCGGCTTTGCGACCGCCTTTCGGGGCTTGGCGACCGCCTTCTTCGGGACGTGGGATGGCGCCTTCCCTTCTCCGGTAGATCCCTTGCCTAAGCGGAGGGTGAGCATCCTCTGCCTAGCCAGAAAGTCGGCGGCCCTGACGCGGAAGATCGCGTAGGTCGGGGGGATGTCCTTCGTGAGGTGCCTGAACATGGGTGAATGGCCATAGAATCCCCGTAGGACCAAGTAAAGGGCGAGCTCATCGCTTATGGGCTCGCCAGTGAGGACTATTTCGTCCACCCGGTTGATGTAGTCATCGTCGGTCTCGTCCTTCCCCTGCCTGATCTTCATCATGCGGTGGGGGCCTTCGGCCGAGCAACTTTGGCGGCGAAATAGGACGTGAAGTCGTTCGCCAGTTTCTCAAAACAGTTGATCGAGCACGGTGGCAATGAGATGTACCACCTATGGGCAACATCGCCCAATGTCAATGGGAACATTCGGCACTTCGTCGCGTCCGATGCTCCGCATCCGGTCATGTAGATCAGAAACTTGCTCAAATGGGTCTCATGATCTGACCTCCCCTCATATAGAGGTGTTTGAGGAGGAGCGATCTTTGGTTGTATGAGGGCGAGCTCGATCTGGACCGCGAGCGGCTCGCTTGGTCCGGCGATCGATCTTTTGGCGCTTGCCCCAGTTTTGATGAGCGCCTTCATTTTATCGAGTTGGCGCTGCATTGCGGCCATCGCGGTAGCTTGACTGCTCGTGGATTGGATCTCGGAGCGGGAGCCGAGGCGATCATGTACCGATCTCCTGGCCCCATGGTAGGTGACGAGTTCGCCACCACCGAGCTCAATTCTAGGGCCAGTAGGAGCCCGTTGGCTAGCCTGTCTTCTGGGAGTTGGGCATGCCGAACTCCTGGTGACAGATTCAGACTCTGATGTCTCCCAGCTGGGGCCTGAATGCCCGGGTCGCCATGAGGGATCACTCCCTAGGTGGATGAAGATGGAATCATCCCGCCTTACGAGCGCCTTTTCCTGCGTCTCGGGGCTTTCTGACAATTTCTCGACACATAGCCCCTTGAGCTTCCGCTTGCCCGCACGGCGGATGGCTGATGGAGTAATGGTGGGCGAGTCGCATGCTCTCCGTCGCTCTCTGAGGATGGCCATGGCCTCCTCGATCTGTTCCGCAGTTTGGAACTGATCGAGTGAGAGGCTGGGGCCGTCCCTCGGTGGTGGGAGTGAGAGTCTGGCGTCGCCGCGGTCGCCCTTCGCCGTTGGTTGGGACTCGACCTGGGCTGGAATAAGGTGTCCGACAGATCGTAGAGTGGCCCTTTTCGAGGTCGTGGCAGACGTCATGATTCTGAAGGTTTTTCTTTGAAGAACAGTGAGTGTTTCTTCAAGTATATGCCCCGGAGAACAGTGAGCGTTCTTCGAGGCGGTCGAAATAAAAAATGAAGGTTAAGATCCCCTTCCTCTAGCGCCAACCCAAAATATTATCCGGAGATGATATGCTAGAATGGACAAGTAACAAACAAAATGCGAGAGCACGTCCGTATGGAAATAAATAACACAAGATTTGTCGGGGTTGTTAGTCCCGGGCTTGAATGCTCTCGCGAAATGTTATTAATATGAATACTGGTGAGTAAAGATATTAACATTAGAGTACAATTATAATGAGTGTAAAGACTCTAGTTATCTTAGCTATCGAGTGCTGAAGATTGCCTGAAGAACCAGAGTTGAAGCTCTGTGAGTTCTTGTTACAAAGATGGAGAGTTCTCTGTATTGTATGCTTTTTAGTGTTGTGTGTTCACGTTTTCAACTGTTACTGTGTTAACGTTCTGACTGTCTCTTTGCCAATACTGGAGGCCTTCTATTTATAGGTGAAAGGGTGGCTGGGACGTCTGCGTCAACCACAGGCGGTCGTCATTTCCTGTATTTAAAAAAGGCGGGCGATCGTCCCATCACGTGGGACTGTTTCGTTAAAGTCCGCAACTGCTGCTGTTTGCCAGATGCGCGAACTAATGAGGAGGCGGCAGGTGCCTCTTCTCGCTGTCCTGGGCGGTCCCACCTTAGGTCCTTTCGGCGGGCCTGTCGGTTGGTGAGGTCGTCCTTATCACTGACAGCTGCTGATGGGATGGAGTAGGGCCTGTTCTCGCGACGCCTTTTGCGGATCTGCATGTGGGTCTTCACCCGAGATTCGGCCTTTGTAGACTTTGATGGGTGTCGGATTCACATGTGGCATGGGACGGTTGTCTCCAGTCGGACATTAGAGTCGATTGCCAGATGCCAATAGACGATCGCTTTGGACGTCCACCGCTAGGTGCTTTCATAGTATCTGTCTTCTTTAGCTGGCTCCTGACCATTATGCCGATCTCCATCGAGGCGTATAAATCGCCGCACAACATAGCGCACGCTACGTTATGTGTTTAACATGCGCTAAGTAGACAGACAGTGCAGTATATCGTATTATGGTTATGGATTCGTGAGTGATTTATTTAGATTGTTTAGACCGTGTTTAATCAAGACATTGTGGAACCATTGGGTTTGTTGATCGGTAATATTGATTGTTAATTATGATGTGTCGATTTTCGGTTTGTATTGTGGATATGAGTTCGTAGTTGTTTGGATTGGATTGTTCAGTTTTGTATATGACCGAAATATTGTAGAACCGTTGAGTTTGATTGGTTGGTTATATCGGCTGTTGATTTTTATTGAATGCGCATTAATCGATTTTTGCAATAGGTTGTGAAAATTGATCGTTGATTATGACCATTGTGTTGCGGTTGAAGTTGAAGAGTTTGTAGATTGCTTTTGGTCGGGGATGAGGAGCTCATAGACCAAGGCAGTGGAATTGGGAAATGCTTCGCTGTATCGGTTTCAAGGTAAGTTATACTTGTTCAGATTATAATATTTAATGAATGGTTTCTCTTTCATTTCATTTATAATTCATATAGCAATGATATTATAAATGTAAATTGTCGGGATGATGGTTTGTATATTGTACTCTAGTTTGTATTAAATCATAAGGTGTATGACTTAATTGTGCTTGGTCGAGGACAGAGATGTGAGTTATCTTTGGTCTATGATATGGAATGTCGGATATCGATGGTAGATGTCGTGATGACATGGGAATCGGGATAAAGGTTTATTGGTACTGAATTGACTGTATTTCATTTGAGGTTCTTTGAATCATTTGGATATTAATTGAGCGATGTTTGTTCGTGAAAAGGATATTGTCTTCGGCTTTGAGGTAATGTAAGTATTGTTCAGATATGAGGATAAGTATTCTGGTGAATTATTATATATGTTGTATGTTGATGTTTCGTATGATGGGATTCATATTGATTATTTCGTTGGTGGATGTTGATCCCAGGACTGTTGTATTGAAATCTTTGATCGTGTTGGTCATTCATTCGGGGATGATGATCCCAGGATTGTTGTTTTAGATATTGATTGGTCTTGTCGACTTTTCATTGTCAGTTGTCATTGTTCATTTTGGTGAGTCTTTTGATCCTTATTGGATATGTGATTCTTTGAGTTTCGTTGTCATGTTGCATCGTGACATATCTAGAGTCATATATGCGTTCCGATTGGTTATTGTGTAGGATTTTTAGCCGGGCACACGATGGTTATGCGTGGATGTTCCCGCATTGAACCGTGCACACGAGATGTAGTTCGTGAGGCTAATGAGCTACATGTCCCACGTATATCCTGGATTCCGTATACGGGGTGGACATGTGCACGGACACATTTCCGGATCGAGCGTACTGTGACGTCCATCTTTGAGCCATATGGATTGGTCGTTCACCCTCCATTTATGGTTGGGTATGTTCGACGGTTCCGACTGGTTGTTAATACGCCCGAGGGGTATGTTCGACAGTCGGGGTTATTTCTTTGAGATCCTTTATATTTGATCTTGTTTGGAGTTTACCATGTTGAGGGTATTCTCGTTTATTATTGATACTTTGTTGATCGTGTTTGGAGTTTACCATGTTGAGGGTATTATCGGTTATTGTGGATACTTTGTTGATCGTATTGGAGTTTACCTTGTTGATGGTATTCTCGGTTATTGTTGATACTTTCTCGATCGTGTTGGATTTTATCATGTTGATGATATTCTCGATTGTGTTTTGACCTTGGATTGGTCGTATTGGAGTTTATCATGTCGATGATATTCTCGGTTGATTTATTGGTTGATCATGGTTATTGATCGTATGAGCATCTGGACTGTACGTTGATGTTTCGGGGCTTGTTATCATTGTCTTGTGGTATGTGATATACAGATATATTGTGTGTTATTGGTTTTTATCCAGATTGAGATTTGACGATGCAATCCGACAGACAGGATTTGGCATAGATGGTTCATTCCACACTTATTAGTTATGATGTTGTTTTGAGGATTCTTGGTATTGTTTGAATACAGTACAGATGGTTGTAGTTGAGTTCATTTCGTCATTTGAGAATGCCAAATGTGGATTATGTTAAGGATTAATTTGGTATGGATTGTTATGGGTTGGTAAGGTTACGACGGTAAGGTTATATTGTTAGTATTCTTACATAGTTATTACATTGGTATGTAATTATTTATGATGATGTGATCGTTATCTTTGTTGAGTGTTGTGGCTGACCCCGTCATGGGCTTTATTTTTAGGTACTCGGAGATCGAGCTAGTAGCGGTCGTGAAGGGATGAGCTTCCCGGGTGATACTGTAACACCCCCAGATCCGAACGGGAATATTACAGCGCCGTGGGCCCCGAGATGGAACCCACAAGGCTGAAGGAAATTTTCGCAAACATTTACAAACGCCCAAGAGGCTAACGACGGTATTATCTATTAAAAACATTCGAAGATTTATAAAATTCGTTTATCAAACCGTCGTAAAAACTCATTTGAAACCACAAGGCCCAAAATGCCAAAACTCAACAGTTTAAAAACACATACGTTAAGCTATCGCTTACACGTATCGACAGAATATATTTAGAAAATGATTGCCAAAGTAACCTAAGTTACCAGATACCAAAAAGGTCATTTAAAAATACTCACGCAGCGGATAAAGACAAACAATTAAAATACTCTAGCAGCGGAATACAACAACTGATCAGAAACTCAAAACACAAATACATGCCCTTGCCAGTATCCTCCGGGAAGTTCATCTCTCCACGACCGCTACAAGCTTGATAATCCAAGAACCTAAAAAGAAAGCCCACGACGGGGTCAGCCATAATATCCAACAATGATAACCATCACATCTCATCAATAATTACATATCAATGGAAATACTAAGTAAGAATACGACCAATGTAATCTTACCGTCGTAACTTTATGAGAATCCACGATTTGTATCCTTAACAACACATAAAAATAATACCGAAATATCTGTACGGTATCTCAACAATACTCAAGGTTCTCAAAACATTATCATAACTCGCGATACGGAAATTATACCAACTCTGGCCAATTCAATCCATCGGATAACATCGACAATTCCAATATGATAACCGATTGTCCATCAAAGACAAGTACCAAGGAAATACGGAACATACCTCAAGATACGAAATACCATTACCATCACGTCAATCTAATCCGAGATCAGATCAACACAACATACGAACATGGTCCTAACACAAGACCTACAAATGCATACTCATATGACAACGTCAATATGATCACAACAATAACGACAATGTATACTTATGGCCACCCATAATATACATATGCACAATAACAACAATATATGGTAATCCAACGATCCAGCGCACACAGCTATAGATTCCCATGATGATCCCATCGGACCAACGCATGGTGGCATTACCTGTCCAGCGATCCAGCGCACACAGCTATAGATTCCCATGATGATCCCATCGGATCAACGCATGGTGGACATATGACAACAATGCACAACTGCACAAAACAACATTGCACAATACACGACAACAACAATGCACAAATGCATGACAACAACGATACACGAATGTATCACAACATGATCGACTCAAATGATAAAAATGATTAGAGTACTTGCCCCGAGTCCTTCAAGAACGATCTCAATGCCTAAACCATCACGAACCATTATCCTCAATACTCGACGGTCCAAAGTATCATGGATTGCAGATAATTCATATCTCCATTTTTATCACGATATATCCTCGATATACAAATATACCAATAACAATAGCAAATCATATACATTATGATTTAGATTCCCAAAACTCGAATATGATTTATAATCTCAAGTCTCCTGTGATTACGATTATAAACATTGTTATACGAATTATAAACGAATGAAACGGAAACAATTCATTAAATACTATAAACTGAGTAAGTAATAACTTACTTCGATAACGATACAATGACGAGGAAGCTGTTACCAAATCCATTGCCGTCATCTACAAGTTCCTCGGTCCCGACCAAAGCAATCAACGAACATTCTCGAGCTTGACCGCAACACACGGTTGTAATCACTGATCAATATTCTCAACCTATTACAGTAATCGATAGACAACAAGTTCGACAACAATTAACAATCGATAAAACCAATTTACAAACCCAACGGCTCGACAATATCTCGATTAAACACTAGTCGGATCAACCCTACTCAAACCAGCACGAATTTACAACCACAACACGAAAATACTGCACTTTCTGCCTTCTTAGCGCACGTTAATCACCTAACGTAGCGTGCGCTAAGTTGCTCCCGTTAGCGCGCGCTAGGCAGTAAACGTAGTGTGCGCTAATGCTGTACAGATGCATGTCTTTCAGATACCGATCAACTTATCGCGATTTCAAGAACACCAAGTGATTCTGAATCATGTTCAAAGCTATCAAAACAACGAAATCTGATATCCTTTAACATATAAACAATCATCCAACTTATAATCCAAGTTCTATATCCATATATCATCTTCCTCAATATCAACATCATGAAACATTAAGAACGTAACAACACTTTCATAATCTATCATTACAGGGAGTAATCATCGACAATAACATCAACATCCGAAACTGAGGAGAAGGATTAATCCACTTATCTCAAGAAAACAAACAACACTATTCAAACCACAAGAATCATATCAATATCTTCATGTCAACAATAACATCATCATAATCCGGTAATCCATCTCATAATCATGCTTATCAACTTGTTTATGTAATAATCATCAACTCAAGACCATCAACATTCAATCCAAAACGAAATCCAAAGATGAAGAGTAATTACCTCTTTGAAGGAATGGATTGAATCCCAAGGTTGAATCCGTTTTCAATCACTTCCAAGTTTCAAATGTTGTTAGGAATGATCAACTCAAGTGTTTGGGACCTCAACTTCTCTCTAAGACCTCTCTCTATCATCTGAAGGTGAAAGAATGGACGAAATGCTTCATAATACCCGTTTATCCCTTATATAGAATACATTACTAGCGTGCGCTAAACCTTATGTTTAGCGTGCGCTACGGCCTTAGCGTGCGCTAACTGACCTTTGTTAGCGTGCGCTATCGTAGTCCAGAGGCAACTGTCTTAGTGCATGAAGTGATTTATGTACGCAATGCCCATATAATATCGTACGTAAATGCCTCTATTTAGCGTACGCAAGTGTCTTACCTTAGCGTGCGCTACTCATAGTTGACTCGTTTGTCTGTATGCTCCGAAGACTGGTCCACACGCCGAAAGTGCTGATAAGGATAAGATTCCTTTTTGTCCGATATACAGTTAGCGTGTGCTAATCAACATGCATTAGCGTGCGCTAACACTACATTACAACATCCGTTGACTTATCAGAACGTGCGGCGAAAGTGGCCTGGTCCACACGCAGATTCCTTCCGATCTGACTGCATTAGCGTGCGTTATCTTATATCCGTAGCGTGCGCTAAACCTGCACGATAGCGTGCAATACCCCTGATTATTAGCGTGCGCTAATAATGTTACACTTAGCCATTTTCAGCTATTCTTGTCCAATCATCTCAACATACAGAATAGGAACATACGGCATATTGAATACATATACTTCTTACATCCAATTGTCGACCAAGTACGACAATTATACCAATACAGATGTCTTGATCCTTCAATTATTTTACCCATACTGTACAAATTCCACGCTGTACAACATAACTCGGATAAAATAATTTTAAACAACAGTAGTGGAAATTCCGGATATTACATACTACACCACTTAAAATAAGTTTCGTCCTCGAAACTTGCAATCCGTCATAAAAACAAACAAATCGTTCAACCAAAATATCCCGAAACCATCACGACAACGATCAATCATCATTATTACCGAATAACCAAAATAGCATACTTACATATGCGCCAAGTCGACGCTCTCCTGAGATGCTAGCAAGTGACTTCACTGTAAAGCTTCAACACGCTTACGATCACAATTCCATGGATCTCAAAAAAATATAACATCTTCGGAAGAAATAATCTATCCGTTTCAAATCCTGTCTGCTTGATTACACAATCAAGTCCAAATCCTAATACAAATCAATAATACATGATACATCTGTGAAACAACTGCCCGACACAATGGCAACGAATCCCGAAATATCAACACAAAATCTGAACGCTCAGGTGATCACTAGCAATGATCAACTCATAAATTAATCGAGAATATCATTGACATGATGAACTCTAATATGACCAATCCAAAGGTCGAAACGCAATCGAGAATATCATCACCATGATAAACTCCAACACGGTCAACACATAACCACGGAAACTGATATAGAGTTCTCAAAATGACACACCAATCACATACAGTGGATCTCAACGAAACACAACCGACTGGTGAACATTCCCCTCGGCATACGAACAACGAATCGCAAATCTACGAACATACCAATTCATACAAGGAGTGGGAATGACCACTCAATATCCAAAACAACCAGCATGGGGTCACCATCCCCAAATTTACACTTACAAAGAAATCAATCAAAGATCACTATGTTAAAATTGCGCTACTACCGCACCAATGGAATCACATAGCACATATGTTCCGGTTTCACAATATCCCAAGTTTCCAAAATAATATTATGTGCATGAATCTACAACACGCAACATATTTCTCTTATCCGATAACTCAACCGATCATCACCGGATAATCAAACTGCCATACTAAAGTTCGAATCTCTTTTCCTCGTACCATACTGATGTCTTATCCAGTTCGTGAATCTCATTCAGAACTTCACCATGATATGCATTATGTATTAAATGCGTATGTACATCAATCACATTTTCAAAACCAGTTTGAAATCATATAATCTTGTCAAGGAGACAAATTTTCGAAAGTTCTTTCAAAAATTTCAAAACTCAAAACATAAATTTTGGTAAGACCACCAAATCAATTCTCGAAAAATAAATCGCTCATCTGGTGCCAAGTATTTGATATGATTTTCTTCGAATCCACACGATTTCGAAGTTTTAAAATGAAAACTATGCAAATGATTGACCACATCCGTACTCCTATATACCAATCCGGCTCGTCACAAATCCCACTGATATTCCATCAGAAAATTACACGATAGAATCCAAAATCTCAATGTATAAACTTCGACAAAAACTCCTTTTCCACATATGACTCGCAACGCCAATCATTTTCCATCCCGGATCACCTCAATTATGCTATGACAATGCATTGAAACAAATCAACACAATGAAAGACTTCCAGAAGTTTATTTTGAACAAGTAATCCGAACCCGAAGGCGGGAACGACATAGATAAACGATTGATAAAGTGTTTTACAAGTCTCGGGAGTTTTTAAGAAAACAGAAAAGTCTTTTGAAATATTAGGGTCTCGGCCCATATCTCGCTCCGCATTACAAGAAGTTTAAAAAGTAGGAAACTCTTTTTCGGACCCCAAGTCCCGAGTTATAAAACAATTTCGTAAATCTATTGGGTCTCGGCCCAAAAATCGTTCTGATAAAACATCTGTAAAACATTCATTTTGAAAAGTATCATTTTCAAATGCTCAAAAACAGTTCATATATCTCAAGATGAACTAACATTATTACATGTTCTCCTGAACAATCCACAATATTTCTCTCAAATGCAAAACTCTGTTCCAAAACTTAATCGACATATTGATTTCCAAAATCATAACTTCTCAAGATCATCAATCCTGTCCCAACTCTGTCATCTTATACTGTAACGCATAATATCTTTCTGAACCTCAGAACATATCAACTTAGAACGACAATAAATCTCAATGCAATTCAAAAATCCAATACTTACAGATCGTGAAGCCGACGATTCCCCGTGATACTGGCACATGTCTCGACTCAAGAAAATACTCGACACAGATATTTTCAAAACACACTTTTTGCAAACTCAGTTCAACTCGAGAAAACAACACAGCTCTATCTGATGAAACATGTTAATACTATTTGGAAAAGTTTATAACAAGACCAGTACTACACTGGCAAATCGCACAACGCATAAGCCCGAGTGAACAACAAAACTCACAGCTCCAATATTTTTCAATCGACAACTCAAATGACGCGACAGAAACACGACCCAACTCAACCCGACTGCCTAGGTTTTCTCAACCTAAGCTCTGATACCATATTCTGTAACACCCCCAGATCCGAACGGGAATATTACAGCGCCGTGGGCCCCGAGATGGAACCCACAAGGCTGAAGGAAATTTTCGCAAACATTTACAAACGCCCAAGAGGCTAACGACGGTATTATCTATTAAAAACATTCGAAGATTTATAAAACTCGTTTATCAAATCGTCGTAAAAACTCATTTGAAACCACAAGGCCCAAAATGCCAAAACTCAACAGTTTAAAAACACATACGTTAAGCTATCGCTTACACGTACCGACAGAATATATTTAGAAAATGATTGCCAAAGTAACCTAAGTTACCAGATACCAAAAAGGTCATTTAAAAATACTCACGCAGCGGATAAAGACAAACAATTAAAATACTCTAGCAATGGAATACAACAACCGATCGAAACTCAAAACACATATACATGCCCTTGCCAGTATCCTCCGGGAAGTTCATCTCTCCACGACCGCTACAAGCTTGATAATCCAAGAACCTAAAAAGAAAGCCCACGACGGGGTCAGCCATAATATCCAACAATGATAACCATCACATCTCATCAATAATTACATATCAATGGAAATACTAAGTAAGAATACGACCAATGTAATCTTACCGTCGTAACTTTATGAGAATCCACGATTTGTATCCTTAACAACACATAAAAATAATACCGAAATATCTGTACGGTATCTCAACAATACTCAAGGTTCTCAAAACATTATCATAACTCGCGATACGGAAATTATACCAACTCGCCAATTGATCCATCGGATAACATCGACAATTCCAATATGATAATCGATTGTCCATCAAAGACAAGTACCAAGGAAATACGGAACATACCTCAAGATACGAAATACCATTACCATCACGTCAATCTAATCCGAGATCAGATCAACACAACATACGGACATGGTCCTAACACAAGACCTACAAATGCATACTCATATGACAACGTCAATATGATCACAACAATAACGACAATGTATACTTATGGCCACCCATAATATACATATGCACAATAACAACAATATATGGTAATCCAACGATCCAGCGCACACAGCTATAGATTCCCATGATGATCCCATCGGACCAACGCATGGTGGCATTACCTGTCCAGCGATCCAGCGCACACAGCTATAGATTCCCATGATGATCCCGTCGGATCAACGCATGGTGGACATATGACAACAATGCACAACTGCACAAAACAACATTGCACAATACACGACAACAACAATGCACAAATGCATGACAACAACGATACACGAATGTATCACAACATGATCGACTCAAATGATAAAAATGATTAGAGTACTTGCCCCGAGTCCTTCAAGAACGATCTCAATGCCTAAACCATCACGAACCATTATCCTCAATACTCGACGGTCCAAAGTATCATGGATTGCAGATAATTCATATCTCCATTTTTATCACGATATATCCTCGATATACAAATAAACCAATAACAATAGCAAATCATATACATTATGATTTAGATTCCCAAAACTCGAATATGATTTATAATCTCAAGTCTCCTGTGATTACGATTATAAACATTGTTATACGAATTATAAACGAATGAAACGGAAACCATTCATTAAATACTATAAACTGAGTAAGTAATAACTTACTTCGATAACGATACAATGACGAGGAAGCTGTTACCAAATCCATTGTCGTCATCTACAAGTTCCTCGGTCCCGACCAAAGCAATCAATGAACATTCTCGAGCTTGACCGCAACACACGGTTGTAATCACTGATCAATATTCTCAACCTATTACAGTAATCGATAGACAACAAGTTCGACAACAATTAACAATCTATAAAACCAATTTACAAACCCAACGGCTCGAAAATATCTCGATTAAACACTAGTCGGATCAACCCTACTCAAACCAGCACGAATTTACAACCACAACACGAAAATACTGCACTTTCTGCCTTCTTAGTGCACGTTAATCACCTAACGTAGCGTGCGCTAAGTTGCTCTCGTTAGCGCGCGCTAGGCAGTAAAGTAGTGTGCGCTAATGCTGTACAGATGCATGTCTTTCAGATACCGATCAACTTATCGCGATTTCAAGAACACCAAGTGATTCTGAATCATGTTCAAAGCTATCAAAACAACGAAATCCGATATCCTTTAACATATAAACAATCATCCAACTTATAATCCAAGTTCTATATCCATATATCATCTTCCTCAATATCAACATCATGAAACATTAAGAACGTAACAACACTTTCATAATCTATCATTACAGGGAGTAATCATCGACAATAACATCAACATCCGAAACTGAGGAGAAGGATTAATCCACTTATCTCAAGAAAACAAACAACACTATTCAAACCACAAGAATCATATCAATATCTTCATGTCAACAATAACATCATCATAATCCGGTAATCCATCTCATAATCATGCTTATCAACTTGTTTATGTAATAATCATCAACTCAAGAACATCAACATTCAATCCAAAACGAAATCCAAAGATGAAGAGTAATTACCTCTTTGAAGGAATGGATTGAATCCCAAGGTTGAATCCGTTTTCAATCACTTCCAAGTTTCAAATGTTGTTAGGAATGATCAACTCAAGTGTTTGGGACCTCAACTTCTCTCTAAGACCTCTCTCTATCGTCTGAAGGTGAAAGAATGGACGAAATGCTTCATAATACCCGTTTGTCCCTTATATAGAATACATTACTAGCGTGCGCTAAACCTTATGTTTAGCGTGCGCTACGGCCTTAGCGTGCGCTAACTGACCTTTGTTAGCGTGCGCTATCGTAGTCCAGAGGCAACTGTCTTAGTGCATGAAGTGATTTATGTACGCAATGCCCATACAATAGCGTACGTAAATGCCTCTATTTAGCGTACGCAAGTGTCTTACCTTAGCGTGCGCTACTCATAGTTGACTCGTTTGTCTGTATGCTCCGAAGACTGGTCCACACGCCGAAAGTGCTGATGAGGATAAGATTCCTTTTTGTCCGATATATAGTTAGCGTGTGCTAATCAACATGCATTAGCATGCGCTAACACTACATTACAACATCCGTTGACTTATCAGAACGTGCGGCGAAAGTGGCCTGGTCCACACGCAGATTCCTTCCGACCTGACTGCATTAGCGTGCGTTATCTTATATCCGTAGCGTGCGCTAAACCTGCACGATAGCGTGCACTACCCCTGATTATTAGCGTGCGCTAATAATGTTACACTTAGCCATTTTCAGCTATTCTTGTCCAATCGTCTCAACATACAGAATATGAACATACGGCATATTGAATACATATACTTCTTACATCCAATTGTCGACCAAGTACGACAATTATACCAATACAGATGTCTTGATCCTTCAATTATTTTACCCATACTGTACAAATTCCACGCTGTACAACATAACTCGGATAAAATAATTTTAAACAACAGTAGTGGAAATTCCGGATATTACAGATACTGGCTGTGGCATGTTTTTGGAGAATCGAGTATTCTTTCTTGGTTGTTTTATTTCCGCTGTAAATGTGTATTTTGAACTGTGATTTATCCGATGCGTGTGTATTTTAAAATGGCCTTCCGGTATTTTTACCAACTCGTGTATAACTTTTAAAATGGCCTTTTTGGGTATTTCGTAAACTTTGGTTATTTCGTTAAACCCTTCTTGCCTAAACTATTTTTGTCATCGGTACGTGTAAGTGGGGACTTAGCGTACATTGTGAAAACTGTTGAGTTTTGGCGTTTTGGCCTTGAACTTTCAAATGAAATTTTAATGACAGTACTTGAGAACTATGTTTGGAAAATATTTTGGGTATTTAAAATATTACCGTCTTTCGCCTGTTGGCGTATTTGAAATGTTTGCGAAAATAATTTTTATCTTGGTGGGTTCCGACGCGGGGGCTTACGGCGCTGTAATATCCCGGATGGTTTTGGGGGTGTCATATCACGCATGGTGGATGTGTGATTTAGGCCATAGATCCGTGAAGGAAGAGCTGATAGCTACATGGTTCGACTTAATACTCCACTAAGGAGGAGGTAGAGTAAGGCGCAAACTTATTTATTCGTCATCAATGAAGTCGTTTTATGAGATCATACTTGATTTTACTATGTCCATGAATCATGACGAAAGGGACGCCCCGAAGATTGATATGATTTAGAAAATGAAGACGATGTCCACCCACTTTGATGATCTATCGTTTCTCAAAGCATAGAGCAAGACGATGTCGAACCTCTCTCTGTTGTATGATATCAATATTGAGTTGATTGGCCTTAAAGGATAAAGCATTCCACGCAGAACTAAATTCTTTGACAAAGAGACAGGTAATTGGTAGGTAGTTCTAACCTCACCAAGTGTAAATCTTGTAGGACATAAAATCAACCTTTGTCACTAAGCGTAATGAGAAGAATGAAGTCCTGAAGTACAAGGCTTGAAAGTTCTCATAAACACCATGGAATTGACTAAGGAGATATACTATCTCCTAAGATACTTCATTATCTTAGTAATTTCCGAAGGACTGGAAATGCATCTCATAAATGTGGTTAATAATATCTCTACCGGGATCTTAATATGGACATATATATGAAAGTGCTCAATGGCATTTTATTACCCAAGTTAAGTGGCTCTAGACTACGGAGTGCATTTGTAGTACGGTTGAAACACTCACTATATGGATTAATTCGGGCGGAAGTGATTTACTCGCCTAAGTGACTACTTGACTCGAAGGGGATATAAGAATGATAAATTGTGTTCATGCATGCTTATTAAGAAAACAAGTACTTGATTTACGATTGTAGTTGTGTATGTCGATAATATGAACATAATCGGTACTCTTGGTGAACTAAGAGAAATTGTCAGCTATCTAAAATCCGAATTTGAGATAAAAGATCTGGGGAATATTCAGTCTTGTCTAGGCATTGAGCTAGAACACCGAGCTAGAGGAATCCACATCCACCCATCTGCCTATGTCCAGAAGAAAATCAGGCATTAACATGGATAAGGCACATACGGTTAGCACTCCCATGATCGTTCGTAGTCTGGACTTGAAAAAAGATCCATTTCATCCGAAGGAATATGACGAAGAGCTTTTGGCATTTAAATTCCCTATCTAAAGTGCAATAAATGCATTATTATACTTAGCTCAGTGTACTCGACCTGATATTGCCTTCTCAGTGAACTTGTTGGCAAGATATAATTCTGAGCCCACGCACTGTCATTGAAATGATGTCAAGAACTGTTGAGATTCGGTGCCTAAAACGAAGGCCCAACGGAAGCGGTAAAACGAAAATTAATTCGATCCGAATCCCTACGAGGATCGATCGAGCTACGTATATACGAATATATAAATGAAAACCAAGAGTCGTAAGAAACTAACCCTCGAAGTCCGTTTATTTAAATGGTAACCTTTTCTTGAGCTATTCCCCAGGCTTTAGTTTGATCTCTACGAGTCCAATCCGCTCCAAGCTCTTGAACGATCCAACGCCGAAAGCACCGCGTCTCTACTTGCCATGCGCCATAATAACGATCGGAACAACAACACTCGATTAATCTCTAAGGTTATGGCTAGAATCAAGTGATGAAGCTTTTATTGTTACACTCTAAGTGTATAATATATCTCTCTCAATATATCTTGAATTTTCTCCAAGAAAAACTCAAGAACAAAAGTTAAGAAGATGATGAAGACTTGAGAAAATGATTTTCTCTCTCTCTCTTTCTCACTACTCACGGTTGGAATTTTATTGGTAGCAAGTGAAGTGAGTCTCCATTATATTCTTATTCAACTCCCTAAAATCTCCTACTTTTGACAATATCACCAAGAGGTGATATTTGTCCCCTTGATTGGTCACAAGTCCACCACCCTTGAAAGTGTAGACCAAGACCAAGTAAGGGAGTAGGTGATGGGGTGGCCATCTAGAAGGAATCGGATGAGTTCGATTCGTTTCGGACTCCCGTGAGTCCGAACAGATAAACTCCTATTCCGTTCCGATGTATTTGTGTCGATTAATTAATCCAATCAATTAATCACATTAAATCCATAATAACATAATTAATTTCTCCAAGAAATAATTATATTTATGAATTAAATTAATCACCCAGTAATTTATTTAATACATTAGACCGTAAATCAATTTATCTAATAAATAGATTTAGACATCCAATGTCCCAATTAATTAGATATCTAATATCTAATATTCATGATGAGATAATAAGCTTGATTCATTCCGTCGTCAATCCTGTTGCGCGACTCGGTAGGTCCGTCTTAGTCAGCAATGGGAGGAACCAAAGAGTAGTAGCACCACCTAGCCAGCCTGGCGGCCTACACTGTACCCCAACTGAGAACGAATGATTGGGATCATTCAAGAACCATTCTGTCGTGAATACCAGTAAACGTATAAACCCTTCTTTCAAATGTCCCGATCAAGTTATAGGGTCACGGTCAGTCAAACCCTATCTGTACTTGATGCTATGCATGCGTTAATGCAAATAGAGATCATCGAGCTGTCGTGTATCTAATACAACTAGCTCTAATACTTTGGCCAAAGACTTATGATCTCATCTGCCAATAAACGCATAGGACATATAACCCGCTCACTAACGGGAGAAAGAATTCTATCTTGTTATTCAGTAGGACCTGCTACTCCCCCGTCAAGATGCACGTCGAGGTTGACCCCCGCCTTCCGGTTTACATGGTCGAACATCTCTAATGAAAATCTTGACGTCACAAGCACATCCCTACTAAATTCTCAAGTCGAAGGTTCACGAATACCTATCACAACCTTTCGATTCCGTCATTGACTGTCCCGGAGTGAAATCCATGTGACGAATCGAGGGTGAGTCAGTTCGAGTATACTAATCCAATTAGTATACATATAATGTGTGCTCCCACTAACCATTAGCGTTCGACAGGCACTCTCCATGTCAAAGAAAATGTCATACAAGTCTTCACATAGACTTAACGCCCAGTCAAGTTTCATTGACTTTCGAACGATTAAGTATTTGAGCTATAAACCTTTCCAGTGCCGACCCCCTTATCCAATAAGGAGTGGAACGTTTTGCTCTCAAATACACGAACTGGTTTCTATATGTATATTTACGAGTTAGGAATGCCAGTAACTACCAGTAAATAAAGAAACATTCATTGCCTTATATAATTGATTTACATAATTACAAGTGCAATGCCCTCACTCAACATCATTTGAGTCGCATTCGAGGGCATACTCCTAACAATCTCCCACTTACACTCAATGCCACACACTATGGTATCTAATACCCATGTTCTCCAGATGACGCTCCAAGCTAGTCTGATAAAGTGGCTTGGTCCGTGGATCGGCGATGTTGTCGGCCGAGTCTACTATGTGCAGCACAATGTATCCCTTGCGAACAAATTCTCTTACGAGATGATACTTCCTCTTAATATGTTTGGTGCTGTTGTGAAACCTCGGCTCCTTGGCCTGTGCTACACACAGCGGAACAGGTAGCTCAGCACATGGTATCACTTGAAGTTCTCCCATAAACTTCTTAATCTAGAACCCTTCCTTGGAAGCCTCCGACACTGCTTGATACTCAGCCTGACAGGTGGAATCAGCAGTCGCACTTTGCTTGGCACTACGCCAAGATACTGCTCCTCCATTAAGTGTAAATATGTAGCTAGAAGTGGACATCGAGTCATCCTTCACTCCTTGGAAGTCCGAATCAGTGAATCCCACCACATCCAATTCTCCACCGCCATACATCAGAACCATATCTCTAGTCCTTCTTAAGTACTTGAGAACGTTCTTTACGGCAATCCAATGTTCCCTAACTGAGTTTGCCTAAAACCTACTCACCACGCTTACAGCATGCGCGATGTCAGGTCTTGTACACAACATAGCATACATAAGGCTACCCATGGCCGAAGCATATGGTATATTACTCATTTCCTTTCGTTGTTCCTCACTTTGAGGACACATCTTCGAGGTGAGTTTTATTCCATGTCGCATCGGTAGGAACCCTCTTTTAGAATAATCCATCTTAAATTGCTTTAAGATTTTATCTATATAGAGGGCTTGGGAAAGTCCTATTGTTCTCTTCGCTCTATCCCGGTAGAGTCGAATACCAAGAATATATGTAGCTTCTCCCAAGTCTTTCATGGAGAAATTACTCGAAAACTAAGATTTCACTGAACTGAGCATTCCCACATCATTTCCTATTAGTAGAATGTCATCTACATATAGTACTAAGAATGCGATCTTGCTCCCACTAACCCTCTTGTATAGACAAGGTTCCTCCTCATTTTGCACGAAATAAAACTCTTTGATTGCCTCGTCAAAACAAAGGTTCCAACTACGCGATGCTTGCTTTAGTCCATAAATGGAACGCTGAAGCTTGCACACTTTCTGAATATCGACTTTGGACACAAAGCCTTTAGGCTGATCCATATAGATTTCCTCCTCGAGGAATCCATTGAGGAAAGCCGTCTTTACGTCCATTTGCCATATCTCATAATCGTGGTAGGCAGCTATAGTAAGCATCATGCGAATAGACTTGATCATGGCTACGGGCGAGAAGGTATCGTGGTACTCAATCCCTTCCTTTTGGGTATAACCCTTTGCCACAAGCCTGGCCTTGTAGGCGTCAACCTTGCCATCACCACCAGTCTTTCTCTTATAGATCCACTTGTTCCCAATAGGCACTATGCCTTTGGGGCGGTCTACTAGAGTCCAGACCTGATTGACATGCATCGAGTCTATCTCAGCTTCCATAGCTTTACGCCATTTCGCGGAGTCTACATCCACCATCGCTTGGTCATAGGTCGTCGGGTCGGTCTCTTGGCTATCACTTGGAACCTCATAGAGACCCAGCTCCTCCAAGTGCACAAGCCCATACCTCTCAGGTAAATGAGACACCCTACTAGACCTACGAGGTAGTTGTACTTGTGTTTCATAAGGTTCGGTTCTAGTTTCTTGCACAGGTGTCTCCCGAGGAGTTTCAGTGTATTCTTCTAAAGAAATACTTCTACCTACTCCGCCTTCCTGAATAAACTCATCTTCCAGGAAGTGTGCTTGTAAAGCAACAACGATCTTTCGATCTTCGGGCATGTAGAATAGATATCCCATCGTCCCAGATGGGAATCCAATAAAAAGTCCATTCGCGGACCTAGCTTCCAACTTCTCCACCTTAGTCTTCTTGACATAGGCGGGACATCTCCAAATCCTAATGTGATTAAGACTTGGTTTCCTTCCCTCCCACATCTCATGTGGAGTTTTAGGAACATATTTGGAAGGACATCTGTTCAAGATATATGTGGCATCAGGAGTGCATACCCCCACAGGTAAATCGGCAAGTCAGTATAGCCCAGCATGGAACGGACCATGTTCAACAGGGTCCGGTTCCTTCTTTCTGACACACCATTTTACTGAGGAGTACCTGGAGGTGTTAGTCCGTACTCATATATTCGCCACCTCGGTCCGACCGAAGTGCTTTGATATGATTACCGGTTTGTTTCTCGACTAGGCCCTTGAATTCCTGGAATTTCTCAAAGGCCTCGGATTTATCTGTAAACGTAATAAAATATTGATATCCGTCACGTGCTGCTTCCAAAGCACCACATACATCGTTATGGATTAATCCCAGTTTATCAGCGGCTCTTTCAAAAGTCCCTGTGAAGGGGGACTTAGTCATTTTGCCTTTAAGGCAAGATTCACAAGTTGGAAAGGATCTGATCCCAATGGACCCATAAGTCCATCTTTTTCCATCTTGTAAACCTTGGTTTGACCAACATGACCAAGTCTAAGATGCCATTTCAAAACTTGATTGGTTTCATCCCTACCACGTTTTCTAGTCATAGTAGTCACAACTACTTTGTTGCTGAGATTTAGATGATACAATCCATTTAACAATGTAGCAGTGCCCACTAGTTTATTTCTAAAATAAATTTTGCAGGAACCATCACCAATGGAAAATGAAAAGCCTTTTCGGTCCATGACCAGAATGGATAAAATGTTTTTGTGCCCCTTGGGCAAAACAAGTACATCTTCTAAAGTCAAAACAAAGCCGGATTCTAAACCCAAATGAAGTGATCCTATGTCGGTCGCTTCGACACTATGCCCGCTTCCAACTGTGATCATAACTTCTCCAGCTCCAAGCTTCCTACTTTGTTCCAGATCCTGATTCATGGTACAAATATGAGAACTAGCACTAGAACCCAGTATCCAGGAAGTAGAAAATACAGTAGCAGAACAATTTGTTTCCAAAACTAAAAGTTCTGTACCTGAAGTGCCATGAAGAATCGGACAGTCTCTAGCCCAGTGGCCCAGCTCACCGCACTTGAGACAAGCATCCTTCTTCTTATTGCTCTTCGGAACCATCGAGGCCTTGCCCTTACCCTTAAGGTCCTTAACTTGTGGTCCAGTTTGCTTCTTGGTCTTTTTCTTCTTGTTCTTAGACCTCCGAGGTCCAGAAGAAATCACAAGAGCAGACTCCTTCATCCGTAGAGTCTTCATCTGAGACTGAGCGGTCACAAGTTTGTTCATTAGCCCAGCAAAATTACATGCAATCTCATTGCAGTTGAAGTTCATAACAAACTGTGAGAAGGAATCAGGGAGAGACTGTAGGATAAGGTCAGTTTGGAGAGAAGTATCCATTTTAAAATCAAGAGCCTCCAATCTCTCGATCATGGATATCATTTTGAGGACGTGTTCCCCAACCTTCTCACCTTCCTTCATCCTTGCACCGAACAATTGTTTGGATATCTCATATCTAGCAGTTCTGCTATGCTCACCATAAAGCTCAGTTAAGTGAGATAGAATCTGCCTAGCAGAAGTCATTTTCTTATGAGCTCTCTGAAGCTCATTAGACATGGAAACCATCATATAAGCACGGACTTTCACGTCATCCTTAACCCACTTTTCGTGGTTTTCAATCTCTTCCTGATTGGCTCGGGTCCGCACAGGAGGCGCCGGAATGTCCGTCTCCAAGACGTATCCTAGTGCCTCTATACTGAGGACAATCATCAGATTGCGGAGCCAATCCACAAAGTTAGGTCCCATTAAGGTGTTCTTTTCGAGTAGAATTGCGAGTGGATTCATTGTCATATTGAGATTTGTCTGCATTAAGTATAACATATTAATTAGTGACTCGTTCAATTATATTCCGAGTATAGAATTAAGGTCTTTTCTATTCTTGTTACCCATCTCCCACTATTTTTATCGGAATAACACACTCCCATGTGAAATGCGGAAGTATCGTCGCTCTACTTCATAGTGGTGATCGAGTTCTTTATAAATCTTAATAGAGGGCAACCGAACAGGTTACTAGTCTATTAATTTTCATAAAGTGGTGTCCAACACCAACCCATCTAATGGATGATTCGATCTTCTTTTTCCCCTTGTTCACTCCCCTCAACCTGTACGGTTTCTATGGTTCGTGAACAAGTTAAGTTTATACCATCGACGCAAATCAGTTTCACAATTGAATCTTATCCGGCAACCTATCAGGTTTCTAGGGATAAAATTTGCTCCAACCCGGTAATTTATCCGTCCTACCCGAATGACTACCCCGATAACTCGGAAGCATAGCACATCCGGTTTGGATTTCAATTTCCCGAAAACTCGATGGAGGGAAGGAAAACCTTGAAACCTTACAAACTTAATAATTTATCGTGGGAGAATTTTCGCGATTAACGTTACACTTTGCACATTAATCGTTTAAGCGCGTTTGTGGCATTCATACAATATGGAACAACCATTCACAACATAGTTCCCACCAACATGTGGTTCATGGACCGTTCCTAGAAAACAAAAACTCCGTAATCTAATTACAAGTCTTCGTCTTGAATCTTCATCTTCTCGAAATGGATCTTCCTCCGGTCTTCGTCATTACATATAAAGTTTACATCGAAAATTGCATCCTAGATACAAACATTTCTAGTAAAATAAATAGGCTCAAAACGGCCTTTACAACCCATTCTAATAAAACGAACGATTCAAAACTAAGTCCACGAACCACATCCCCATTCAAAAGCATTCATCCAATAAATACTAAATAAATGGAAAGAGTAGAGATACATTGATCCAATCAACAATATGAACCGATCAAATCGATTCACATAATCGGTAATCTGAAAACGTTCAAAATAATTCGGTCGATCACAAGTATTCCAATTAATCAAATTTCCCATATAAAATGAAATACCATAAATAATTTTAATCATATTAAATCTAATTTAACATGTGGGAGATTAATTTTCAAGAATACACGAAAAAATCGAGCCGGGGTGAAAACAGGCCTGCCTGACCGAGTCACCCTCGGCAGCCTGCCGGCAGACAGGCCTGGCATGGCCGACTCACGCTCGGAAGCTGCCGGACAGGACACGGACAGCGGCCCTGGGCCTCGGCCCCTTGAGCCTGGGCCGCGGCCCCGGTCTGATCCTCGCCCGGGCCAGTGCCGCCACAGGCGCGGCCCCCGAGCCATGGGCCGCGGCCCCCTGCTCCCGGACCCCTCCCGGACCGTCCAATGGCATTTCGGGGCTAGTTTTTCGACCGGATATCCAATATCTATATTCTCAAACATTCATATCTTCAATATAAATCATATTTCCAAGAAATTAAGATTTATATTTAGACATAAACTTACGAAAAATATAACTACAACGAACGTAAAAATATATACCACGATTATGAGTAAAATGATTCCAAATCATTCACCATCAAATCAAGCATTCCAAATGCCAATATCGTATATACGATCGCAAGACCTACGCTCCGATACCACTGTTGGGATTCGGTGCCTAAAACGAAGGCCCAGCGGAAGCGGTAAAACAAAAATTAATTCGATCCGAATCCCTACGAGGATCGATCGAGCTACGTATATACGAATATATAAACGAAAACCAAGAGTCGTAAGAAACTAACCCTCGAAGTCCATTGATTTAAATGGTAACCTTCTCTTGAGCTATTCCCCAGGCTTTAGTTTGATCTCTACGAGTCCAATCCGCTCCAAGCTCTTGAACGATCCAACGCCGAAAGCACCGCGTCTCTACTTGCCACGCGCCGGAAGAACGATTGGAACAACAACACTCGATTAACCTCTAAGGTTACGGCTAGAATCAAGTGATGAAGCTTTTATTATTACACTCTAAGTGTATAATATATCTCTCTCAATATATCTTGAATTTTCTCCAAGAAAAACTCAAGAACAAAAGTGAAGAAGATGATGAAGACTTGAGAAAATGATTTTCTCTCTCTCTTTATCACTATTCATGGTTGGAATTGTATTGGTAGTAAGTAAAGTGAGTCTCCATTATATTCTTATTCAACTCCCCAAAATCTCCTACTTTTGACAATATCACCAAGAGGTGATATTTGTCCCCTTGATTGGTCACAAGTCCACCACCCTTGAAAGTGTAGACCAAGACCAAGTAAGGGAGTAGGTGATGGGGTAGCCATCTAGAAGTAATCGGATGAGTTCGATTTGTTTCGGACTCCCGTGAGTCCAAACAGATAAACTCCTATTCCGTTCCGATGTATTTGTGTCGATTAATTAATCCAATAAATTAATCACATTAAATACATAATAACATAATTAATTTCTCCAAGAAATAATTATATTTATGAATTAAATTAATCATCCAGAATTTTATTTAATTCATTAGGCCGTAAATCAATTTATCTAATAAATCGATTTAGACATCCAATGTCCCAATTAATTAGATATCTAATATCTAATATTCATGATGAGATAATAAGATTGATTCATTACGTCGTCAATACTATTGCGCGACTCGGTAGGTCCGTCTCAGTCAGCAATGGGAGGAACCAAAGAGTAGTAGCACCACCTAGCCAGCCTGGTGGCCTACACTGTACCCCAACTGAGAACGAATGATTGGGATCATTCAAGAACCATTATGTCGTGAATACCAGTAAATGTATAAACCCTTCTTTCAAATGTCCAGATCAAGTTATAGGGTCACGGTCAGTCAAACCCTATCTGTACTTGATGCTATGCATGCGTTAATGCAAATCGAGATCATCGAGCTGTCGTGTATCTAATACAACTAGCTCCAATGCTTTGGCCAAAGACTTATGATCTCATCTGCCAATAACCGCATAGGACATATCACCCGCTAACTAACGGGAGAAAGAATTCTATCTTGGTATTCAGTAGGACCTGCTACTCCCCCGTCAAGATGCACGTCGAGGTTGACCCCGCCTTTCGGTTTACAGGGTCGAACTACTCTAATGAAAATGTTGACATCACAAGCATATCCCTACTAAATCCTCAAGTCGAAGGTTCACGAATACCTATCACAACCTTTCAATTCCGTCATTGACTGTCCCGGAGTGAAATCCGTGTGACGAATCGAGGGTGAGTCGGTTCGAGTATACTAATCCTATTAGTATACCTATAACGTGTGCTCCCACTAACCATTAGCGTTCGACAGGCACTCTCCATGTCAAAGAACACGTCCTACAAGTCTTCACATAAACTTAACGCCCAGTCAGGTTTCATTGACTTGCGAACGATTAAGTATTTGAGCTATAAACCTTTCCAGTGCCGACCCCCTTATCCAATAAGGAGTGGAACGTTTTGCTCTCAAATACACGGACTAGTTTCTATATGTATATTTACAAGTTAGGAATGCCAGTAACTACCAGTAAATAAAGAAACATTCATTGCCTTATATAATTGATTTACATAATTACAAGTGCAATGCCCTCACTCAACATCCTCTGAGTGGCATTTGAGGGCATACTCCTAACAAGAACATCTTTCGATAGCTCAAAGGAACTATTGACTCGGGTCTTTTATTTCCCTATAAGCTAACGAAACTTCCAACGAATGTGCAATCACTAAAGAAGTGTGAATGCTGACGAAACTACCCCGACGAATGTATTGGTAGGATTCGCTGATGCTGGGTATCTCTTGGACCCATATAAAGGTCGCTCCCAGATTGGTTATATTTTTACCGTTGAGAACACCGCAATATCTTGGATATTAACTAAGCAAACCCCTGGTGCTACCTCCTTGAATCACGCTAATATTATCGCTCTAGAGGAGGTGGTATGCGAGTGTATATGATTAAGAGCCATCGTTACACATATTCGAGGTAACATTAGATTAAGTAATATCGCTGATGCGCCCACATGCATATACGAAGATAATACCGCTTGCTTCGAACAAATGAAGCTTAGGTATATCAAGGAGGATAATACAAAGTATTTCTCTCCAAATATTTCCTACATTCAGCAGCAGCAGGCCCTCCTCAACATCCAAGTTAAGCAAGTGAAGTCTGAGGACAATGTGGTTGATTTATTCACTAAGTCATGGCCCAAGGCCGTATTTAAAAAATATGTGAAAAACATCAGAATGCGTACGATTTCCGAACCCCGAGATCGAAGTAAGGATTGGATGGGAGGGTGGGGTATAAGGAAGCTTATCCACAATGTTGTACTATTTTCTTTGACTAAGGTTCATTTTGTCCCAATGAGTTTTATTACTTAACAAAGTTTTTAACGAGTTAACATCACATGCACTGTTTTTCAAATTCCTTGATTGACGAACTAATCAGGGATAGATGTACACTTGAGGGGGAGTCTTACATCCACCTCGCAAGTTACACTCTTTTCCTTAACCAATGATTCTTTTTCCCACTGGGTTTTTATCACTTAAAAATTGTTAACGAGGTAATTAGAGGTCTGGTTCATTGAACGACGGATTGATAACGTTCTTGAGAACATTGATCGACGAAGTGATCAATAGAGGTTTTGGCATGACGAAATTAGCATAACCTATATTTCTTGACGTTGTACTCTTTTTCCTACGACCAAGACATCTTCCCATCTGGTTTTTACTTGACGAGGTTTTAACAAGGCAACTTGACATGCGTTGATGACTCGGAACAAGGGGTGTTAAAGTAAATACACATGTGTGTGCCTTAGTCTATAGGTTAATGAGCTTCTCCTAGTTAGTGTATGACTAGTTCTGTTACAATGTTCCAGAATATGTAATCTCTTAATATTTAAAGGGATCCCATCAATGAGAATAAACACATCTTCTGCCCTAATTCTTGTCTTGTGTGCTTTTACTAGAACAGTTTATACTAATTTTAAGATGCATAATGTAGTCGAGCCCAATATATAAATTGCTCAATTGCACACCTTGAATAAGAAAAAAACGGAAAAAACCGGATTTAACCAAATGTCAGTTTGGAAATGCTTCTTCGAAAATTTATTCGTTGAGTTGAGTCATTGACCATTCTCATACTTCGACTGGATTATCACTTGCGTGTAATCCATGTCAACTCCTGTTAAAAACACATAAAATCTAAAAATGACAGTTATGTTTTTTTAATCCATGTAAAGTTCCTGTTAAAAAAACATGTTAGATTTAAAAATTGAACTCAGCATTAAATTTTTGGATACAAATATTGATGTTGTTTCAATTTATTGTTTTCCTAAAATTAAGATTTGGATTACTATGTAATTCATTCAACGACAAATAAGAGAAAAATAATAGTATAATGTAATACCCGGATTTTTTCAGTATAAATTTTTCGCGTTATTTTATCTGAGATAAATTGTATAGCTTGGTGTCTATACAGTATGGATAAAACAAATTGAAGACTGAGACAACTGTATTTGTATAATTGTCGTACTTGGCCAACAATTGTATATGAAGATATCGTGTATCAGAGATATCGTATGAGAATATTTTCGGGGGGAGTCTGTGTATTCAGTATGTCGTATGTTCATATTCTGTATGTCGAGATGTTGGACAAGGACAGCTGAAAATGGCTAAGTACAGCCACGATAGCGCATGCTACAATGTATACTTAACGTACGCTAATGCATAGGGATTACGTATGTTAAGAAGGATAGTTAACGTACGTAAGGTGCACAGCTATTACATAAGTTAAGTGGATGAGTTAACGTACGTAAGGTTCGTATCAGGCAGGATCCGAGAGAAGGCCGACAGGTGGGTCCCGTGGTCGACAGCTTTCGGCAGAGAACGTGCATGGGCGAGTCAACCCTTGGTTAACGTACGTTATGATTGGTAAGTTACGTACGTTAACTGTGTATTTTAATGTAGCAAGTCAACATACGCATTACGTACGCTATGGAGCAAGTGTTACGTGCGTAAGGCATTGAACGAAATGAGTCAGTAACCTCTGGACTGTCGTTACGTACACTACCAAAGTCAGATAGCGTATGTAAAAAGTGTTTACATACGTAAATGGTTGCATGTTACGTACATAACAGTTAGAAGTTTATATAACTGGGATGTTCGTCACCTCAATTATTCATAACTTCATTTCATTCTCTTCACCCTTCAACACTCAAAGATGGAGTTTGGCTCTCCTAAGTCGATTTTGAACTTGAGGGCATGAAATTGGAGCTTGAGATAGTGAGTTATTGATGGTTTTTGAGGTGGTTACTTGTGTATTTCATCTTCTAAGAGGTATGTTGGATCTCTTTGAATTCGGATTTTTGATGTTGTTGTTGATGATTAGTTCGTATGATGATAGTCTATTGAGTTGTGATAATTCTTCGTATTTATGGAGATTTTGTTAAGGATGATGATTATATGATGATATGTCTTTGATTATGTTGGTTATGATTATGGAATCATAGTGTTCTTGATGTTCTTGGTAGTATTGTTGCGATTCTTGATGTTATAGAAGATTTAATGGAATTGGGATAAGAGATTTCGGATGTTAATTAAGATCCTTCCTATTGTAAGGATTGCAGTTCGTTTAAATCGAGGAAAGATGGATTTCAGGATTATGTTGATTTCGTATGAATCATGATATGAGGTTGATTCCAAATTAAGTGTGATACAATCCTTATTGGTTTCATTGATGATGTTCTTCTTCATATGATGATGGTTATAGTGGTGTTATTGTTATTCTGGAGGTTACATGAATTGTATATTGGAGAATATGATGATATACATTTTGAATTATGAATGAGAAATTGTTTAAGATGTTAGAACACATCGGATTATGTCGTCTTGTGGATTATGATTGTGTTGTTGGGATAATTTATTTTCTTAAGGAACTCTTGAATTATATGATTTGATGAATGTGTTTAAGAGATTTTGGTGTTTTGGATATGAATATGGAATATTCATATCTAGAACTAAGTTATGTGTTTTGGTACAATATTCATATAAGGATACGAATAGGATTTCGAGTTTGATGAGATTTTTATGCACCTTTGAGTTTGGACATTCATACGTATTGAACAAGTGTTCAAATCGAATGATTAAGTTATTTGAAACCCTTGGAATGGGATTATCTATAGTGTTGAATTAATCGGATTATCTGGATTGATGATGATAATTGGTAATTGGTTTTGATTATGAATTTACAAGAAGGAAACTTGTATTCGTATTTAAAATTGAATTTGGAATCAGTAACGTTTAGACCCATGTTATTGATTTAATTTGATTATTGCTATGACTTTCGGATTGTGGAATCATATTATGGTTATGAGTTCATGATTGATTGATTTGGGTTGTTGGATTTGTATTTAATCGGGATATTGTGGAACCGTTGGGTTTATTTATCGGTTATATTGATTATCGAGTTGCGGCTTGTATTGTGGATATGATTTCGTATTTGTTTGAGTTGGATTGTATGATTTTGTGTATGATTGAGGTATTGTTGAGCCGTTGAGTTTGATTGGTTGGCTATGTCAGTTATTAATTGTTATCGGATTGTTGTTGATTGACTACTTCAATAGGTTGAGATGTTTGATCGTGGATTATGACCGTTGTGTTGCGGTTGAGGTTCAAGAGTTCGTAGATTGCTTTGGTCGGGGCTGAGGAGCTCGTGGACAAAGGCAATGGGATTGGTAACGACTTCGTGGTATCGGTATCGAGGCAAGTTATGCTTGTTCAGTTTATAATATTTAATGAATGATTTTGATTTCATTTCATTTATAATTCATATAGCAAAGATATTATAAATGTGAATTATCGGGATGATGGTTTGAATATTATGCGTTGATTTGGATTAAATCATAATGTATATGGTTTAATGTGTTTAGTAAGGACGGAGATGTGAGTTATCTTTGGTCAGTGATATGGAATGTCGGATATCGAGGATGGTTTACCGTGTCGACATTGATGTCGGAATGGTGGTTTGTTGGTATAAATGGACCATAATTATTTCGGGATTATCCGTATAACTGTGTATTCGTTCAGGGATGTTGGTTGGTAGATAGGATATTGTCTTCAACTTGAGGTAATTTAAGTATTGTTCAGTCATGAGGGTAATTATTCTGTTGAATTTTTGTATGTGTTGTATGTTGAGGTTCCGTATGATGAGATTCGTATTGGTTCTTTCGTTGAGGGATGTTGATCCCAGGACTATTGTTGGTATTAATGGTTGTGTTGATTGTTTCATTGAGGGATGTTGATCCGAGAACTATTGTCTGAGATTGTTGATCGTATGGATTATCCTTTGGGGATTGTGATCCCAGGAGGGTTGTTTCGGATATTGTCGGTCGTGTCGATCTTTCATTATCCGTGTGTCTTTGCTCACTTCGGTGAGTCTCTTGATCCTTATTGGATATGTGATTCTTTGAGTTTCGTTGTCATGTTGCATCGTGACATATCTGGAGTAATATCTGCTTGCTGATTGGTTATTATGTAGGATTTTTAGTTGGGCACACTATGGTCATATGTTGATATTTCCACATTGGACCGTGCACACGAGACGTAGTTCGTGAGGCTAATTAGGTACACGTCCCACATATATCCCGAATTCCGTATACGGGTGGACATGTGCTGTAATATCCAAAATTTCTACTACTATTGCTTAATATTATTTTATCCGAGTTATGTTGTACAACGTGGAATCCGTACCGTATGGATAAAATAAATGAAGGACTAAGACATCTGTATTGGTATCATTATTACCGCACTTGGTTGATAGTTATATTGGAAGACATTTTGTGTCGGGCTTATCGTATGAGAATATTGTTGGAAGATGTATATGTATTCAGTATGCCATATGTTCGTATTCTGCATGTCGAGACGTTGGACAAGAGTAGCTGAAAATGGCTAAGTGTAGCATTATTAGCGCACGCTAATACACATGCCTACGCACGCTATTGTGCTGGTTTAGCGCACGCTATAGGCAAAAGATAGCGCACGCTAGTACGGACCAGATTAGAAGGAATCTATGTGTGGACCCGGCCACTTTCGGCGCATGTGCCGACGAGGTCAACGGATGTTTGTTGTGAAGGATTAGCGCATGCTAATGCCTATTGTTAGCGCACGCTAACATCAGATCGGTCCAAAGGAAATCTTATCCTAGTCATAGCTGTCGGTGTGTGGACCCGTCTTTGGAGCATACAGTCAAACGAGTCAACTATGAGTAGCGCATGCTATGATCGGGCACTAGCGTACGCTAGATAGAGGAAATTACGTACGCTATTTCATGGATATTGAATACGTAACTCATTCTATGCAGTAAGGCAGTAGCCTCTGGACTTCGATAGTGCACGCTAACAAAGACAGTTAGCGTACGCTAAGCGTGTAACATACGTTAATTTTAGATGTTAGCGTACGTTAATAATGTACAGTGTATATATAAGTGCAGTTGGCCATTATTCGTCATTTCCATCCATTTCCTCATGTGAACCGATAGAGAGAGCCTTGAGAGGTATTTGAGGTTCCCAAACACTGAGAGATGATGATCTTTAACAAGATTAAGGTGGAGAGCATGGATTAAAGCCTTGTTCTTGAAGTTATTCATGATTCTTGGAAAGGAGTTCAATTGTCCTTTTTCTTGGTTCATCTATACACGGTAATTTCGTATCCCTTTGATGGTGGCTAGTTTTTAAGGATGATTACTTGTGAGGAAGTGAGTTGGATTATCTTGTGATGATGTTATATGAGATTTAATGGGATTTCGTTTTGGGTTGAAGGTTGATGTTCTTGAGTTGATGATTATTACATAAACAAGTTGACAAGCATGATTATGAGATGAATTACCGGATTATGATGATAGTGTTGTTGATATATGGATATTGACATGATTCTTGTGGTTTGAATTGTGTAGTTCGTTTTCTTGAGATAAGTTGGTTAATTCTCCTCCTCCTTTGCGGATGTTGATGTCATTGTTGATGATTAATCTTCGTAATGTTAGTTTAGGGAAGTGTTGTTAGGGTTCTTGATGTTCATGATGTTGATATTTGAGGAAGAAGATGATATGTGAATATATGAATTGGATTAAGAGTTGGCTGATTACCTATATGTTAAAGGATATCAGATTTCATTGTTTTGATAGCTATGAACATGGTTTAGAATCACTTAGTGTTCTTGATAATCGTCATATGTTGGTCGGTATCTGAAAAGCATGCAACTGTACAGCATTAGCGCACGCTAAGATTATTGTCCAGCGCACGCTAACGGGAGCGACTTAGCTCAC
The DNA here is from genome assembly GCA_033398695.1 of Orobanche coerulescens. Classification (NCBI taxonomy): domain Eukaryota; kingdom Viridiplantae; phylum Streptophyta; class Magnoliopsida; order Lamiales; family Orobanchaceae; genus Orobanche; species Orobanche coerulescens. The sequence goes on along the minus strand of CM065801.1, from coordinate 150,438,073 downwards.
GCTACGTTAAGTGATTAACGTGCGCTAAGTAGGGAGACAGTGCAGTATTTTCGTGTTGTGGTTGTGAATTCGTGCTAGTTTGAGTTGGATTGATCAGCCTAGTGGTTATCGAGATATTGTTGAGCCGTTGGGTTTGTGAATGGGTTTTATTGATTGTTGATTGTTATCGAACTTGTTGTTTATCGATTATTGTAATAGGTTGAGATTATTGATCGGTGATTAGAACTATGCGTTGCGGTCGTGTTCGAAAATGTTCGTGAATTGCATCGATCAGGGCCAAGGGACGTGTAGACGACGACAAAGAATTGGTAACGACTTCATCGGTATCGAGGCAAATTATTACTTGCTCAGTTTATAATATTTAATGAATGGTTTCAGTTTCATTCGTTTATAATTCGTATAGCAATGTTTATAATCGTAATCACAGGAGATTTGGGATTATAGGTTGTATTCGAGTATTGGGAATTAAATTATAATGTATATGATTTACATTTATTGTTGGTATACTTGGTATCGAGGATACATTGTGGTATAGACGAAGACGTGAATTATCTACCGTCCGTGATATTTTGGACCGTCTAGTATTGAGGATAATGGTTCACGATGGTTTGGACATCGAGATTGCTCTCGAAGGACTCGGGGCAAGTACTCTAATCATTTTTGTCATTTCGTGTCGATCATGTTGTGATACATTCGTGTATCGTTGTTGTCATGTATTGTGTATCATTGTTATATGCATTTGGTCATTGTTGTCATATGTCCATCTCGTGTTGGTCCGACGGGATCATCGGGGGATCTATGCTAGCGTGCGCTGGATCATTGGACAGGTTTTTCCACCACGGGTTGTTCTGACGAGATCATCGTGGGATCTAGGCAGTGAACGCTGGATCATCGGATTACCATGTGTTGTAATTATGCATATGTATATTATGGGTTTGCCATAAGTATACAGTGTTGTTATTGATGTGAGCATATTGACATTGTCATATGAGTATGCATTTGTAGGTCTTGTGTTAGGACCATGTTCATATGTTGTATTGATCTGGTCTCGGATTAGATCGACGTGATTCATCATGGCATTGCATATCCTGAGGTATGTTCTGTATTTTCCCTTGGTATATGTCTTTTATGGACAATCGGTTTTCGTGTTGAGATTTGATAATGATACCCGATGGATTGGATTTGACATAGTTAGTGAATTTCATAACAGTGAGTTATGATAATGTTTTGAGAAACTTGGGCATTGTTGCGATATAGTACAGATATTTCGGTATTAGCTTATTGTGTTGTTGAAAGGTTACGAGATGTGAACTTTGGTAATTATTATCACGAGTTGGTAAAGTTATGGCGGTAAGATTACATTGGTCATATTCTTACTTAGTATTTCATTGGTATGTAATTATTGACGAGATGTGATGGTTATCATTGTTGGATATTATGGCTGACCCCATCTTGGGCTTTCTTTTTAGGTTCTTGGATTATCAAGCTTGTAGCGGTAGTGGAGAGATGAGCTTCCTGGAGGATACTGGCTAGGGCATGTATTTGTGTATTGAGTTTCCTGATCAGTTCTTGTATTCCGCTGCTAGAGTATTTTAATTGTTTGTCTATTTCCGCTGCGTGAGTATTTTTAAATGGCCTTTTGGTATCTGGTAACTTAGGTTACTTTGGCAATCGTTTTCTAAACTATTTTATCGGTATGTGTAAGCGATAGCTTAAGATATGTTTTTAAGCTGTTGAGTCTTGGCATTTCGGGCCTTGTGATTTCAAATGAGATTTTACGACGGTTTGATAAATGAGTTTTATAAGTCTTCGAATGTTTTTAAAAGACAGTACCGTCATTAGCCTCTTGGGCGTTTGTAAATATTTGCGAAAATTTCCTTCAGCCTTGTGGGTTCCATCTTGGGGCCCATGGTGCTGTAATATTCCTGGATGGCTCTGAGGGTGTTACAGAATATGGTATTGGACTTAGGTTGTGAAAACCTAGGCAGTCGGGTCGAGTTGGGTTGTGTTTTTGTCGTGTCATTCGAGTTGTCGATTGACAAATATTAGAGCCGTGAGTTTTTGTTGTTCACTCGGGCTTGTGCGTTATGTGATTTACCAGTGTAGTACTGGGGTTGTTGCAAACTTTTCCAAATGGTGTTAACGTATGTCTTCGGGTAGAGCTGTGTTGCGTTCTCGAGTTGAACAGATTTTGCAAAATGTATGTTTTGAAAATATCTATGTTGAGTATTTTCTAGAGTTCAGACATGTGGTAGTATTACGGGGAATCGTCGGCTTCACGATCTGTAAGTATTTGGATTTTTGAATTGCATTGAGATTATTGCCATTCTAAGTCGATATGTTTTGAGATTCAGAAAGATATTATGCGTCACAGTATGAGGTTACAGAGTTGGACAGGATTGATGATCTTGAGAAACTATGATTTTGGAAATCAATATGTTGGTTAGATTTTGGAACGAAATTGTGCATTTGGGAGAAATGTTGCGGATGGTTGAGAAGAACATGTAGTCATGTTAGTACATTTTGAGATATATGAACTGTTTTTGAGCATTTGAAATGATACTTTTCAAAATGAATGTTTTACGCCGTAAATGATTTTGGGCCGAGACCCAATTGAATTTGAAATAGTTCTATAACTCAGGACTTGAGGTCTGAAAAGGATTTTTTTACTTTTTAAACTTCTTGTAATGTGGAACGGGATTTAGGCTGAGACCTAATGTTTCAAAAGGCTTTTCTGTTTTCTTAAAACTCCTGAGATTTGTAAAACACTTTATCAATCGTTTATCTACTTTATTACTGCTTTCCAGGGTTTTGGTTTACTTGTTCAAATGAAACCACTCTGGAAGTCTTTCGCTGTGTTGATTGTTTCAATGTTTTGTCATGGCATATTTGAGGTGATCCAGGATGGATTAATGATTGACATTGCGAGTCATATGTGGAAAAGGAGTTCTTGGTTGGAGTTTATATATTGAGATTTTGGAACTCTATCGTGTGGTTTTCCGATGGAATATCAGTGGATATTGGTGACGAACCGAATTGGTATACATGAGTATGGATGTGGTCAATCATTTGCATAGTTTTCATTTTAAAACTTCGAAATCGTGTGGATTCGAAGGGAACTGTTATCGAATACTTGGCACTAACGAGCCTATTTTTTTTTTCGAAAATTGATTTCGTGGTCTTACGAAAATTTATGTTTAGAGTTTTAAAATTTTTGAATTTCGAAAATTTGTCTTCTTGACAAGACTATATGATTTCAAACTGGTTTTAAAAATGTGACTGATATACATACGCATTTAGTGCATAGTGCATATCATGGTGAAGTTATGCGTGTGACTCACAAACTGGATATCATATCGATGGTACGAGGAAAAGAGATCCGAACTTTAGTATGGTAGTTTGGTTATCCAGGGATGATCGATAGATTTATCAGATAAGAGAAATATGCTGTGTGTTGTAGATTCATGCACAGGATGTAATTTTAGAATTTTGGATTTTGTGAAACCGGGACATATGTGCTATGTGATTCCATTGGTATGGTAGTAGCGCGATTTTACCATAATGATTTTTGAATGATTTCTTTGTAAGTGTAGATTTGGGGATGGTGACCCCATGCTGGTTGCTTTGGATATTGAGTGGTCATTCCCACTCCACTTATATTGGATATGTTCGTTGGTTTCTGATTGGTTGTTCGTATGCCGAGGAGTATGTTCACCAGTCGGGTATGTTTACTAAGATCCACTGTATGTGATTGGTGTATCGTTTTGAGAACTTTATTCGTTCGTATATCAGTTTCTGTGGTTCTGTGTTGATCGTGTTGGAGCTTACCATGTGAAGGTATTCTCGATTATCGTTGATCGTTCGTTTGTAATATTGGAGTTTATCATGTCGATGATATTCTCGACTGCGTTTTGACCTTTGAATTGGTCGTGTTAGAGTTTACCATGTCGATGATATTCTCGGTTAATTTATTGGTTGATCATTGCTGGTGATCATCTGAGTGTTCAGATTTTGTGTCGATGTTTTGGGATTTGTTGCTATTCTGTTGGGCAGTTGTTTCACAGATGTCTCGTGCATTAATGGTTTTTAGCAGATTGGAATTTTGATATATTTTGTTGAGACTCATGGAATTTTGATTGTTAGTATCTTAGGAGATCGTCGACTTTGTGCATTTGTAAGTGTACTGTTTTGGTTATTCGGTAATAATGACGATCGATCGTTATCGTGATGATTTCGGAATATTTTGGTTGAACGGTTTGTTTGTTTTTCTATGACGGCTTGCAAGTTTTGAGGACGAAAATCTTTTTAAGTGGTGTAGTATGTAATATCCGAAATTTCTACTACTATTGTTTAATATTATTTTGTCCGAGTTATGTTGTACAGCGTGGAATCTGTACAGTATGGATAAAATAAATGAAGGACTAAGACATCTGTATTGGTATCATTATTACCGCACTTGGTTGACAGTTGTATTGGAAGACATTGTGTGTCGGGCTTATCGTATGAGAATATTGTTGGAAGATGTATATGTATTCAGTATCCTGTATGTTCGTATTCTGCATGTCGAGACGTTGGAGAAGAGTAGCTGAAAATGGCTAATTGTAGCATTATTAGCGCACGCTAATACACATGCCTAGCGCACGCTATCGTGCTGGTTTAGCGCACGCTATAGGCAAAAGATAGCGCACGCTAGTATAGAATCTATGTATGGACCACGAGGTCAACGGATGTTTGTTGTGAAGGATTAGTGCATGCTAATGCCTATTGTTAGCGCATGCTAACATCAGATCGGTCCAAATGGAATCTTATCCTAGTCAGAGCTGTCGGCGTGTGGACACATCTTCGGAGCATATAGACAAACGAGGCAACTATAAGTAGCGCATGCTATGATCGGGCACTAGCGTACGCTAGATAGAGGAAATTACATACGCTATTTCATGGACTTTGCGTACGTAACTCATTGTATGCAGTAAGGCAGTAACCTCTGGACTTCGATAGCGCACGCTAACAAAGACAGTTAGCGCACGCTAAGCGTGTAACGTACGTTAATTTTAGATGTTAGCATACGTTAATAATGTACAGTGTATATATTGTTGGAAAGTAAAGCGCAGTGGAAGCGAAGTTTGGGAAAGATGATAATCGCGTTTTACGCATCCACGACCATAAGATCTATTTAGGCATGCTAATTAATTAATTACTAAGACTAATAAGCAATTTAAATATTATTTATTAATTAAATATGTTGATTATTAAAATATCCTAATCTAGATCCAAAGATCATTGGATATTACATTTTGAAGAGTATTGGTTGCTTTCGTCTTGATCACCTTGTATTTCTACCTTTAGACCTTCTAGAGTATGATCCGCCTTAACCCGGATGTTGTGTGGGCAAAGAGCTACCGGATCTTGTTTGGACTTCTATGGGGAATCAACCTAAACTTGTTCTTGTTTGGGATCACTTTATTTTTCTTTGTTTTCTAGTATTTTATGAACACTCTTAGCAAATTAATTGTGTTATCTAAATTGTAGAATCAAAGACACAAGTCTAGATCTAAAATTAAACACAAGAGAAAAATTTGATCACACAACCTCACAAGAAAGCATAAAATCAGCCAACACCCCAAAAGTCCTATATATAGGCTCTTGGACTACTACTAGGGATCTTAAGGAGGATTATGGAAGGACTCCCAATAAAATTCATCTTACCTTATTAGGACTCTTCCTAATATAATGAATCTATTAATATCAACTTAGTCTACTAAAAGTTTGATATTGCACTTCCTACCAAAATCCTAAATTACGAAATTGAGCTCCTTACTAAATATATTATTTCCCATGTTTAAGATATCGAATGTCCATTAATTAATTATAAGCTACTGACAGCTTTAGTTAATTAATATCTTACCCAAGAGTAGTACCACTCGAACCTTATTATTATATTGGAACTGAATCCACTTGCAAGGTTTAATATAATAATCATTATCGATAATATTATTTATACGATAGTTATTATACTAGAAATCGTGTCCCGACTTGTGCGGGTTGATGATGTCCCCTTTAGGCCCAAGATACGAGGCTTATTGAGTCGGTCATTTTGACTCTCACCTATGGTAAATCAAAGCAATAATTATTATAAATACACAATTAAATATTATATACTTAGAATTAAGAAATAATAATTATCCGAGATTTCCGTTCTTCTTACAGTCAGTACAGAAGACACTATCTCACCTCGATCTAGTTCAACATATGCAAATACGCCAATGAATGCTAATAGTCAAGACCAACTATTCTCAAGCATACACTACAACCTTTTATATAATTTGTCTAATAATTATATAGGTTGTGAACTATTATATTATTTTATAAGGCACCGATAATGTGATCTTCCGTGTGACACTGACACACCACATTATCTACAATATAAAATAATTAGACATTTCATTTGCATAACCATAACGTGAATAAATATGCAAAACATGTGATTAAATGTAATTAGTATTCTCATAGGTAGTAACAGGGAAATTAGGTAATACAAGCATAAAGTATGCTTTGCAGTATACAATCCTAACAATCTCCCACTTATACTCAAAGCATGCTTTTAAGTATACTATTCTATTACATAGTCTCTCATTTCTACCACTTATACTCAAAGCAATGCTTCCATACACCGTAATCCCATTCCTTCCACATGCCTTTCAAAAACTTTTGAGGGTAGGCCTTTCGTGAAAGTGTCGTATGATGTGGTACTTGCGGTTGATATGTTTACTTGACTTGTGGGCTCGTGGTTCCCTCGAATTTGCAAATGCACCAGTATTATCACAATAAAGTGTAATACCCTCTGGCAAATTGGGAATCACATCTAAGTATTGCAAGTACTTGAGCCACACTGCCTCATTGGCTGCCTCAGAGGCTGCCACGTACTCGGCTTCCATGGTATAGTCCGAGATGCATTTCTGCTTCACACTCCTCCAACTAATGGCTCCACGTCTTAGGCTAAACACATAACCCGAAGTAGACTTGGAATTTTCATTGTCCGATGAAAAATCTGAGTCAGTGTAACCAACCGGACATATGTCATCTGATTGATATACAAGCATGTACTCCCTAGTCCTTCTAAGGTACTTGAGTATGTGCTTGACAGCAATCCAGTGTCCTGGTCCTGGGTTTGACTGATATCTAGTAGCCATGCCTATGGCATGACAGATATCTGGTCTAGTGCAAAGCATAACATACATGAGACTTCCCACAACAGATGCATAAGGGACCATCTTCATGTCATCTATCTCCTTTTGTGTCTTGGGACACATATCCTTAGATAGTTGAATTCCATGTCTGTAAGGTAGAAAACCTTTCTTGGAATTCTCCATGCTAAACCGCTTCAGCGCTGTATCGATATAGGATGCGTGGGATAAGCACAACATCCTTTTCTTTCGATCATGAAAGATCCTGATTCCTAGGATATGTCCAGCTTCTCCTAGATCCTTCATATCGAACTGCTCAGATAGCCATACCCGTACGTCCGACAATTCCTTCACGTTGTTTCCAATCAGAAGGATATCATCTACATACAGTATAAGAAACACCAACATGTTTCCATCGCATTTATTATATACACAACTCTCACTCGGACATTGGACGAATCCATATGACTGGACAACTTCGTCAAAATGAGTGTTCTAAGATCTAGATGCTTGCTTAAGTCCATAAATGGATTTCTCAAGTTTGCACACCAAGTGCTCTTCTCCTTCAGCAATGAATCCCTCTGCTTGGCGCATATAGATTTCCTTGTCTAGACTCCCATTCAAGAATGCAGTCTTGACATCCATCTGCCAAATCTCCATATCCAAATGCACAGCTATAGCTAAAAGAATCCGGATTGACTTAAGCATGGCTACCGGCGAAAAGGTTTCATCATTATCGATACCCTGTTTCTGAGTGTAACCTTTTGCAACAAGCCTCGCTTTGAAGGTTTCAACCTTCCCGTCACCTCCTTTCTTTCGCTTGTATACCTATTTACTCCTAATAGCTTGTACACCTACAGGTAGCTCTACTAGCTCCCACACTTGATTGGAATCCATAGACCCCATTTCTGATTCCATTGCTGCTTGCCAGGAGTCAACATCTTTATCTTGGATTGCCTCCTTATAGGTCCAAGGATCTGATTCATCTTCGCCTGAGATTGAGTCTGAAGACTTTACCATGCCTATGAATCATTCTGGCTGATGAACAACCCTCCCACTACGACGAGGCAAATCCAGAGTTGGTGTAAAAGTATAAGAATCGATACGTGGTGCAGTGTTAGTTGGCGCTTATACGATTGGTATAGATGGAGTCTTGCCTCTCAGCTATTCCAGAATTATCTTGCTCATGGGCTTGTGACTAATCATATAATCCTCTTCCATAAATCGGGCATTGGTTATAACAATGACCTTCTGATCCAGGGGATTATAGAACAAGTCATCCTTCGTTCCCTTAGGATATCCTACAAACACCCGTACTTCTGTACGAGATACCAACTTATCAAATTCCTTATTTAGTACATGTGCTGAATTACCCCAAATCCGAACATGTCCTAGAATGGGCTTACGCCCACTCCACAGTTATGTGGGTGTTTTTGGAACTGATTTCGAAGGCACCAGGTTTATAATGTATGCCGTTGTTTCTAAGGCGTATCTCCAAAACGAAATTGGCAAATCTGAATAACTCGTCATTGATCTAACCATTTCTAAAAGAGTCATATTCCTTCTTTCAGCCACACCATTTTGTTGTGGAGTTCCTGGCGCGGTGAGATGGGACGAAATCCCCTCATTCGCCAAGAAATCCAAAAACTCTCCACTAAGGTATTCCCCACCACGATCAGATCGTAGTGACTTGATACTCTTCCCATGATGCTTCTCCGTTTCAGCCTTGAAGTCTCTGAACTTGTCAAAGGCTTCAGACTTACATCGCATCAAATAGATGTATCCATATCTCGAATATTCATCTATAAACATGATGAAGTATTCGAAACCACCCCTAGCCTGGATATTCATTGGACCAAATACATCCGTATGAACCAATTCTAACACATTCTGAGCACAGTTTCCCTTGGTTTTAAAAACCCTTTTGGTCACCTTACCTTCCAGACAGAATTCACAAATTGGAAATGACTCAACTTGGAGATCATCCAATGGGCCATCATCTACCAATCTTTGAATCCTTCCAAGTTTTACATGCCCTAACCATAAATGCCACAGATATGTTTGGTTTATGCTTGAAGGTTCTTTTATCTTTTTAGGTTTAGATAAAGAGTTGAGTGATTTATGCATAGGAGTTTGTGCAGTATTAACGATATATAGTCCATCATTAAAAATACCTTTGCAAATATATTCACCGCTTCTTTTCCTAATAATGGCATCATCATCAAAAGAAACTGAATAACCATCGCCTTTTAATTTAGAAACTGAAATTAAATTCATTCTAAAATCCGGTACTAATTATACATTATTGAGGACTAATAATTTATCATTAATCTTCAACTCCACGACTCCCACTGCAACAACCATAAGCCTAGAATAATCGCCCCAGATGATGGTCACCTCGCCCGCACTAAGATGCTTGGTTACCTGAAAACCATGCGATACAAAGCAAACATGATCAGTTGAGCCTGAATCAACTATCCACGAAGTGGAAGAACAAGCTGCCAAACATGTATTGACTACTAGTGCACGAGACATAGCTTTCTTAATAGCAGGGCAGTTCGCTTTAAAATGTCCTTTCCGACCGCACTTGTAGCACTTTCCCTTTGGCTTTTTGTTCGCCTCGGGGTGAGGAGCCTTGATTTTCACCTTGAGGGTTGCCACTTGCTTCTGGCTAACTTACTTTTTCTTCTTTCCCCATTTGGGTTTGGAAGAAGTAGCACCGGTTGCCGCAAGAATCTGATGATAACCTTGTTTGAAGAGACCTTCGGCAGATTGAAGCTCTGTCAGAAGTTCCGCCAAACTATATGTCCTGCGGTTCATATTTTAGTTAAGGCGGAACTTCTCAAAGCTTCTTGGTAAGCTGCCTAAGATAATATCGACCTGCGTTTCCGCATCGATAGTAGCCCCCAGTATGCTCAGTTCGTTCAAATGAGACATCATTTTCAGAATATGATCCCTTACTGGGGTCCCTTCAGACATTTGGGTTGTCATCAGTACCCTCATTACATTTTGTCTAGCCGCCCGGTTCTGATGACCAAACATCTTGGTGAGATTTCATCATTTTCGCGGCCGAGCCCATCGTCTGATGCTGATGCTGCAATGCATTTGTTAGTGAAGCCAAGATGTAACAGCGAGCCATCTCATCAGACTTTTTCCATTTTCGGAATTCAGCCAATTCTTCAGGAGTGGCATCCGGTTCTGGTTATAGAGGGATCTCCTCGATTAAGACAAATTTATGCCCCTCAGCAGTCAGGACAATGTCAAGATTTCTTTTCCAATCGGCAAAGTTAATGTCATCAAGTTTATTTTCTTTGAGAATAAAAGCTAGTGGATTGAAAGACAAAAACCAAACCAAACCAAATATACCCAGTATATCCCGCTCAAAGCAGGGTCTGGGGAGGGTAAGATGTATGCAGACCATGCCCCTATCTATTACGGTAGGGAGGCTGTTTCCATGAAGACCCTCAGCTTAGTGCACAACAACACATTTAATGAAAAATACAAAGGGAAGCATATGATACGAAAAAACTCAATACCATACCTGAGCCCATGGCTTAATCCACGTGAGACTTACCTAAGAGGAATTTTGCTACTTCACTCCCGATGAACGCTGCTCAAATAGAAGAGAGGTTGACTCCGCGCACAGCTCCCTGTCAAAAATACACCACACGCAAAAGGCAATAGGATAAAATATACAATAAATGTAAAAATGCAATGCTCTAGGTCAAAGCTAACCGAGACAACCCAACCCTGAGGCTCTCAACTACAGCACCACTCCCAACTAAATAATCCACAACTCTGATCTTGCGCCTCCAAGCGCACATATCAACAGTCATGGTCTCGGAAAGGTTAAAGGCCTTCAAATCTAATCTCAGCTGCTCCTCCCATGTCCTCCTCGGTCTGCCTCTCCTCCTCTCCCCGACAACTACTAAACTCTCGACCCTCCTCACCGGAGCAGATGCCTGCCTCCTGCGGACGTGGCTAAACCATCTCAATCTCCCTTCCCTAACTTTCGCTGAAATGGGCGCCACTTCTAGCGTGTTCCTGAAGACCCCGTTCGAGATTTTATCTAACATTGTGTGACCATACGACCAGCGTCACATTCTCATTTCAGCCGCTTCCAACTTGCTCTCAAGCGACTTCTTCATCGCCCAACATTCAGAGCCATACAACATTGCAGGTCGGATTACCGCTCTATAGAATTTACCCTTCAACTTTAGAGGGACTTTCTTGTCGCACAGGACCCCTGTCGCTGCTCTCCACCTTAGCCACCCCGCCTTGATGCGATGGGTGACATCATCTTCACACTCACCTTCCTTATGAATGATCGAACCCAAATACTTGAACTTATCTGTACAGGGAACGATCTGATCCGCAATCATTACCTCTACATCTTCCTCGTTGGCCTCACCACTAAAGTTACACCAGAGATATTTTGTCTTAGACCGGCTCACACGCAAGCCCTGGGATTGTAACTTAGACATCCATAGCTCCAACTTCGAGTTCACCTCCCTCCTCGACTCCGCCACTAACACAATTTCATCAGCAAAAAACATGCACCACGGGACGCCATCTTGAATCCCCCGCGAAATGACACATCCCTCGCGAAATGACATCAAGGATCAGAGCGAAGAGAAGAGGGCTTAACGAAGAGAAAGACATCTGAGATAAAAATTAAAAACATCCATCACATAATGCATAGCAAAATATATCGAAAAACCTCAAAATACAATATATATGCTAGCAACCAACACCTCGAAAAATCCGCACATGCAAGCCATAACCGTGTGGACATTTACACACACATTTTCCAAGTAGAGTTTTACGTATTTAATTTTACTATCTATTCAAATTATGTTATGACAAGTAAAATTAATAGTTGGTTCCTCTTGGCCATGTATTAATTAACATAGACTCCGATGGGGAGCTTATTAATTAATACACCTAAGTGAACACCATAATTTAACATCCATAAAATATTATCTTTTAAATAATAGTCCTATAGATGGAGAGGTCCTATCATAAAAAGTAATATTTACCTTATGTTATCATTTTGAAATTTAAAACCAGTGAACCTATAATTAGCACATCCGATATGGAGGAAGACCCTAATGTCAACGCGCATGCTAATTACTTCACAATTTAAATTAATTATGGAGGCCAATTTGATTTTATTTTTAAAAAAAAAATCAATTTAATCACTTAATTATTTTAGCCTTAAGGTTTTTAATTTTCTCGTCCTAACATGCAAAAAAATATCATGCATACATTCATACATGTCAAACATCAAACAATAAAAACCAAAAATAAAGCATGGATAATTAAATTATCCAATTATCATGGTCTTCTTCCTTGAGTTGAACCCGAGAAAATCTTCGACTTGATCTCTCCCACTGAATCAAGCATCTCATCGCTCCTCCCCAGCCGGGCCGTGGATTTCCAAAATTAAAATTTCACTTTTATGCAAAATTAATTACATAAAAAAATTTAATTTTAAATCCCGACTCTCAATGGCCTTAGCGAGCAGCCAGGAACGGACCGGACCAAAACCTAGACGACCCGGCCAGAACAATGAACACTGCCGGACAGTGCCGTGGCAATTTGCTCAACCTTGCTTCGGCGCTTTGCTCATCACCGCCGGCGCAATTGCCCGATAGTCAGTTACGCTCTATTTCTTCGTGATCCCGTCTTTTCCGAATTCGATTACATCTATCAAGGACGAAGTAATTTCGAGGGTACACAACTGTCCCTGCACTATTTGAAGCCAAACTTCTCTACCTTGCTCGATCAAATCATGAGGAATCTTTGTTTGTGGTGTAAGAACCTCGAGCATCTGATGTGATATCGGTTTGCATCTCAAAGCGTCCGCGACGACATTGGCCTTCCCCAGATGGTAAAGAATTTATCCTTAATGTTGGCCACTAAGTATACAGAATATAGCTTGGAAAGTGTTTAAGCAACAAGCTGTACGGTTTTCAAGTTTAGAGTGCGTAGAGAACGACTTGTAAAAATAAGTTGCTGTAAATACAGCAACTCGATATGAAGTGTATACTTAAAAATAATCACAGTTAATAAAACAGCAAATACAGAAGGTAAATGACACAGTAATTAAAGTGGTTCGAGGTAAACCCCTCTACGTCTACTGGTCCTCCACACAGGAGTGAAAATGTTTATTATAAATACTGCGTACACAACTACATATTTATGATCAAACCTATCAATGTATGGAGAACCCGGCACGAAGCCGACTTCTTGAGGATGAAGACATCCGAAAGATCATACTCACCTTAGCACACCGCCTACCCGACATCGAGGATGACATCGAAGCTCTTGGGCAGCGCATCACTAACACCCAATTGAGCACGGAGGAACGCGTAGGTACTCTCGAGAAAGCTGTTGGCCAACTGGAAGGACACACGTTGGGCCAGCTCGAGACCTTCAAGAGGGAACAACTCTCGTTGCACAAGGAGTTAGCAACGATCGAGGATCATGTGGCAGCCAGTATCACGGAGATACGCAAGCAGTATGCCGAGTTTTGCGAGGTAAGTGCAAAACGTTTTGAAGATTTTTGTGATAAAATCTGTCGGGCAAGCAACTCGGGCACCAACTCGAATGGTGGGCCGAGCTGGAACAGCACATTTGGCGGGGCGAGGTTTGAGGGACCAAGGGTTGAGGTCCCCAAACCCAAGGAGTTCATTGGCAAGAGAGATGCCAAGTCAATCGAGGAGTTCCTGTGGCGAATGGAACTTTACTTTGATGGTCTGGGACTGACGGACGAGAAGGCCAAGGTGCGGCAGGCTGCACTATATCTTGCCGACGATGCAGCGCTGTGGTGGCGTCATCGACAGGCTGGTGTTACGAAAGGAAATTGCCAACCAATCGGGACTTGGGACGAGTTCGTGTCGGAAATCAAGGCACAATTCTATCCTGAGAACACATGCTATGAGGCAAGGAAGAAACTACGCGAGCTCAAGCATAAGACTACCATTCGGGACTATGTTCGGGACTTTACATCGATCATGCTACAGATTCCGGACATGACCGAGGACGATCGACTATTTTTCTTCCTGGATGGACTACCGAGTTGGGTCAGGGACAGAGTACAAAGCCGCGAGGTGAAATCTGTCAACGGGGCAATCAAAGTGGCCGAGTCCCTAGCCGAATTCGAGAAGAGGAAAGAGCCGCGAGCTGAGGGTCAAGCCAAAGGCAGGGGAGATACCCGCACGTCAGTACAGCAACTAGCCCAACCATCACGTGGAAGATTAGGGACGAGACCGCAATATGACGCGGACAAGCCATACAACTCGGGTGAACGCAGGGGCGCTCCCGACCAACGAGGATGCTTTATGTGCGGCGGAGCTCATCGGATGAAGGACTGTCCGAAAATGGGGAAGCTCAACGCCATGGCCGAATGTGAGGGGCCAACGACTGATGACACGGACGTGCACCAGGTAAGCACGATCCCACAACTTAATTCTGTCGTCAGTGCAGGCAGCGAGGGACCGCGAGGAAGCAAGTTGATGTTCGTGGAAGGAACCATCAACCACCAACCCATCAAGGCCTTGGTCGACACAGGAGCCGACTACAACTATATCACTGAGGCCGAAGCCAAAAGATTGGGACTACTTGTGCAGCCATGCAAGGGCTGGATGAAGTCCAACAACGGACCAGCGATGCGGTCACGGGCGGCAAGCGGAGTGCGAATCGTGCTCGGAGGCAGGAAGGCCGAGTGCACTTCAAAGTCACCACGATGGACGATCGGGATCTCATTTTGGGAATGGACTTTACGGAGAAGAACAATTTTGCCTTTTTCCCAAAAGCAAAGACACTATGGGCGAAGTCGAGAACAAACCCATCATTATCCCTTGATGTGGAACAAGTCCCGTCTGTGACGATGACGACACTTCGATTTGAAGAAGTCGATCAAGAGGAAATGCCGATGTATTGTGCGGGATCAATGCGGTACATCGAGGCACCGAGTGGCGGCACGCGTCGACGGGGCGTCGGCAAACAGCGGGGAGAGTGTCACGCCCCGAGAGAAATGACCGACAGAATGCTCGGACAGACCCGCACAGAGGGGTGCGAGGTTCAGCAGATCAACGTGCACGGGGCACGTTCGGGACAACTAGGCCGTGTGGATCGGCACAACCGACTGAGGGACTTAGCCGAATGGCGCGGCATGCGTGGATGTATGGCCGAGCAAGCAGGCCAACCGGGCAACAGAGTGCCCGACCGAGGGACAAGGCCATCAGGCCTGATGCGGGACTACCTGGGCGGCGAGACAAGGCACGCCGGAAACCAAACGGACGAGTGCAGCGGACAGGCACACCGCTTCGGGACAATGCGGGACAAGATGACGAGACGAGGCACATCCGAGGGCCGAGACTCGGACACGGGCGACGGACACCCGCGAGGGGTGCGCGCAAGGGGCTAGGCGCGCGCGCGGGCGGCGCGCGAGGGATGCACGGAGCACCCTCCCCCTATAATAGGCTTAGCGGGAAAAAGCCTTGTGAGGGCAGTGGATATTGGAAAGCTGAGGAGTCCACTGAGCGAAAGTTATACTCGGAACATTCCAGAAACGGACCGGGATGGTCCAGAACATCGAAGATTAATCCGGAGGCATGTGTGGAAGGCCGGGCCGGATCGGGTCGGGTTACATGGAGACGGGCCGAGTCGGGCCGAGCGGGCCGGGTCGGATCGAACAAGCCAGAAGTACCCGGAAATATGTGGAAGGTGCTAGAGACTCTTGGATGAGTCAAGACTTGTAATCTAGTAGATAATTCTAGACATTTGTAAAGGCTTTTGTACTTAGAACACTCTAGAAATTGTAATAGTGTAGGAGGGTCTAGAAGCCTCCAAATGAGGAGGTGGAGGAAGGTTCTAGAGATAGATGAGTAGTATATATAGGGAGGTTAAGGCTCATTTGCAGCCATCCTTGGGAATTCATTTGTAAGAGACATACTTGTAACTCTTTACAACTTAGTGGAAGAAAACTTTCCTCAACCCATTGCCTCTCTTTCGTTGTGCCAACTTTCATACTTAGCCAAATTCGGAGTGTTTAAGGCTGACTAGCAAGAGGGTTGCTAGGCCGCACGACGCTTAGGAGCATAGCAAACTCTAAGCCCGTGACAAATGTCTAGTTTTGTGGGATCCGTGACGCTGTGTCTCCTCACCTAAAGCGCATGAGCCGCTCCTTGTCACATGCACGTATCACCGGCGTTCCACTCCACATCGAAAGCCGCACATTGCACGTGCCTTGCACCGGCGTTCACTTCCCGATTGGAGCCACACATTGCACATGACCACGGCACCGGCGTTCACTCCCTGCCTCTTCGGTCTCGGAAACACCAACAATCCCCAAACCCACACATCACCACGACAGTACTCAGAAAATCACACAGAACCAAAACAACACAGTCCAAAATAGCCAGAAATCCAGATACACAAAAATCACGCAACTACCACACTGGTAGAGCCACATAACACACATGCCCGGTTATCACAAAACCATGGTCTCTGATACCATATTTGTAACACCCCCAAAACCTTACGGGAGTATTACACGCCGTGGGCCCCGCGCCGGAACCCACCAGGCTAAAAACCAATTACAAAAACGCCCAAAAAGGCCGATGACGGCAGTATTTTCCAAAACTCACAAAATCATTTGAAAACACCAACTACCGTCATGATAATCAAGGCCAAAAACTCGGTTAAGGGAATCGGTTTTCGAAATCAAACTCAGTTGGCATAAAACCGAAAGCCATTTGAAAGAACTCACACAGCGGATAAAAATACAGTCCAAGATATATATACATCAATAATGATATACACAAACAAAATACACGATTCCCCAACAATATGCCATAGCCAGTATCGTCCGGAATCCTCGCTTCACGACCGCTACCATCAAAGTTCTCAATACCTGAAAAACAAGTCCCACAACGGGGTCAACAATAATGCCCGACAAATAACCACAAGTACATAAACATAAATATTCACATGCGATGCATCATGAGAATAATAACCTCAACGATAACCTTACCACTTCCGGTAATCCAACGATTCTCATCAAAATCCCAATATCACGATAATACCACATAATACCTCAATACCGAATACCTTCCCGTACACAATCTTCTATGTACGATTACCACAAAACATACCTATATCCGGACTTCCTTCCGAAATGTATACCATAGACCAAGAATATCCAAAATGACATCAACAATATCCGAATACTGCAATCTTCCCAAGATTGTCCAAGTATCTCAACAATCATCAACTGTGCATTCTAATCCTTTTAGAACATCACTGAACATTCGTCAATATGCAATACAACATAAAATACTTATGAAATGTAAATGGAATTACTCATCAAAACATTACAACCGAACAAGTAAACACTTGCCTGGATACCAACACGACAAAACCAACACCGAACTTATCGCCCTCGTCTACGAGCTCTTCAAATTTACAGACGGAATCTATGGCCTTTCACCGCGGCAAAATGATTATACCTATTGGTTAATCAACCTAGAACAATAATCATATCAATAATCAAACCAACTTGGTAACAATGATCATAACATATTCAATCCGAAATTCAACCTCATATCAAGATTCATCTCATCTAAATCAACCACTATCATCACTATGATTTAGAATATCATCTTAAATCGGTTAAACGAATTATCAAATCATCATAGTCATCATATGGCCTCAAGAACATCAAGAACTCTATGATTCCATAATCATAATCATCATAATCAAGGCATTTGATAATCAATTCATTATCTTCACTTAACAAAATTCTCGTAAATACCAAGAATCATCACAACAATATCAATTCAACCATGATTCATACGAAAACGTGTAGAATTTTCCAAGTTCTACTCATTGAGACATTTCATCGAACACTTTGAAGGCATAGTCCAATTCAATCGATTATTCAAAGGAATACTCGAATTTGTTCCACAAAACTTCAAGGTTAATGAATGATTACGAGTTTACAACAAAGTTCCATCAATAATCTGAATCAAAACGAATCAAATCGGCCAAAACACCAAGAAACCTCAAAAACATCCAAAACCAAAAGTTTAGGTGTTCTTACCTTCGATCCGGGTGGAGATGATGTTAATCCATGAATAAAACTTCCAAAACATGTTGTTACATGATGATCTTACTCAAATCCATCCACTTTTGCTGAAGGAATCGCGAAAAAACGAAGAAGAATGAAAAATGCCCAAGATGACTCGGTCCAGGACTTATATAGGCCGAGCCCTGCCGGCACCTTACGTACGTAACCGGCAGGTGCTTACGTACATAGCCGTCCGTGGCCTACCCTACTGCCCAGTTTGGCCGACATCCTTACGTACGTAACCGGCAGCTGCTTACGTACGTAACGGTCCCTTACGGCGGTAACCGGTCGGTACCTTACGTACGTTATCGGCCATTCCTAGCCCCCAGCGAGTCACTGCCGACCATGATCGGCCATCCCAGCGAGTCACTGCCGACCATGCTCGGCCACTACAGGTCCTCTCGGCCACGACTCGGCCAGCCGCCCCGTAACGTACGTAACACTTATTCCGTTGCGTACGTAATACGTATGTTGACTTGCTACAGTATTATACTCATATTACGTACGTAATACACCCTGTATAACGTACGTAAATCCATTCGTTGACTCACCTGTCCACATCTACGCCGAAAGCCGCCGACCACGGGCCCCAACTGTCCGATTCCTCTTGTTACGTACGTTATGTACACTATATAACGTACGTAAGCTAACACATTTTACGTACGTAAGCTCCAAGGCTTAACGTACGTAATTGCTTTTATACTTAGCCAAAAATTCAACTGTTCCTGTCCGACGTCACGACATACTAAATACGAACATACGGCAAAATCAATACATATACTCAATTTAATAACATTATCAAACGTTCACAACGTCCTCGAGCATAATTAACCATCCATGATATCCAATATATAAACGAAAAATATATCCGAAAAATCGGGGTATTACACTCTAACCCCCTTAAAAATAAGTTTCGTCCTCGAAACTTGCAATCACTCGCACAAACAACATTTCAATGGAAAATCCAAAATCACCAAGATAACCAAGAATTATCGAATAATCCGAACAACATACTTACAGGTCAGTGAAGACGAAGATCTCCCGTGATACTAGCATATGACACCATTTCAAAAATCTCGACACAACAAGAATGCCAAAACAGGAATAATCACAATTTGAAAACGATTGGTCTCCGCCAAGACCACACCAAGTTTAGAGCACTGTGTCACGGGGTTGGGTTTGAGCACTCGAAAGCTCCTCGGACCCGTGTGGCACTAGACTAGAATTGCCTCGATCTAGCTAGTAAGCCTAACTCACTCGGTTGCTAAGTATGTAAGAAGGGGTTTAAACACTTGGGAGTTGAGAGTAAAACACTTCACTATTTCACAAACACTTCACAATACAAGAATGTTGAGTCTTTGAGGGTTGAGTGCAAATGAGCCTCCTCCTCACCTATTTATACTACTCCTAAGAACCTAGAACCTTCTACTCCACCTCCTCATTTGGAGGGTTCTAGACCTATCTACAACATTACAATTCTAGAACCTAACTCTAGAATCATCCACACTTGTCTACAATATACAAGTCTTACAAACACATGTCTAGAGTATTCTACAACTACAAGGCATACAAAATCTAGAATACTCTATATTATTCCAGCACTACATCCTTCTAGGAGGGTCCTAGAAGATTCTTCCATCACCCCGGGCGCCCGGCCCGTCTCTGTCCGTCCCGGCCCGTATCGGCCGTCCCGGCCCGCACCGGCCCGTCTCGGCCCGACCATCTGGGCCCGTCTCTACAATGTTCCAGACTCTTCCCGAACCTCCTGGACCAAGCCGGTCCGCTTCTAGTTGCTTCCGGTCGAGTCTTTCCTGCTGAGTGGCTCCTCACCTTTTCAATGTCTACTGCCCCCACAAGGCTTTTTCCGTCTAAGCCTATTATAGGGGGGGAGGGTCTCTCTCGCACCTCGCGCGCGTGCCCCCGCGCACGCCGGCCGCGCCCGGCATCCCACGCCCGCGTCCGGCCGCCCAGCTTGAGTCCTGTTTCCAGACTCGGCCTTGTCCCGTCGTGCCTTGTCCCACACGACTGCTGCTCGTCCGACCTTGCCCGCGTCCCCTGCGCTGTCGGACAGTCCCAGACATGTCCCGTCCGCAATGCCCCTTGGGCGATCCGCTTCCCATAGCGGCGTCCGTGCTCCTCCCACGGCTTACTCGCGTGACTCTATGTCCGGTCACGCCGTCCTGAAGGCTGACTCTTCACATGCAGCCCGATGCCATCCATGGCGTCCTGCTCGTGCCGGTCCCTCGGCACCCTGTGCGACCGTCTGTGCACACATGTCTCGTTGTCGACTGTCGGCCGTGACATTCTCCCCCGCCCATTTCGTCGACGTCCTCGGCGACGTGGCGGCCCCTCGATGAACCGAACTGCTCCAAGGTGGTAACTCGGCTCCTCCTCAAGCTTCCTCACGTACTTGAGTGCCGACATAGCTTGTCCCGAAGGCTCTGTGGTCAAGCGTATTTCCTGCAGCTTGGCTTGATCACACACGTACAGCGCCCTCTTGTGCGGAACAACTCCAACATTATTCTTCCTCAGGAAGTCCATGCCCAGTATTATATCCCGATCATCCATGCTCGTCACCTTGAAGTGCACGCGCGGTTCCCACGTGCCTATCTTTAGTCGCACCCCATTGGCGATCCTGTAACTCGAACGGGTGGTGCATTATTCGACTTCATCCAGCCCCGTCCCTCGATGACCTGAAGCCCCAACCTCTGTGCTTCAGCCTCGTCAATGTAGTTGTAATTGGCCCCTGTGTCGACCAACGCCTTGACGGGTTTCCCATTGATCAGCCCCGTCGCATACAACAAGTTCCCCTCAAGTGGTGTTCCGTCCCGCGATGACATCCCTATGGCTGAGTTCAACACCTGAAGCGCCATCGATGTTCCATCACCCTCGGCATCGTCCCGTGCCTTGGTGTACTCCATGGCGGCTACCCTTGGAAACTTTGAGCATTGCCTCGTCGAATGCTCCGTGCTCCAGCAAATCTCACATTTCTTTTTCTTCGGACACGCTGCTACGAGATGGTCTGCACTCCCGCACCCGTGGCAAGTCCGAGCCCATCCTGACTGCTTGCCGTCCTTGGGCCTGGCCATCCTCGCGCCCCTATCCGTACCCTGGTACGACTTGTCCTGCGTACCGATGCCGTCCTCATCCCTCCTGGACTTCCAGCTCTCCCCGGCTGGTTTCAACTCGATCAGTCGTTCCGCTATCGCAATCGCCTCGGACACGTTCTGTGCCTTGGCCCTCTGCACCTCCAACTTTGCCCACGGTTTTAGCCCATCCACGAACGCGAACAAAGCTTCCTGCTCACTAAGGCTAGGCAACTCCAGCACGATCTCCTGGAACTCCTTCACATAGTCCTTGATCGTCTTGCTGTGCGTCAACTCCTTCAACCTAGCCCGGACCTCAAACTCAACATTCTCCGGGTAAAACTGCCGCTTGAACTCGGCCTTGAAATCCTCCCATGTCTCCATCCGACATGTTCCACGCGCGATCTCTGTTTCGCGCCTTCTCCACCATAGCAGCGCCACATCTGCTAAGAAGAATGGAGCCGTCTGCAACTTGGTCGCATCATCTACTATCCCCGATGCACCAAAGTAACGCTCCATGTTCCACAGGAAGTCATCCACTTCCCTACCATTCCGCGATCCTTGGAACGAACACGGCCGGGGGATGTCGATTCGATGGGGTGCCGCACCCCGCTGGTCCCTGCCGTGGGCCATCGCCCGCTCGTACAATGCTGTCCTTCCCTCGATGGTCTCGATCCTCCCGATGATCTCCTCTCGAAAGGCTGCGATCATGGACCGAACCTCCTTCCTGACAGACTCAAGGCTCTCCTCACACAGGTCGCGTCGCAACGCGTTAAGGGTGCCCGTCACCCGATTCTCAAGCTCCTCCAACTACTCGCTCATCTCCGTCACCTGGTCGGCCACATTGCTTCATACCTCGAGAGCATCTGCGTGCTTGCCCATGGTTTCCTCCAGCCGAGCCACTCGTGCTTCCATGGCAACACCTCTTTCCACGGACTTGTCCCTAGACCCTTTCCTGGACTTGTCCTTCTCCTGGCCGGGTTGAACTTTGGTGACGCTGGACGTAGTCTCCATCGGTCCTCCTTGCACAATACCTCTCAGCAACGTCTCAATGCGGAAGTTCCTTGAACCACTAGAGTGGCTCCGATACCACTTGTCACGGGGTTGGGTTTGAGCACTCGAAAGCTCCTCAGACCCGTGTGGCACTAGACTAGAATTGCCTCGATCTAGCTAGTAAGCCTAACTCACTCGGTTGCTAAGTATGTAAGAAGGGGTTTAAACACTTGGGAGTTGAGAGTAAAACACTTTACTATTTCACAAACACTTCACAATACAAGAATGTTGAGTCTTTGAGGGTTGAGTGCAAATGAGCCTCCTCCTCACCTATTTATACTACTCCTAAGAACCTAGAACCTTCTACTCCACCTCCTCATTTGGAGGGTTCTAGACCTATCTACAACATTACAATTCTAGAACATAACTCTAGAATCATCCACACTTGTCTACAATATACAAGTCTTACAAACACATGTCTAGAGTATTCAACAACTACAAGGCATACAAAATCTAGAATACTCTATATTATTCCAGCACTACATCCTTCTAGGAGGGTCCTAGAAGGTTCTTCCATCACCCCGGGCGCCCGGCCCGTCTCTGTCCGTCCCGGCCCGCATCGGCCCGTCCCGGCCCGCACCGGCCCGTCTCGGCCCGACCATCTGGGCCCGTCTCTACAATGTTCCAGACTCTTCCCGAACCTCCTGGACCAAGCCGGCCCGCTTCTAGTTGCTTCCAGTCGAGTCTTTCCTGCTGAGTGGCTCCTCAGCTTTTCAATGTCTACTGCCCCCACAAGGCTTTTTCCGTCTAAGCCTATTATAGGGGGGAGGGTCTCTCTCGCACCTCGCGCGCGTGCCCCTGCGCACGCCGGCCGCGCCCGGCATTTCACGCCCGCGTCCGGCCGCCCAGCTTGAGTCCTGTTTCCAGACTCGGCCTTGTCCCGTCGTGCCTTGTCCCACACGACTGCTGCTCGTCCGACCTTGCCCGCGTCCCCTACGCTGTCGGACAGTCCCGGACATGTCCCGTCCGCAATGCCCCTTGGGCGATCCGCTTCCCATAGCGGCGTCCGTGCTCCTCCCACGGCTTACTCGCGTGACTCTCTGTCCGGTCACGCCGTCCTGAAGGCTGACTCTTCACATGCAGCCCGATGCCATCCATGGCGTCCTGCTCGTGCCGGTCCCTCGGCACCCTGTGCGACCGTCTGTGCACACATGTCTCGTTGTCGACTTTCGGCCGTGACAACTGTCTAGTTTTGTGGGATCCGTGACGCTGTGTCTCCTCACCTAAAGCGCATGAGCCGCTCCTTGTCACATGCACGTATCACCGGCGTTCCACTCCACATCGAAAGCCGCACATTGCACGTGCCTTGCACCGGCGTTCACTTCCCGATTGGAGCCGCACATTGCACATGACCACGGCACCGGCGTTCACTCCCTGCCTCGTCGGTCTCGGAAACACCAACAATCCCCAAACCCACACATCACCACGACAGTACTCAGAAAATCACAGAGAACCAAAACAACACAGTCCAAAATAGCCAGAAATCCAGATACACAAAAATCACGCAACTACCACACTGGTAGAGCCACATAACACACATGCCCAGTTATCACAAAACCATGGTCTCTGATACCATATTTGTAACACCCCCAAAACCTTACGGGAGTATTACATGCCGTGGGCCCCGCACCGAAACCCACCAGGCTAAAAACCAATTACAAAAACGCCCAAAAAGGCCGATGACGGCAGTATTTTCCAAAACTCACAAAATCATTTGAAAACACAAACTACCGTCATGATAATCAAGGCCAAAAACTTGGTTAAGGGAATCGGTTTTCGAAATCAAACTCAGTTGGCATAAAACCGAAAACCATTTGAAAGAACTCACACAGCGGATAAAAATACAGTCCAAGATACATATACATCAATAATGATATACACAAACAAAATACACGATTCCCCAACAATATGCCATAGCGATGTAAATCCAGGAATCCTCGCTTCACCGCTACCATCAAAGTTCTCAATACCGAAAAACAAGTCCCACAATGGAATTGACAATAATGCCCGACAAATAACCACAAGTACATAAACATAAATATTCACATGCCATGCATCATGAGAATAATAACCTCAACGATAAACTTACCACTTCCGGTAATCCAACGATTCTCATCAAAATCCCAATATCACGATAATACCACATAATACCTCAATACCGAATACCTTCCCGTACACAATCTTCTATGTACGATTACCACAAAACATACCTCTATCCGGACTTCCTTCCGAAATGTATACCATAGACCAAGAATATCCAAAATGACATCAACAATATCCGAATACTGCAATCTTCCCAAGATTGTCCAAGTATCTCAACAATCATCAACTGTGCATTCTAATCCTTTTAGAACATCACTGAACATTCGTCAATATGCAATACAACATAAAATACTTATGAAATGTAAATGGAATTACTCATCAAAACATTACAACCGAATAAGTAAACACTTGCCTGGATACCAACACGACAAAACCAACACCGAACTTATCGCCCTCGTCTACGAGCTCTTCAGCCCTGACTGGACGGAATTTATGGCCTTTCACCGCGGCAAAACGATTATACCTATTGGTTAATCAACCTAGAACAATAATCATATCAATAATCAAACCTGTTGTTGCCCAAAATATTTATCCGAAGATTAATACTGCTGGAAGACGGACAACAAACAACAATTGCGGGAGCACTTCCGAGAGTAGATAAATAATATAAGATTTGCCGGGTTTGTTAGGCCTGGGCTTGAATGCTCTCGCGAGATGTTATTAATACGAATATTCGTGGATACAAGTATTAATGAGAGAAATCTAAATACAATGAGTGTAAAAAGACTCTGTTAATCCGGCTCTTGAGCGAAGCTCGGTGTTCTTCGTCCCCGCCGATAATCTGCTGGATGAGATAGGCCGGGAGAAGTAAGACCGAAAGATAACTGTTGCCAAGAGTTGGATGTTAGCCAAGTGTAAGTATTTTGCTTCTGTATGGTGTGAAATGCGGGAATGCCAGAGTGTGTCCCCCTGAAACCTAGTGCAGGCTGCCTTCTTTATATAGGGGTTGAGGTGCCTTGTCCCTAGTGGGCGATCGCCTTTCGGTCATTAATGTAATGGGGCGATCGTCCTAAAGGTCACATGGGCTGCTGCCAAAAGTCCAGAGATCCAGTGGCGGCCGGTGAGTGGCCCAATGAGGAGCCGGCACGCGTCCGAAATCTTGTCACGGGGAGGTCCCACTTTGTTACTTTCGGCGGACTTTGTCAGTAGGCAGGGTAGGTGACAGGCTGTGGTCACCAGTCTTGTCCGTCAGCTCCTTTCGCAGGCCTGGGCCCTGTTGGTAGGTGAGGTAGGTGACAGGTTTGTCAGCGCCTTCTGCGGATCTGCACGTGGGTGCTGTCCTGTTTGCTCGGCCTTGGCCGACTGGATGGCCATCGGCCCAGATCGTCATGATGCGGTCGTCTCTAGCTGGACATCGAGGATCGTTCTCGGCCAGTCACCGAAGGTCGGCAATGGTCGGTCACCAAGGGTCGGTCGGCAAAGTGCTGAGAGATGATCGTCCATAAGTCGGTCGCCGAGTACCGAGAGATGATCGTATTGGATGTCGATCGCTCGGCACCGGGACTTGTCCTGGGACCTTCGGCTGGGCGATTCATGCTTGTCTGCCGGGCTAAGGCTAGGTCGCCTGGTCGCTGGTCGGCGGTTCTTCCTCGGACGCTCGACAGCGACTTGGTCGCCCGACCTCCTAGGCGATCGCCAGTCGGAAGGTGTTAATTCTTGACACAACAATTGCCCCCCAGCTTGCTCCTATGTTGAAGACATGGGGCGAGGTGCTTCTTGCTGGCGATCGTGTAAGGATGAGGACGGGCGATGTTGCTGAGCTGACTTATGATTTCGGACTTGGGCTATCATGGTCGACTGGCTTAGCTATCTTTCGGTCTTGTACCTGCAAAAAATAACATTGGCCGATCCCCCACGGAAACTTGGGGGTTTCGCTTTGTTTGAGGAATCGTGCACAGTCGCGGAGATCGATGGACCGACTCCATGACCGTGTCTTGGTGCGCGAAGACAATGAGTGTCTCGTGACTCACTTTATTATGAGGGTCCTCTGTTAGGCTGCGCCTCGCCTCGTATTTAAACGAAGGGCGTGCGGTCTTGGTCTAGAGGAGTCCTTGCGCGGGGCAGCGTCGGATGAATCAACTCCACGCCCGCGGCTTGTTAGCTCGGCTTCCACCTCGGCCAGCCATGAAGATGGCCGACCTCGACGGTGTACGTTGAGACGGGGATTGTGGCATGTGTCCACTGATTAATGTTGGAGAGCCCTCAGACTACGCCGGCCTCGTATTTAAACGAAGGGCGGGCGATCTTGGCCGAAAGGGACCTTGCATGGCCGGGCGGCCGGTTCCATCATTTGCCCGGGACCATGGCTTTATGATGCGCGGTGGAGGCGATCTTATGCCTTAGTCCGTCATGTTATATGCTGGACTGTAGATGGCGATCGCGTCCTCCGGGTTGCGGATGATGTAGCGTGATGATCGGCGATCGGGCCGGAAGACTGGCGATCGTCGCTCGGCTGCCGATCGCTTTATTCGTAGGTCGATATTGGCGATCGGGCGGGAGATCGTCGTCCGGGTGCCGATCGCGCTGCTCACAGGCTAAGAAGAAACCTTTGCCTGGCCAGAAAATCTGCGGCTCTAGCCCGGAAGGCTGCGTAGGTCATAGGTTGGGTCTTCGCGAGATGCCTGAACATAGGCGAAAAACCCTGAAATCCTCCTAGGACCGTGTAGAGGGCGGTCTCATCGCTTATGGGCTCGCCATTGAGGATGATTACGTCTACCCGGTCGATGTAGTCCGAGTCGGACTCTTCTTCTCCCTGCTTGATTTGCATCATGCGGAGGGGACCTTCGGGCCGGACGACCCTGGTGGCGAAGTACTCCATGAAGACGTGCGCCAGCTCGTTAAAGGAGCCAATGGACCGAGGTGGCAATGAAGTGTACTACCGGTGGGCGAGGTCGTCCAGCGTCAGAGGGAACATTCGGCACCTGGTCGCGTCAGATGCCCCACACTCGGTCATGTAGATATTGAACTTCCTTAGGTGCACCTGGGGGTCCGATCGCCCCTCGTACATGGGTGTTTGCGGGGGAGCGATCTTGTGCTGCACGGGGGCGAGCTCGATGTCGATCGCGAGCGGCTCGCTTGGCCCGGCGATCGTCTTCTTGGCGCTTGCCGTGGATTCCAGGAGCGCCTTCATGTCGTTGAGTTGACGTTGCATTGCAGCCATTTCCGTGGCTTGGTCGCTTGCAGATCGGCTTTGGGAGCAGGAGCCGAGGCGATCGTGTACCGATTTCCGGGCTCCGCTGCCGCCGGCATCGGCAATTCGGCGAGGGGAAGCCAGACGTCTAGGCTGCCTTCTGGGAATCGGTTAGGCCGAGCTCCTGCTGACGGACTCAAACTCCGTCGTCTCGTAGCTGGGGCCGGGCGCCCGTAGCAGTCGGGTCACCGCCCGGGCGATCGAAGACGAGTGCCCGGCTGGCGAGCGCCTCTTCTGCGGACGGAGCCTCACGCGATCGCTCGGCGATGGCGCCTTGAGCTTCCGCTTGGACTTCGGCGGACGGCCGAGGCGATAGCGGAGGCGCGTTGAGAGCACTCCGTCGCTCTGTAGGGCGGCCGGGGCCCCTTCGATCTGTTCCTTGGTTCGGAACCGATCGAGCGAGAGGCTTGGGCCGCCGTCCGAGGGCGGATCGGCGTCTCGATCGCGGCGGCTACCCTCCACCATCGGTGTGGCTCGGGCCGGGCCAGGCAGGGGGTTTGGCCGGTGGTCGGCGGCTTTCTTCGGCGGAGGCGGAAGACATGATTTCGAAGGATTTCTTTGAAGTGCGGTAAGTGTCACTTCAAGTATCGCCCGAGAAAAGTGAGTGTTCTTGGGACGGTAGGTATAAAAAATCGAGGTCGGATCCTTCCTCTAGCGCCAATTGTTGTTGCCCAAAATATTTATCCGAAGATTAATCTGTGGAAGACGGACAACAAACAACAATTGCGGGAGCACTTAGAGTAGATAAATAATACAAGATTTGCCGGGTTTGTTAGGCCCGGGCTTGAATGCTCTCGCGAGATGTTATTAATACGAATATTCGTGGATACAAGTATTAATGAGAGAAATCTAAATACAATGAGTGTAAAAAGACTCGTTAATCCGGCTCTTGAGCGAAGCTCGGTGTTCTTCGTCCCCGCCGATAATCTGTTTGGATGAGATAGGCCGGGAGAAGTAAGACCGAAAGATAGCTGTTGCCAAGAGTTGGATGTTAGCCAAGTGTAAGTATTTTGCTTCGTATGGTGTGAAATGCGGGAATGCAGTGTGTCCCCACAGAAACCAAGTGCAGGTGCCTTCTTTATATAGGGGTTGAGGTGCCTTGTCCCCTAGTGGGCGATCGCCTTTCGGTCATTAATGTAATGGGGCGATCGTCCTAAAGGTCACATGGGCTGCCTGCCAAAAGTCCAGAGATCCAGCCGGCAGCCAGCTGAGTGGCCCAATGAGGAGCCGGCACGCGTCCGGAAGTACTGTCACAGGAGGTCCCACTTTGTTACTTTCGGCGGACTTTGTCAGTAGGCAAGGTAGGTGACAGGCTGTGGTCACCAGTCTTGTCCGTCAGCTCCTTTCGCAGGCACAGGCCTGTTGGTAGGTGAGGTAGGTGACAGGTTTGTCAGCGCCTTCTGCGGATCTGCACGTGGGTGCTGTCCTGTTTGCTCGGCCTTGGCCGACTGGATGGCCATCGGCCCAGATCGTCATGATGCGGTCGTCTCTAGCTGGACATCGAGGATCGTTCTCGGCCAGTCACCGAAGGTCGGCAATGGTCGTTCACCAAGGGTCGGTCGGCAAAGTGCTGAGAGATGATCGTCCATAAGTCGGTCGCCAGAAGTCGGTCACCGAGTACCGAGAGATGATCGTATTGGATGTCGATCGCTCGGAACCGGGACTTGTCCTGGGACCTTCGGCTGGGCGATTCATGCTTGTCTGCCGGGCTAAGGCTAGGTCGCCTGGTCGCTGGTCGGCGGTTCTTCCTCGGACGCTCGACAGCGACTTGGTCGCCCGACCTCCTAGGCGATCGCCAGTCGGAAGGTGTTAATTCTTGACACAACAAAACCAACTTGGTAATAATGATCATAACATATTCAATCCGGAATTCAACCTCATATCAAGATTCATCTCATCTAAATCAACCACTATCATCACTATGATTTA
Organism: Orobanche coerulescens; assembly: GCA_033398695.1. Taxonomy (NCBI): domain Eukaryota; kingdom Viridiplantae; phylum Streptophyta; class Magnoliopsida; order Lamiales; family Orobanchaceae; genus Orobanche; species Orobanche coerulescens. The sequence goes on along the minus strand of CM065801.1, from coordinate 150,408,391 downwards.
GAATATCATCTTAAATCGGTTAAACGAATTATCAAATCATCATAGTCATCATATGGCCTCAAGAACATCAAGAACTCTATGATTCCATAATCATAATCATCATAATCAAGGCATTTGATCATCAATTCATTATCTTCACTTAACAAAATTCTCGTAAATAACAAGAATCATCACAACAATATCAATTCAACCATCATTCATACGAAAACGTGTAGAATTTTCCAAGTTCTACTCATTGAGACATTTCATCGAACACTTTGAAGGCATAGTCCAATTCAATCGATTATTCAAAGGAATACTCGAATTTGTTCCACAAAACTTCAAGGTTAATGAATGATTACGAGTTTACAACAAAGTTCCATCAATAATCTGAATCAAAACGAATCAAATCGGCCAAAACACCAAGAAACCTCAAGAACATCCAAAAACCAAAAGTTTAGGTGTTCTTACCTTCGATCCGGGTGGAGATGATGTTAATCCATGAATAAAACTTCCAAAACATGTTGTTACATGATGATATTACTCAAATCCATCCACTCTTGCTGAAAGAATCGCGAAAAAACGAAGAAGAATGAAAAATGCCCAAGATGACTCGGTCCAGGCCTTATATAGGCCGAGCCCTGCCGGCACCTTACGTACGTAACCGACAGGTGCTTACGTACGTAGCCTTCCGTGGCCTACCCTACTGCCCAGTTTGGCCGACATCCTTACGTACGTAACCGGCAGCTGCTTACGTACGTAACGGTCCCTTACGGCCGTAACCGGTCGGTACCTTACGTACGTTATCGGCCAGTCCTAGCCCCCAGCGAGTCACTGCCGACGGCGATCGTCCAACCATGCGAGTCACTGCCGACCATGATCGGCCATCCCAGCGAGTCACTGCCGACCATGGTCGGCCACTACAGGTCCTCTCGGCCACGACTCGGCCAGCCGCCCCGTAACGTACGTAACACTTATTCCGTTGCGTACGTAATACGTACGTTGACTTGCTACAGTATTATACTCATATTACGTACGTAATACACCCTGTATAACGTACGTAAATCCATTCGTTGACTCACTGTCCACATCTACGCCGGCCGCCGACCACGGGCCCCAATCGTCCGATTCCTCTTGTTACGACGTTATGTACACTATGTAACGTCGTAAGCTAACACATTTTACGACGTAAGCTCCAAGGCTTAACGTACGTAATGGCTTTTATACTTAGCCAAAAATTCAACTGTTCCTGTCCGACGTCACGACATACTAAATACGAACATACGGCAAAATCAATACATATACTCAATTCAATAACATTATCAAACGTTCACAACGTCCTCGAGCATAATTAACCATCCATGATATCCAATATATAAACGAAAAATATATCCGAAAAATCGGGGTATTACACTCTAACCCCCTTAAAAATAAGTTTCGTCCTCGAAACATGCAATCACTCGCACAAACAACATTTCAATGGAAAATCCAAAATCACCAAGATAACCAAGAATTATCGAATAATCCGAACAACATACTTACAGGTCAGTGAAGACGAAGATCTCCCGTGATACTAGCATATGACACCATTTCAAAAATCTCGACACAACAAGAATGCCAAAACAGGAATAATCACAATTTGAAAACGATTGGTCTCCGCCAAGACCACACCAAGTTTAGAGCACTGTCTAGTTTTGTGGGATCCGTGACGCTGTGTCTCCTCACCTAAAGCGCATGAGCCGCTCCTTGTCACATGCACGTATCACCGGCGTTCCACTCCACATCGAAAGCCGCACATTGCACGTGCCTTGCACCGGCGTTCACTTCCCGATTGGAGCCGCACATTGCACATGACCACGGCACCGGCGTTCACTCCCTGCCTCGTCGGTCTCGGAAACACCAACAATCCCCAAACCCAGACATCACCACGACAGTACTCAGAAAATCACACAGAACCAAAACAACACAGTCCAAAATAGCCAGAAATCCAGATACACAAAAATCACGCAACTACCACACTGGTAGAGCCACATAACACACATGCCCGGTTATCACAAAACCATGGTCTCTGATACCATATTTGTAACACACCCAAAACCTTACGGGAGTATCACACGCCGTGGGCCCCGCGCCGGAACCCACCAGGCTAAAAACCAATTACAAAAACGCCCAAAAAGGCCGATGACGGCAGTATTTTCCAAAACTCACAAAATCATTTGAAAACACCAACTACCGTCATGATAATCAAGGCCAAAAACTCGGTTAAGGGAATCGGTTTTCGAAATCAAACTCAGTTGGCATAAAACCGAAAGCCATTTGAAAGAACTCACACAGCGGATAAAAATACAGTCCAAGATACATATACATCAATAATGATATACACAAACAAAATACACGATTCCCCAACAATATGCCATAGCGGTAAATCAGGAATCCTCGCTTCACGACCGCTACCATCAAAGTTCTCAATACCTGAAAAACAAGTCCCACAACGGGGTCAGCAATAATGCCCGACAAATAACCACAAGTACATAAACATAAATATTCACATGCCATGCATCATGAGAATAATAACCTCAACGATAACCTTACCACTTAGGTAATCCAACGATTCTCATCAAAATCCCAATATCACGATAATACCACATAATACCTCAATACCGAATACCTTCCCGTACACAATCTTCTATGTACGATTACCACAAAACATACCTCTATCCGGAGTTCCTTCCGAAATGTATACCATAGACCAAGAATATCCAAAATGACATCAACAATATCCGAATACTGCAATCTTCCCAAGATTGTCCAAGTATCTCAAAAATCATCAAGCTGCATTCTAATCCTTTTAGAACATCACTGAACATTCGTCAATATGCAATACAACATAAAATACTTATGAAATGTAAATGGAATTACTCATCAAAACATTACAACCGAACAAGTAAACACTTGCCTGGATACCAACACGACAAAACCAACAGAACTTATCGCCCTCGTCTACGAGCTCTTGATACATTGGACGGAATCTATGGCCTTTCACCGCGGCAAAACGATTATACCTATTGGTTAATCAACCTAGAACAATAATCATATCAATAATCAAACCAACTTGGTAACAATGATCATAACATATTCAATCCGGAATTCAACCTCATATGAAGATTCATCTCATCTAAATCAACCACTATCATCACTATGATTTAGAATATCATCTTAAATCGGTTAAACGAATTATCAAATCATCATAGTCATCATATGGCCTCAAGAACATCAAGAACTCTATGATTCCATAATCATAATCATCATAATCAAGGCATTTGATCATCAATTCATTATCTTCACTTAACAAAATTCTCGTAAATAACAAGAATCATCACAACAATATCAATTCAACCATCATTCATACGAAAACGTGTAGAATTTTCCAAGTTCTACTCATTGAGACATTTCATCGAACACTTTGAAGGCATAGTCCAATTCAATCGATTATTCAACGGAATACTCGAATTTGTTCCACAAAACTTCAAGGTTAATGAATGATTACGAGTTTACAACAAAGTTCCATCAATAATATGAATCAAAACGAATCAAATCGGCCAAAACACCAAGAAATCTCAAGAACATCCAAAAACCAAAAGTTTAGGTGTTCTTACCTTCGATCCGGGTGGAGATGATGTTAATCCATGAATAAAACTTCCAAAACATGTTGTTACATGATGATATTACTCAAATCCATCCACTCTTGCTGAAGGAATCGCGAAAAAACGAAGAAGAATGAAAAATGCCCAAGATGACTCGGTCCAGGCCTTATATAGGCCGAGCCCTGCCGGCACCTTACGTACGTAACCGGCAGGTTGTCACGGCCGACAGTCGACAACGAGACATGTGTGCGCAGACGGTCGCACAGGGTGCCGAGGGACCGGCACGAGCAGGACGCCAAGGATGGCATCGGGCTGCATGTGAAGAGTCAGCCTTCAGGACGGCGTGACCGGACGGAGAGTCACGCGAGTAAGCCGTGGGAGGAGCACGGACGCCGCTATGGGAAGCGGATCGCCCAAAGGGCATTGCGGACGGGACATGTCCGGGACTGTCCGACAGCGCAGGGGACGCGGGCAAGGTCGGACGAGCAGCAGTCGTGTGGGACAAGGCACGACGGGACAAGGCCGAGTCTGGGAACAGGACTCGAGCTGGGCGGACGGACGCGGGCGTGGGATGCCGGGCGCGGCCGGCGTGCGCGGGCGCGCGCGCGCGAGGTGCGAGAGAGACCCTCCCCCCTATAATAGGCTTAGACGGAAAAAGCCTTGTGGGGGCAGTAGACATTGAAAAGCTGAGGAGCCACTCAGCAGGAAAGACTCGACCGGAAGCAACTAGAAGCGGACCGGCTTAGTCCAGGAGGTTCGGGAAGAGTCTGGAACATTGTAGAGACGGGCCCAGATGGTCGGGCCGAGACGGGCCGGTGCGGGCCGAGACGGGCCGATGCGGGCCGGGACGGACAGAGACGGGCCGGGCGCCCGGGATGATGGAAGAACCTTCTAGGACCCTCCTAGAAGGATGTAGCACTTGAAGGTTGTGGAGTATTCTAGATTGTACTTAGTCTTGTACTTGTAGAATACTCTAGACTTGTGTTTGTAAGCTTTGTATGTAGACTTGTGTGGATATTTCTAGAGATAGGTTCTAGAATAGGATAGAAGTGTGTGGATTGTATAGGTTGTTCTAGAACCCTCCAAATGAGGAGGTGGAGTAGAAGTTTCTAGGTTCCTAGGAGTAGTATAAATAGGCTTGAGGTTGGCTCATTTGTACTCAACCCTCAAAGACTCAACATTCTTGTGTACTTGTAAAGTTTGTGAAATAGTGAAGTGTTTTACTCTCAACTCCCAAGTGTTTAAACCCCTCTTTCACACTTAGCAACCGAGTGAGTTAGGCTTACTAGCTAGATCGAGGCAATTCTAGTCTAGTGCCGCACGGGTCCGAGGAGCTTTCGAGTGCTCAAACCCAACCCCGTGACAAGGTGCTTACGTACGTAGCCGTCCGTGGCCTACCCTACTGCCCAGTTTGGCCGACATCCTTACGTACGTAACCGGCAGCTGCTTACGTACGTAACGGTCCCTTACGGCCGTAACCGGTCGGTACCTTACGTACGTTATCGGCCAGTCCTAGCCCCCAGCGAGTCACTGCCGACCGCGATCGTCCATCCATGCGAGTCACTGCCGACCATGATCGGCCATCCCAGCGAGTCACTGCCGACCATGATCGGCCACTACAGGTCCTCTCGGCCACGACTCGGCCAGCCGCCCCGTAACGTACGTAACACTTATTCCGTTGCGTACGTAATACGTACGTTGACTTGCTACAGTATTATACTCATATTACGTACGTAATACACCCTGTATAACGTACGTAAATCCATTCGTTGACTCACCTGTCCACATCTACGCCGAAAGCCGCCGACCACGGGCCCCAACTGTCCGATTCCTCTTGTTACGTATGTTATGTACACTATATAACGTACGTAAGCTAACACATTTTACGTACGTAATGTCACGGGCTTAGAGTTTGCTATGCTCCTAAGCGTCGTGCGGCCTAGCAACCCTCTTGCTAGTCAGCCTTAAACACTCCGAATTTGGCTAAGTATGAAAGTAGGCACAACGAAAGAGAGGCAATGGGTTGAGGAAAATTACTTCCACTAAATGACAAAGAGTTACAAGTATGTCTCTTACAAATGAATTCCCAAGGATGGCTGCAAATGAGCCCAACTTCTCCTATTTATACTACCTCCTATCACTAGAACCTTCCTCCACCTCCTCATTTGGAGGCTTCTAGATCCTCCTACAATATTACAAATTCTAGAGTATTCTAAGTACAACACAAACCTTTGTACAATGTCTAGAAAGCTCTACTATATTACAAGTCTTTTGACTCATTCAAGAGTCTCCAGCACCTTCCACATGTTTCCGGATCTTCCTGGCTCGTTCGTCCCGACCCGGCCCGCTCGGCCCGACTCGGCCCGTCTCCATGTAACCCGACCCGATCCGGCCCGGCCTTCCACACATGCCTCCGGATTAATCTTTGATGTTCTGGACCATCCCGGTCCGTTTCTGGAATGTTCCGAGTATAATTTCCGTACAGTGGACTCCTCAGCTTTCCAATGTCCACTGCCATCACAAGGCTTTTTCCCGCTAAGCCTATTATAGGGGGAGGGTGCTCCGTGCATCCCTCGCGCGCCGCCCGCGCGCGCGCCCAGCGCCTCGCGCGCACCCCTCGCGGGTGTCCGTCGCCCGTGTCCGAGTCTCGGTCCTCGGATGTGCCTCGTCTCGTCATCTTGTCCCACGTTGTCCCGAAGCAGTGCGCCTGTCCGCTGCACTCGTCCATTCGGTTCCCGGCGTGCCTTGTCCAGCCGCCCAGGTAGTCCCGCATCAGACCGGATGGCCTTGTCCCTCGGTCGGGCACTCTGTTGCCCGGATGGCCTGCTCGCTCGGCCATACATCCACGCATGCCGCGCCACACGGCTAAGTCCCTCAGTCGGTTGTGCCGCTCCACACGGCCTAGCTGTCCCGAACGTGCCCCGTGCACGTTGATCTGTTGAACCTCGCACCCCTCTGTGCGGGTCTGCCAGAGCACTCTGTCGGTCATTTCTCTCGGGGCGTGACACTCTCCCCCGCCTGTTCCGTCGACGTCCCCGTCGACGCGTGCTGCCACTCGGTGCCTTGATGTACCGCATTGATCCCAGACAATACATCGGCATTTCCTCTTCAGTCAGCTTCTTCTGAAATCGAAGTGTCGTCATCGCTACGTAGGGAAGTTGCTCCACCGTCAAGGGGATAGTGGTGGGTTTGTTCGGACCGTTCACCCATAGCACCTTCGCTTGTGGGAAAAATGCAAAATCGTTCTTCTCTAGGAAGTCCATTCCCAAAATGAGGTCCCGATCGTCCATCGTGGTGACTGATCGCTCGAAAACTTATCCTAAAAATAGGAGTTCTTGAGTCGCTCGCAAATATATACGAGGTAGAAGTAGTTTGTGGTGAGTTCTACCAAGGTCTTTTCTCTCGAGGATTGTCCAACAGGGCTTCGTATAATTTTTTTGTTACAAATTGCGAGAAATAAATACTAAAATATTCTAAAATATATTTTTGGGTTTTTAAAAATTAACTAAATTAAAATGCACTATATTTAATTTAAACTATTTTATATAAGACTATTTTAATAAGACTATTTTTATACTAGACTATTTTTATTAAGACTATTTATACTAGACTATTTATATTAAGACTATTTATACTAGACTGTTTATATTAGACTATTTTTAACTAGTGAAAATAAATAGAATTAAAATGAGTTGGGAATTTATAAAATCTAGGGTAATACGGGTTCATTAAATTAGGTATTTAATTAAGTATAGGAATTGATTTATATGGATATAAAAGAAAAAATGAATGTTTATCGAGTAATCAACTTTTCACCTCCGTACTTTCGTAATCAAAGATGTCTTAATCGTTGTCACTTTTTTAAGATGTTGATAACAAGATTAACACTTGATAGATTGAAAAGATGTGTTTCCAATACACTTAACAATCAATCAAGGAGGTTTCACTAGTAGAAATAGGATATGATCAATCTCTATTTAAACCAATTAGTCCTTTCATTTCTCTAACTTGACTATTTTTAGGATAAACGATCGTTCATCGAGTAATCAACTTTTCACCTCCGTACTTTCGTAATCAAAGATGTCTTAACCACTTTCGCAATCTTAATATGTTGATAACAAGATTAACATTTGATAGATTGAAAAGATATGTTTCCAATTCACTCAACAATCAATCAAGAAGGTTTCATTAGTAAAAATAGGATATGATCAATCTCTATTTAAACCAATTAGTCCTAAAAATAGTTTAAATCAATCAAATACTCAATATATAACCTAATAGAAATCCCCTTCCCCTAGGAAGAAAGATTAGCTACTCATCGGTTTATACATACTAAAATTATAATAGAAATAATTGATATATATAATATATATATATATAGAAACTTTTAATTACTAGAACTTAATGACAATAGATAAAACTTACTTGAATATAATGAATCAAAGTGCAAGAAACAAACTTCAAAATATAACTTCAAACTTGTTTAAAGGTTACAAGCTTACAAAAATTGAAAGTAAAATACTAAGTGCTTATTGATCAAGCACTTTTCAATTACAAACTAAATGAAAGAAAAACTTTAAACTAAAAATGAAATACAAACTAAAATTGAAAGTTCTAAGGAAAATATATTGCTAAAGGAAAGGAGTATTTCTTAGCAAGAAGTTGAGGATTTCTTGGTAAGAATGTGGGTTGTTTTGCAATGGGTGAAGATGCCCTTTTATAGGTGATTTTCAAGAATATAATTGATTATTTAATTCAAAATATCTATTGTAATATCATTTTTTTAATTCTTTGTTCACACTTCACCCATGTCTTTGAATTTTCAGATTTTTTACCAAAAAAATATCTTGTTTGATTTCACAAGTTGGTCAAAAGTGGACTAATTTTGCATGGCATCTGCTGGCACGGCGATGAAAAACGGCCCGGTTGCCCGTGTTGTGCGCCCGTTTGTGGTGACTCGGTCTCTTCGGAATACGCGAGGACACGGCGCTAAATGCCGGCCGTGTGTGAACGGCCCAAGACACGGCCCTTGTTGCGCCGTATGTAAACGGCCTACATTACAGTCTGTTTGCGCGTGTTGTAGGTCGTTTTGCCTTGAAAAATTCCCGTCGTTGGATTTGATCTTGTTTTCCGTCCTTTTTGATGCTTCATGTCAGTAATCTGTAAAATAACCATTTTTAGCTCATGTTTGGACATATCTGTAAAATATATATTTTTAATCACAAATCAGTACAATTATGCCCGGAAAAATGAATATTTTGTATATGAATTTTAGATCAATTATTCACCAATCAAATACCCCACACTTAAATTCTTGCTAGTCCCGAGCAAGACTCATTATTAATCACACTCAAATACTCCTTGTGTGGCTAACGATGGCTCCGATACCACTTGTCACGGGCTTAGAGTTTGCTATGCTCCTAAGCGTCGTGCGGCCTAGCAACCCTCTTGCTAGTCAGCCTTAAACACTCCGAATTTGGCTAAGTATGAAAGTAGGCACAACGAAAGAGAGGCAATGGGTTGAGGAAAATTACTTCCACTAAATGACAAAGAGTTACAAGTATGTCTCTTACAAATGAATTCCCAAGGATGGCTGCAAATGAGCCCAACTTCTCCTATTTATACTACCTCCTATCACTAGAACCTTCCTCCACCTCCTCATTTGGAGGCTTCTAGATCCTCCTACAATATTACAAATTCTAGAGTATTCTAAGTACAACACAAACCTTTGTACAATGTCTAGAAAGCTCTACTATATTACAAGTCTTTTGACTCATTCAAGAGTCTCCAGCACCTTCCACATGTTTAGGATCTTCTGGCTCGTTCGTCCCGACCCGGCCCGCTCGGCCCGACTCGGCCCGTCTCCATGTAACCCGACCCGATCCGGCCCGGCCTTCCACACATGCCTCGGATTAATCTTTGATGTTACGGACCATCCCGGTCCGTTTACGGAATGTTCCGAGTATAATTTCCGTCTGATGGACTCCTCAGCTTTCCAATGTCCACTGCCATCACAAGGCTTTTTCCCGCTAAGCCTATTATAGGGGGAGGGTGCTCCGTGCATCCCTCGCGCGCCGCCCGCGCGCGCGCCCAGCGCCTCGCGCGCACCCCTCGTGGGTGTCCGTCGCCCGTGTCCGAGTCTCGGTCCTCGGATGTGCCTCGTCTCGTCATCTTGTCCCACGTTGTCCCGAAGCAGTGCGCCTGTCCGCTGCACTCGTCCATTCGGTTCCCGGCGTGCCTTGTCCAGCCGCCCAGGTAGTCCCGCATCAGGCCGGATGGCCTTGTCCCTCGGTCGGGCACTCTGTTGCCCGGATGGCCTGCTCGCTCGGCCATACATCCACGCATGCCGCGCCACACGGCTAAGTCCCTCAGTCGGTTGTGCCGCTCCACACGGCCTAGCTGTCCCGAACGTGCCCCGTGCACGTTGATCTGTTGAACCTCGCACCCCTCTGTGCGGGTCTGTCCGAGCACTCTGTCGGTCATTTCTCTCGGGGCGTGACAGTAAGCTCCAAGGCTTAACGTACGTAATGGCTTTTATACTTAGCCAAAAATTCAACTGTTCCTGTCCGACGTCACGACATACTAAATACGAACATACGGCAAAATCAATACATATACTCAATTCAATAACATTATCAAACGTTCACAACGTCCTCGAGCATAATTAACCATCCATGATATCCAATATATAAATGAAAAATATATCCGAAAAATCGGGGTATTACACTCTAACCCCCTTAAAAATAAGTTTCGTCCTCGAAACTTGCAATCACTCGCACAAACAACATTTCAATGGAAAATCCAAAATCACCAAGATAACCAAGAATTATCGAATAATCCGAACAACATACTTACAGGTCAGTGAAGACGAAGATCTCCCGTGATACTAGCATATGACACCATTTCAAAAATCTCGACACAACAAGAATGCCAAAACAGGAATAATCACAATTTGAAAACGATTGGTCTCCGCCAAGACCACACCAAGTTTAGAGCACTGTCTAGTTTTGTGGGATCCGTGACGCTGTGTCTCCTCACCTAAAGCGCATGAGCCGCTCCTTGTCACATGCACGTATCACCGGCGTTCCACTCCACATCGAAAGCCACACATTGCATGTGCCTTGCACCGGCGTTCACTTCCCGATTGGAGCCGCACATTGCACATGACCACGGCACCGGCGTTCACTCCCTGCCTCGTCGGTCTCGGAAACACCAACAATCCCCAAACCCACACATCACCACGACAGTACTCAGAAAATCACACAGAACCAAAACAACACAGTCCAAAATAGCCAGAAATCCAGATACACAAAAATCACGCAACTACCACACTGGTAGAGCCACATAACACACATGCCCGGTTATCACAAAACCATGGTCTCTGATACCATATTTGTAACACCCCCAAAACCTTACGGGAGTATTACACGCCGTGGGCCCCGCGCCGGAACCCACCAGGCTAAAAACCAATTACAAAAACGCCCAAAAAGGCCGATGACGGCAGTATTTTCCAAAACTCACAAAATCATTTGAAAACACCAACTACCGTCATGATAATCAAGGCCAAAAACTCGGTTAAGGGAATCGGTTTTCGAAATCAAACTCAGTTGGCATAAAACCGAAAGCCATTTGAAAGAACTCACACAGCGGATAAAAATACAGTCCAAGATACATATACATCAATAATGATATACACAAACAAAATACATGATTCCCCAACAATATGCCATAGTGTCACGGGATGCCCGCGACCCCAGGCGGTATTACCTGATCAACGGCCATTCATGGGGCCCACTTGCAGCTTTGTGGGACGCAGAGCCTCACCGCACTTCAAGTTGTCATCTATAGTGTAGGGCTTTACTTTATTGTTCATTGTAATAGCTAGTTAGTGTTTTAATAGCTAGTTAGTGTTGTAATATCTAGTTAGTGGTTGCTCAGCTTTTCAATATCCACTGTTGTCATTAGCCTTTATTTTTCTAAGCCTATTATAGGGGGGAAGAGTGTACTGAAGAGTTGTAGTACGAATTGGCTAGTTTGCTGAGACCCTCCTATCCGTGTATGCTTGTAATCGTTGTTGCCTATTGTAATCGTTCATTGTATTAATACAAATCGATTTTCGTCTTCAATTTTGCTGTGCTCCAAATGAGGAGGTGGAGGAAGGTTCTAGTGATAGGAGGTAGTATAAATAGGAGAAGTTGGGCTCATTTGCAGCTATCCTTGGGAAAGCATTGTAAGAGACTTTCTAAACTCTTTGATACTTAGTGGAAGTAATTTTCCTTCAACCCATTGCCTCTCTTTCGTTGTGCCAACTTTCATACTTAGCCAATTTCGGGGAGTTTAAGGCTGACTAGCAAGAGGGTTGCTAGGCCGCACGACGCTTAGGAACATAGTAAACTCTAAGCCCGTGACAAGTGGTATCGGAGCCATCGTTAGCCACACAAGGAGGTGTGCAAGACTGCGGGAGTCGACGCTAACGATCAGCAGGCATCATGGCCGACGGACAGATCGAGGCAGGCATCAATGTGGAGGACGGACGAGTCACAGAGGCTGACAAGGTCCGGGGACGTGGAGAAGTCAGTGAAGGAAAGCCAAGCGTGGCAAGAGCAAGGCGCGCGGTGTGGTGCCGCCGCAACACGAGGAGAACCCGGCACGAAGCCGACTTCTTGAGGATGAAGACATCCGAAAGATCATACTCACCTTAGCAAACCGCCTACCCGACATCGAGGACGACATCGAAGCTCTTGGGCAGCGCATCACTAACACCCAATTGAGCACGGAGGAACGCGTGGGAACTCTCGAGAAAGCTGTTGGCCAACTGGAAGGGCACACGTTGGGCCAGCTCGAGACCTTCAAGAGGGAACAACTCTCGTTGCGGAAGGAGTTAGCAACGATCGAGGATCATGTGGCAGCCAGCATAACGGAGATACGCAAGCAGTATGCCGAGTTTTGCGAGGTAAGTGCCAAACATTTTGAAGATTTTTGTGATAAAATCTGTCGGGCAAGCAACTCGGGCACCAACTCGAATGGTGGGCCGAGCTGGAACAGCACATTTGGCGGGGCGAGGTTCGAGGGACCAAGGGTTGAGGTCCCCAAACCCAAGGAGTTCATTGGCAAGAGAGATGCAAAGTCAATCGAGGACTTCCTGTGGCGAATGGAACTTTACTTTGATGGTCTGGGACTGACGGACGAGAAGGCCAAAGTACGGCAAGCTGCACTATATCTTGCTGACGATGCAGCGCTGTGGTGGCGTCATCGACAGGCCAGTGTTACGAAACTTGCCAACCGATCGGGACTTGGGACGAGTTCGTGTCGGAACTCAAGGCACAATTCTATCCCGAGAACACATGCTATGAGGCAAGGAAGAAACTCCGCGAGCTCAAGCACAAGACTACCATTCGGGACTATGTTCGGGACTTTACATCGATCATGCTTCAAATTCCGGACATGACCGAGGATGATCGACTATTTTTCTTCCTGGATGGACTACAGAGTTGGGTCAGGGACAGAGTACAAAGCCGCGAGGTGAAAACTGTCAACGAGGCAATCAAAGTGGCCGAGTCCCTAGCCGAATTCGAGAAGAGGAAGGAGCCGCGAGCTGAGGGTCAAGCCAAAGGCGGGGGAGACACCCGCACGTCAGTACAGCAACCAGCCCAACCATCACGCGGAAGATTCGGGACGAGACCGCAATATGACGCGGACAAGCCATACAACTCGGGTGAACGCAGGGGAGCTCCCGACCAACGAGGATGCTTTATGTGCGGCGGAGCTCATCGGATGAAGGACTGTCCGAAAATGGGGAAGCTCAACGCCATGGCCGAATGTGAGGGGCCAACGACTGATCACACGGACGTGCAGCAGGTAAGCACGATTCAACAACTTAATTGCAGCCGTCGGTGCGGCGGCGAGGACCGCGAGGAAGCAAGTTGATGTTCGTGGAAGGAAAAATCAACCTCCAACCCAACAAGGCCTTGGTCGACACGGAGCCGACTACAACTATATCACCGAGGCCGAAGCCGAGAAGATTGGGACTACTTGTGCGGCCATGCAAGGTGGATGAAGTCTAACAACGGACCAGCGATGCAGTCACGGGGCGGCAAAGCGGAGTGCGAATCGTGCTCGGAGGCCGGAAGGCCGAGTACACTTCAAAGTCACCACGATGGACGATCGGGATCTCATTTTGGGAATGGACTTTCTGGAGAAGAACAATTTTGCCTTTTTCCCAAAAGCAAAGACACTATGGGCGAACGGTCAGAACAAACCCATCATTATCCCCTTGACTGTGGAACAAGTCCCGTACGCAGCGATGACGACACTTCGATTTCAGAAGAAGCTGACTGAAGAGGAAATGCCGATGTACTGTCTGGGATCAATGCGGTACATCGAGGCACCGAGTGGCAGCACGCGTCGACGGGGACGTCGACGGAACAGGCGGGGGAGAGTGTCACGCCCCGAGAGAAATGACCGACAGAGTGCTCGGACAGACCCGCACAAAGGGGTGCGAGGTTCAACAGATCAACGTGCACGGGGCACGTTCGGGACAACTAGGCCGTGTGGAGCGGCACAACCAACCGTGGGACTTAGCCGAGTGGCGCGGCATGCGTGGATGTATGGCCGAGCAAGCAGGCCATCCGGGCAACAGAGTGCCCGACCGAGGGACAAGGCCATCAGGCCTGATACGGGACTACCTGGGCGGCTGGACAAGACACGCCGGGAACCGAACGGACGAGTGCAGCGGATAGGCGCACTGCTTCGGGACAACGTGGGACAAGATGACGAGACGAGGCACATCTGAGGGCCGAGACTCGGACACGGGTGACGGACACCCGCGAGGGGTGCGCGCGAGGCGCTGGGCGCGCGCGCGGGCGGCGCGCGAGGGATGCACGGAGCACCCTCCCCCTATAATAGGCTTAGCGGGAAAAAGCCTTGTGATGGCAGTGGACATTGGAAAGCTGAGGAGTCCACTGTACGGAAATTATACTCGGAACATTCCAGAAACGGACCGGGATGGTCCAGAACATCAAAGATGAATCCGGAGGCATGTGTGGAAGGTCGGGCCGGATCGGGTCGGGTTACATGGAGACGGGCCAAGACGGGCCGAGCGGGCCGGGTCGGGCCGAACGAACCGGGAAGATCCAGAAACATGTGGAAGGTGCTGGAGACTCTTGAATGAGTCAAAAGACTTGTAATATAGTAGAGCTTTCTAGACATTGTACAAAGGTTTGTGTTGTACTTAGAATACTCTAGAATTTGTAATATTGTAGGAGGATCTAGAAGCCTCCAAATGAGGAGGTGGGGGAAGGTTCTAGTGATAGGAGGTAGTATAAATAGGAGAAGTTGGGCTCATTTGCAGCTATCCTTGGGAAAGCATTGTAAGAGACTTTGTAAACTCTTTGATACTTAGTGGAAGTAATTTTCCTTCAACCCATTGCCTCTCTTTCGTTGTGCCAACTTTCATACTTAGCCAATTTCGGGGAGTTTAAGGCTGACTAGCAAGAGGGTTGCTAGGCTGCACGACGCTTAGGAACATAGTAAACTCTAAGCCCGTGACAGCACGCTAGCTTTGGGGCCGTAGCGCGCGCTAAGAGGATCAGTCAGTTCAGAACCAGTATTTCGAACTGCTCTCTGGACTGGCTGATTAACGCACGCTAGGAGTTGTTAGCGCGCGCTATTCGTGGTTAGTAGCGCACTGTCACAACCCGATATGTCGTGTCCGTGTTGACCGTCCAAATGAGGTGTGCCTTCTGGTTAGCTTGCCACAAGCGGGGTAAAGGGGGCGACATTAGCGTTAAGGCGTTGTTTGCCCGGATGCATCGGTCTGGCCGAGTCAGGCATGCCGACCCGGTTTAGTCCGGAGAGCTTGTCGCTAGTCGAGGACTTGACTATGAAGGGGATCGTTGCTGGTAGGGCACAACTGGTCGGGGACTAATGCCGTCTCCCTGATGAGCCCATGTGTCACGGGATGCCCACGACCCCAGGCGGTATTACCTGATCAACGGCCATTCGTGGGGCCCACTTGCAGCTTTGTGGGACGCAGAGCCTCAATCGCACTTCAAGTTATCATCTATAGTGTAGGGCTTTACTTATTTTTCCTTGTAATAGATTGTTAGTGTTGTAATAGCTAGTTAGTGTTGTAATAGCTAGTTAGTGGTTGCTCAGCTTTTCAATATCCACTGTTGTCATTAGCCTTTATTTTTCTAAGCCTATTATAGGGGGGAAGAGTGTACTGAAGAGTTGTAGTACGAATTGGCTAGTTTGCTGAGACCCTCCTATCCGTGTATGCTTGTAATCATTGTTGCCTATTGTAATCGTGCATTGTATTAATACAAATCGATTCTCGTCTTCAATTTTCTTTGTGCCACTAAAACGCCTCGGCGTGATTGCGTCGCATTAGCACCAAAGCTCGAACGAGTTAGGCGGACGTAGTCGGGTAAATTGACTACTAGCCGCAGTGCGCGTACATTATATTCAAACTCTAAGCGCCCGTGACGGTGGTATCGGAGACCGGTCAAGGTCGAAAGAATGGAATCGGGTAACGAGACGGAAGTCCCTAGAAAGCGGGGCAAGAAAAGGATGACGGAAAGAGGAAAGAGGCCGAGGCCTCTAAAGCCCATTCGATAATCTAGAGCAAGAGTGCTCTAGATTGAGATATGTTGTCGAGACCTTGGAGGAGAAGGTCGAGACCTCGAGCGGAGAATGAAGACCTCCGAGCCCGGTTAGGCGAATGCGAGAAGTTCCGAACCCTTGCAGAGGCAATGGGAGCCAACAATACGGCTGAAATGAGACGCGAGATGGAAGCAATGAGTATCAGTTGGATTGCTTCAAAGAGCAGTGAACAACACACCCCATGTTGCTCAAGAACCTATTACGAGAATTCGGATCCCCGAACCAAGTTCCTACAGTGGAACCCGAGATGCCAAGGAAGTTGAGAACTTCTTATTCGACATGGAACAATACTTCCATGCCGCTAATGTTTTGGACGAAGCAAGAAAGGTGTCAACCGCCACAATGTATTTGATCGGTGATGCTAAATTGTGGTGGCGCACCAAATATGCGGACATTCAGGCTCAACGAGTAAGAATTGACACTTGGGAACAACTGCGAGAAGCCATCAGGCAACAATTCTTCCCAGAGAATGTCGAGTACAATGCAAGAAGGGCCTTGCGAGATTTGAAGCACACCGGTCTTATTCGAGATTACGTGAAGGCATTTTCGACACATATGCTACACATTAGCGATATGTCGGAGAATGACCGGTTGTTTACGTTCTTGGAAGGGTTGAAACCATTTGCTCGTACGGAGCTTATGCGCCAACGAGTCACAGACCTCAGTACCGCCATGGGAGCGGCAGAAAGATTAATGGATTACACGGCGGAACCTCGAAAGGATCGTCCCGTAACAACAAACATGACACCGTCCCGAAGTGTAATGCCAAGACCGTTCAAACCTAACTTGAGTCGGAGTGTAGGGGATCGGCAGACCTATACTCAAGGAAGTTCATATGGGAGCACGAATCGTAGCAAACCTACAGAAGGCCAGCAGGCCCCTTCCCAACGGATCGTTAGATGTTTCCTATGTGATGGACCTCATTTTCTCACTAATTGTCCGAAGAGGCAACTTTTGAGCGCCATAACAAGCGCCGCAGAATCGAGTTCGCAACCGAAAGAAGAGTTGCAAGTTCCAGATGAGGAAGGAAGATCGGAAGATGAGGAAAACCTTGGGGCCATAAATCAATGGTGCAACTCGTTAACCCATCAAAGATGACTAAGGCAAGAGTGCCGACAAAAGCTAGAAAACCCATACACTGCTCTCACGACAGTGGTCCCGATAAGAAAAAGAAGGGATTAATGTTTGTTGATGTTAAAATCAATGGGAAGAATATTCGTGCTATGATAGACTCGGGTGCCACCCATAATTATCGCGAGCACCGAAGTGGAGAGACTTGGGTATTGTTAGAGAAAGGAGCAGTCGAGTTAAAGCCGTAAACTCTCGGCAAAACCAATAGCGGGGATTGCCAAGGCTGTTCGGATTAAGGTAGGAGCCTTGAAGGTAGGGCCGACCTATCATTGTGGAGATGGATGACTACAAGTTAATACTCGGGCTCGAGTATATGCGTGACACTCAAACCCTAGTCATGCCGAGTGCCGATGCACTCTTGGTTTTGGGGGATAAACCACATATTATCCCAACAATTAGCGCAACCCAAGGGCAAAGTAACCTATCCGCATTACAATTCAAGAAGGGATGCAGGCATGGGGAACCGTCCTTCCTGTGCGCCTTGCAATTCGACGAAGTAGAGGAGTTGTCAGGTCCTATCCCTGATGCGGTGAAGCACCTCCTAAACGAGTTTGAGGATGTTATGCCCGACGAATTGCCTCGGAAGCTTCCACCCAAGAGGGCGGTCGATCATGAGATCGAGTTGGTGCCGGGCACAAGACCTCCTGCCCGAGCCCCTTATCGTATGTCGCAACCTGAGCTTGTGGAGCTCAGAAAGCAGTTAAAAGAGATGTTGGAATGTGGTATGATCCAACCGGCGAAATCACCATATGGAGCTCCGGTTCTCTTTCAGAAAAAGTCGGACGGAACTCTACGATTGTGTTGTGATTATCGTGCTCTAAATAAAATTACGGTGAAGAATGTGTATCCTATTCCGCTCGTAGCAGATTGCTTCGACCGTCTCAGTGGAGCGGAGTACTATACAAAGATCGATCTGAGATCAGGTTATTGGCAAGTTCGCATCAAGGAGGGAGATGAGGTAAAAACGACGATTGTCACACGTTACGGGGCCTTCGTATTCTTGGTCATGCCCTTTGGCCTAACAAACGCCCCGGCAACTTTTAGCACCTTGATGAATCAAGTTCTCCAAGGGTTCTTGGACGAGTTTGTCGTGGTATACCTTGATGATATTGTTATATACAGCCGAACCTTGGAAGAACATGTGGAACATTTGAGAATGGTTCTTACTAGGCTTCGCGAGCACGAATTATATGTTAAGCTGTCGAAGTGCTCATTTGCCCAGAAGCGGATCAGTTTCTTGGGGCATATCGTTGAGTGTGGCAATATTCGCATGGACCCGAGGAAAATACGAGCAATCCAAGAATGGAAACCACCAACCGATGTACATGAAATGCGGTCATTTCTCGGGTTGGCAAATTACTATAGAAGATTTGTGATGGGGTATGCCGGAATAGCAAGACCCCTAACCGATTTGACGAGAAAGACGGAAGTTTGGAATTGGTCGCCGGAATGCCAAAATGCCTTCGACAACTTAAAGAAGGCCATCCTAACAGACCCGGTCCTCGCACTACCGGATCTATCCAAACCTTTTGTGGTTGAAACAGATGCTTCAGATATTGCACTAGGAGGAGTTTTGGTGCAAGATGGCCATCCTGTGGCCTTCGAGAGTAAGAAACTTAAGGATGTCGAGAGGCGTTACACGGTGCACGAGAAAGAGCTTTTAGCAGTGGTCCATTGCCTTCGACTTTGGAGACATTACTTATTGGGGTTGCCGTTTATTGTAAAAACTGACAACACGGCTGTTAGTCACTTTCTATCCCAGCCAAAGCTTACTGGGAAACAAGCGAGATGGCAGGAATTATTGTCCGAGTTCAACTTTGTGATTGAGTATCGTGCCGGTTCTAGTAATCAGGTGGCGGATGCCCTGAGCCGCAGATCCGACACATTTGTTCTACAAGTCTTGTGGCAGCGCTTTCCTCGAGTCAGGTGACCACTCCAGTAAAAGATCGAATACGAGAACTGATGGGAGCCGACGCAGCGGCTCAATGTTTGGTAAATCTTGTCCGTCAGGGTACAACACGAAGATTTTGGCTAGAGGATGGTCTCTTATGGACCAAGGGAAGACGTCTCTATGTACCTATAGGCGGCGATATGAGGAAAACTATTATTGCGGAATGTCACGACACTCTCTGGGCGGGCCACCCAGGAGAGGAGCGACCGTGGCCTTAGTTCAACGAGCTTACTATTGGCCCCAAATGCGGGACGACATTGAGATGTTTGTCCGCACTCGCTTGGTGTGCCAACAAGATAAACTCCGATCGACAAAAGAAGGCAGGCTTGCTGGAACCACTACTCATTCTGTCGGGGCTTGGGAAAGTGTTTCAATGGATTTTATCACCAGTCTACCAAAAGTTGGGGATCTTGATGCCATTATTGTTGTGGTAGATCGGTTCTCCAAATACGCTACATTCATAGCAGCACCCAAGACAGTTTCGGCGGAAGAGACAGCTCAGCTCTTTTTCAAGCATATTGTTAAGTATTGGGGACTGCCGAGGGACATTGTTAGTGACCGAGACACCCGGTTTACTAGTAGCTTTTGGACCGAGCTCTTCAAACTACTCGGCTCCAAGTTGAATATGAGCTCTAGCTTCCACCCACAATCTGATGGCCAAACTGAAAGATTTAACTCAATGTTGGAGGAATATCTTCGACATTTTGTGAGCACTAATCAGAAGGACTGGGTGAAGCTTTGGATGTTGCTCAACCGTGTTTCAATGCTCAAAAATGCTCTACCACCAATAAGAGTGCTTTTGAAATTTGTAATGGGCGTGACCACTCCTCCCGCACAATATTGATCTTGTTCCACAAAAAGCCGTGCCTACTTGGCACAAACATTTTCCCTTGAATGGGAACAAAATCTTGATTTGGCCCGTGGCTACGGAGAAGGCTCAAAGCGGATGAAAAAATATGCTGATCTTAAACGCCGCTTTGTTGAATACTGTGTGGGTGACCAGGTGATGGTGAAGATCCCGAACCAGAGTTCCTCCAGGGCAACACGGGGGAGAGATTCACGGCTAATGCAAAAATATATTGGGCCCCTAAGCATTCTCAAAAGAGTCGGAAATGTAGCCTACAAGATTGAGTTACCCCAATGGTGGCGCATTCATAATGTCTTTCATGTCAGCCAACTCAAGCCATATCAGGCGGACAACGAGGACACCACACGCAACCTGCCCAACCGCCCACAACTGAAACTACGCAACTTGGGGAAGAGGGTGGCCGAAGCTATTATCGACCACCGCGATGCAGGGCCGAGAAAGAAGCTATACAAAGAATATCTGGTGAAATGGAAGGGCTGCAGTATGGAGGAGAACACTTGGGAGAGGGCAATAGCACTTAAAGCTTTTCAACCCCTACTGGATGCTTATCTCACATCTATGGCGCCGGGGACGTCACCAACTCAGAGGGGGGAGAGCTGTCACGGGATGCCCGCGACCCCAGGCGGTATTACCTGATCAACGGCCATTCGTGGGGCCCACTTGCAGCTTTGTGGGACGCAGAGCCTCAATCGCACTTCAAGTTATCATCTATAGTGTAGGGCTTTACTTATTTTTCCTTGTAATAGATTGTTAGTGTTGTAATAGCTAGTTAGTGTTGTAATAGCTAGTTAGTGGTTGCTCAGCTTTTCAATATCCATTTGTTGTCATTAGCCTTTATTTTTCTAAGCCTATTATAGGGGGGAAGAGTGTACTGAAGAGTTGTAGTACGAATTGGCTAGTTTGCTGAGACCCTCCTATCCGTGTATGCTTGTAATCATTGTTGCCTATTGTAATCGTGCATTGTATTAATACAAATCGATTCTCGTCTTCAATTTTGCTGTGCCACTAAAACGCCTCGGCGTGATTGCGTCGCATTAGCACCAAAGCTCGAACGAGTTAGGCGGACGTAGTCGGGTAAATTGACTACTAGCCGCACGGTGCGCGTACATTATATTCAAACTCTAAGCGCCCCGTGACACCATGGCAGGGCGAAACCAGTTGGCATGCTATGAGGGATAGGCTGGTCCCGGGGTGTGAGGGCCCCTGGGACGCCGCACGGGCTTCGGAACTCCCGTCCCGTGACACATGGTATCAGAGCCAAAACCTCTCTCAGTACGGCATGGTTCGGGTGTGGTCAAGTTCTGCCGAAACCGATGAGGGCGGGGAGTGAACACCGGTGCAAAGAGGGCACGGACAAAGTGCGGCTCCTGACAAGGCTTCTAGGCGGAGAATATGAACCGATTCTATGCCGGAATGAGAGGTGGTCCTAGGCTTGTGAGATCAGACGGTCCGGAATGTGGACACACTTGTATTGCGCACTTTTGGTAGCTCCACCTTTCGGTGATCGTATGAGCGTGGATCATCGTGGGCCACTGTGGGAACCTCGACATGTGGGAAAAATGCAGCGGCGAGGGAATGCCGTTCAACCGAGGTACTAACGCCAGGAAGCGCGTAGGGTGAAGGTTGATGTCGATTGGTGATGCGGTATGTGCGTGGCGCACTGCGGGCTAGCGCGAGGTGCGCGAGTGAAGAGCCTGTCCATCTGGGGATGGTGCCGTATGTGTTTGGCCACGATCGTTTTGTGTGCGTGAGGCAATACAGTGTGCGGAAAGAAACATTCTTCCCCAGCACGAGGACGTGCTGCGATTTGGGTGGGGGAGGATGTCACGACCCGATATGTCATGTCCGTGTTGACCGTCCAAATGAGGTGTGCCTTCTGGTTAGCTTGCCACAAGCGGGGTAAAGGGGGCGACATTAGCGTTAAGGCATTGTTTGCCCGGATGCATCGGTCTGGCCGAGTCAGGCATGCCGACCCGGTTTAGTCCGGAGAGCTTGTCGCTAGTCGAGGACTTGACTATGAAGGGGATCGTTGCTGGTAGGGCACAACTGGTTGGGGACTAATGCCGTCTCCCTGATGAGCCCATGGCAGGGCGAAACCAGTTGGCATGCTATGAGGGATAGGCTGGTCCCGGGGTGTGAGGGCCCACAGGACGCCGCCGGGCCGGAACTCCGTCCGTGGCAAAGACGCTAACATCCGTCCGTAGCGCACGCTACGGGCTGGCGAAGCAGTGTAGTTGCGAGGTTTTACGGAATATCGAGGTAGCGTACGCTAGGTTTGGCTAAGCGCACGCTAAAGCTATTGCATAGCGCACGCTAAATCATAGAGCTAGCGCACGCTAAGTTGGAAGCGAGGCGAGACGGTGAGTTACGGACTCAAGATCGAATGCCACATTTTGGACTAGCGCACGCTAGAGGCAGACGATTAGCGCACGCTATCGGAGCCTGCAGAAGCCACTGGACTATCCGGTGACTTCGCTAGCGCACGCTATTGAAGGAGGTGTAGCGTGCGCTAGACTGGGCAGATATAAATATGACAGTTGACTTCCATTTCGTCATTTCTCACCTACTTCACTCCTTTTCGACGGAAATCTCTCGGGAGAGACGATTTTGGGCGATTGGAAGCAATCTTCCTTCTAACAACAACATACTTGGTTGGAGAACAAGGATTTCTCAACATCTAATTCCTCCTAACGTCCGAATCAAGGTAAAAATCCTTAGAACCCTACTTTTCGGGAATTTTGGGGTTTTTCGTAGATTCGTCCGATTTATCCGTTTGGAAGCTTGAGAACCTTGAGATTATGATGTATCTATACCGTATGCATGCTTTTCCTACGATTTTATGGTTTGGGTTGTACCGTTTTCGGACTTGTGAGATTTTGACGATTTTTCCAACCTCTAGTCGATTATCCGTACATCCTTACGAATCGTAGACGGGTTTCGGGGGTTTCTTCGTGTAATTTGAATATGGATAATTGATTATCATATTCCTTGCGAATCGTTTAGGTGCCGGAAGCGCGTGCTTGGACCTACCGATCTCATACCCCTTTTTCCGTTCGTTTTCTCGATGTCTCAAAGGCAAGTATATAATTATGATTAGACGTTCTCGAATTTGAAAGTAAGAAGTATTGATGGCATGATATGAACGAACCGTTTCTCGGCATTCATATATGTATTGTTGGCATGTAATGAACGAACCGTTTTGACGGCATTCCTACATGTAACGGCGTATGATATGAACGAACCGTTTCTACGGCATTCATATACGTCTTGATGTGGTACGATGAGATTTAGTTATTCCGGAATGCTAGTCTTGAATTGATGAATTGACGGTTACATTTACTTTATTGGCGAAGTATTGTGTTTCATACTTGATATTCTTGCACTAGCTATTCGACGGCTAACCGTATGGGAAATACGTTTATGTATTTGAGTTCCGAAGCGGACAGGTAGGTATCGGGTTGGCATGAAGATGGTGGGCAAGTGTGATACTGTGTATTTCTTCCAGTTATGTTTGGAGTTTCCCATTCAGTGTTGTTGTACTGGATTGGCTATTGAATACTCGAGTATTGTTGTCCGTTTTCCTTGATGTTACTGTGTTTCTTTGAAGTATTGATTCGAGTTGTGATGTTTGTGAATACATTGGTTATGTTTTGAATACCTTTGTATTGTTTTTCATCCCATTGTGTGTAGACCTTATCAGTCAAAATTTATGGTTCCGCGTATGTTTAGCCTTGTGGGTCCCACGGCGGGGCTTACGGCGCTGTAATATTCCTGAATAACTCGGGGGTGTTACAGAATATGGTATCAGAGCTTAGGTCTATGGATACCTAGGCTGTCGGTCTTTTGGGTCGATCGAGTTTTCATTTGTCCGCAGTATCACTACTTTGTCATCATCACAGTGCGATCGGTACTTGTAAGACCTCTTACTCTTCTAGTGTTTCCTTGTTTGTTTTGCTTCGTTTTGTTGGTATTCGTGAGAATCGGTCACTTTGATGACGTGTAATTGAATTGTGCTTACGTGACTTGTGTGTTCTTCAGTATGTCAGCTGGTAGGGGCCGTGGCCGTGGTCGTGGCCGTGGACGTGGAAGAGGTCGTGGCGCGGCTGTTTCCATCAGCTCAGTTGCGGGGTCGACCAACCCCAGTTTGTCGAACTCGGTGCATCCTGACACCGAGAGTCAGCACGACCAGTCAGACGGTCAGGGGAATAACGCGGACGTTGGAGTGGTGAATGCACTTCAACAATTAGCTACTCAGATGACTATCTTGGCCCAAACTGTTCAGCTGAATAATCCGAACCCGAACACGGATGCCTTACTTCAGAATGTAATTCGTATGCACCCTCCACAGTTTGGCGGTGCCACGGACCCGTTAGGCTGGGAAGACTGGCTAGCGGAATTGGAAAAGATCTTCGAGGCGGTTGATTGCCCCGAAGTGAGGAAAGTACCGATTGCTCAGTATTTCCTCACCAAGGAGGCCGCTACCTGGTGGAAGGTCATCAAGCCACAAGATCGCATTGCCACGTGGGATGAATTTAAGGAACTCTTGGAGGCCGAGTTTTGTCCTTGGCCGGTGCGAGAGAGCCGAATCCGAGCCTTTTTCGAGGCTAAACCTCAAGATATTCCCGTATCGCGGGCGATCGTGGAGTACAACCAACAATTGATCCACGTGAAGGATCAAGTGCGTAGCGAGCGTGATAAAATACGTTATTTTGATATGCGGATGAATTTGGACTTACGGCGGTATATGGCCGGATTTGCTTGTACCACACTGAAAGAGTATCGGACGAGCTTTAGCCCATGATATGTTGAGCCCCGACAATGATACCTTTGAAGAACCGAAGAAGCGAAAGTCGCGGGAAGTTTTTCGGCTCTAAAGGTGGCAACTTTCGAAGTCACAGACGACTAGCCGTTGTGCCGGACGATCGTCACGTTCTAATAAAGGAAAGAGGGGCTACCGTCCTACTCCGGGCACCACAAATCGCACGGTGACTTGCTATAATTGTGGCCGTCGTGCCACGTCGATTTGGAATGCAACTTCCCACCATTGAAGTGTCACAGTGCGGATGGATGGGACATAGAGCGGCTTATTGTTCGAGCCGAATCGGACCTTGGACACTCGGGCTTCCGCGGTACCGGTCAACCTCGGCGAGAATTTCGGCGAGGGCCGGGGCAGGTCGAGAATCTTTGGAGGAATTCTAGCATCGGTTCGGTACAACCTCGGGTTTATGAGATGCGTCGAACAGACGAGCCCGATGCAGCGGTGGCTTCAGGTACCATCCATGTTTTATCTTATCCAGTCCGTGTACTCTTTGATACGGGTGCTACACATTCTTTTATATCTTTGGAATGTGTACGCCGTCTAAATATAACTTGTTTAACTGCTTGCGATCCCTTTATCGTAAAACTGCCCAGCGGGGATAGGATTGTGGGGAATCGGGAGATTAGAGATTTTCCGGTGATTATATCTGGTATGGAATGGTTATCGAATTTGATTGTAGTTGATATAAAGGGCGAGGATGTGATCCTCGGCGAGTATTGGCTTGATAATCCTCAAGCGATTATGAACTACCGTACCAAGGTTAACACCATGAAGACTAAAGACGGATCCGAGTATGCATTTTTGGGGCGTAAGTCGGGTCTATCCAAGTTGCTTATCAGTGCCATGAAGACCGTAAAACTTTTGAATAAAGGCTGTACGGGCTATTGGTGTTATGCCTTGAAAACGGAAGGAAACGAAATCGATTTCTCTTCGATTCCGATTGTTAGTGAGTACCCCGACGTTTTTCCGGATGAACTCCCGGGATTACCGCCAGATCGAGAGATAGATTTTTCCGTGGATTTAGAGCCGGATGCGGCCCCGATTTCTAAAGCACCTTATCGGATGGCACCTTCCGAGATGCAAGAATTGAAGAATCAGTTGGGAGAACTTCTGGAAAAAGGGTACATCAGACCGAGCGCTTCGCCTTGGGGCGCGCCTGTTCTTTTCGTGAGGAAGAAGGATGGCTCACTACGTTTGTGCATCGACTACCGCGAGCTGAACAAAGTAACCATCAAGAACAAATACCCTCTACCTCGTATAGACGATTTATTTGATCAATTGCAAGGGGCTGCAGTTTTCTCGAAAATTGATTTAAGATCCGGATATTATCAACTTAGGGTGAGGGAGTCCGACGTCCCGAAGACGGCATTTCGGATGAGATATGGGCATTATGAATTTGTAGTCATGCCTTTTGGGTTGACTAATGCACTGGCAGTGTTCATGCAGTTAATGAATAAGATATTCATCGAGTACCTCGACAGTTGTGTAGTCGTCTTTATTGATGACATCTTGATATATTCTCGAGATAAGGAGGAACATGCCCGACACTTGCGTTTGGTTTTAGATATTTTGAGAACCGAGCATCTCTATGCGAAATTTTCGAAATGCGAATTTTGGTTGGAAGAAGTTATGTTTCTCGGCCATGTGATTTCGGCCGAAGGGGTTCGTGTAGACCCTTGAAGATTGAGGCGATCTTTGGATTGGGCACCGCCTAAAAATGTTAAGGAAGTTCGTAGCTTTTTGGGCCTTCTGGGTATTACCGTCGGTTTGTCGAGGGTTCTCGAAACTCGCTCGGCCGCTACGAAATTACTCAGAAGACCGAAAAGTATGTTTGGACGGATGAGAGACAACAGAGCTTCGATGAGTGAAGAGGCGTTTGACTTCAAGACCGATTTTAACTTTACCACATGGTAGTGAGGGCTTTGCGGTTTATAGTGATGCTTGGTCAAGGTGCATTTGTGTACTTATGCAGCATGATAAGACGATAGCTTTCGCATCACGACAATTAAAGCCTTATGAGATGAATTATCCTACTAACGATTTGGAATTGGCCGCAATTGTCTTCGCGCTCAAGATTTGGCGGCACTATTTGTATGGCTCACCGTGCCGGATTTATACCGATCACAAGAGCCTGAAGTATATTTTCAGTCAGAAGGAGCTGAATATGAGACAGAGGCGTTGGTTAGAATTGATAAAGGATTATGATTTGGAAATTCTTTATCACCCCGGAAAAGCTAATGTCGTTGCGGATGCTTTGAGTCGCAAATCGGCATCTCTTCAAATGCTCGAGGTTCTTACATCTCAGACGAAAATTCGTCAGGATTTAATTGAGCAAGGGATAGAAGTTTGGCTTCAACGAGTACAGGGACAGAATGCCGTTCGGCTTGAAAAACGCAGGGGCGACCTACCAGCGATTAGTCAACAGGATGTTCGCCGAGCAGATCGGCAAGACCATGGAGGTCTACATTGACGATATCGTGGTCAAAAGCCTCAAGAAGGAAGATCACCTCAACGATCTTGCCGAGACGTTCGCCATCCTTGAGAAGTTTAACATGAAGCTGAACCCCAAGAAATGCAACTTCGGGGTGGGCTCCGGGAAGTTCTTGGGGCACATAGTGAGCCAAAGGGGGATCGAGGCGAACCCCGCCAAGATACGAGCGATCCTTGACATGCAGGAACCGCGAAACATCAAACAGGTGCAACGCCTCACAGGCTGTCTAGCCGCCCTCAACCGTTTCATATCACGGCTCGGCGATAAAAGCAAGCCTTTCTTCGCGACCATCAAGAACAAGAAGTTCGCATGGACGAAAGAAAGCCAGATAGCATTCGCCAAAATAAAGGAGTATCTATCCAACCCCCAGATCCTGGCAAAGCCGATCCCCGGTGAAAAATTATTTCTTTACTTAGCGGCCTCGGAGGTCGCCGAGTGCCGTTGCAGTGCGAGCAGAGGGGCAAGCCCACTTGCCGATCTACTATGTTAGCCGGGCGCTCCACGGCCGAGACACGTTACACACCATTGGAGAAGATCGCCTATGCCCTTGTCATGAGTGTCTGGCCGAGAGCTTACTTCTTCGATCACCGGTGGAGGTCCTAACCACTCTACCTCTAAGACAAGTCTGCACCGACCGGACACCAACGGGCGACTCCTCAAGTGGTCGCTGGAGATCGCACACGGTATCACTTACGCTCCTCGCACGGCGATCAAAGGCCAAGCTCGGCGGACTTCGTGGTGGAATTAACGTTCCCTCACGGTCAGACCCAGTCGGCCGACTGCACACTGAAATTATACGTGGATGGCTCGGCGACCAATGCGAGAGCGAGGCGGATTGTCCTCATTAGCCCAGACAGTGAGTTTCACAAATGCCGTGCGTTTCGGTTTCGTGCGACCAACAATGAAGCCGAATACGAAGCTCTGGTAGGCGGGCTTGATCTAGCCCTCGCCCTAGATGTTCGACGCCTCCATATCTACATGGACTCCCTTTTGGTCGTGAACCAAGTCAAGGGGGAATATGAGGCACGCGGCGAACAGATGGTCAAATACCAAGAGCTGGTCGCCGAAATGTGCACAAAATTTGAAGAAGTACTAATCGAGCAAGTCCCGAGAGAGCACAACTCCCAGGCCGATGCACTTTCCAAACTAGAATCATCGGATGGGGCAGCCGACTTCTCCAACATCCAAATCACAAAGTCAGCAAGGCCGGCGATCGACAGGAATTTGGTTACCACGGTCGCCATCGCCGAAGAGAATTGGATGACTCCGTTCATCAAATACTTCAAAGGCAGGCGGTCCACGGCGGCCGTGTTAAAGCTCGCCAACTCGGCCGTGCGACCAGGTATACCCTATTGGACGATCGGCTTTACAAGCGAGCCTTCAGCCTTCCCCTCCTCAAGTGTATTACACCGGAGGAAGGTCGGCTCGTATTAGCTGAAATCCATGACGGGATTTGTGGGAACCACGCGGGCGGGCGAGCCCTCCTCCATAAGACGACCAGACAAGGATTTTTCTGGCCATCACTTCGGAAAGATGCGATCGCTTACGCCAGATCTTGTCATAGATGTCAGATAATGGGCCCCAACATAAAACTATCACCCGAACAGCTCACCTCCATGTATAGCCCTTGGCCATTTGCGCAATGGGGCATCGACCTTATAGGTCCCTTGCCGACGGCTCCAGGGGGCTGTAAGTTATCGTTAAGTCGATTATTTCACCAAATGGTGAGGCCGAACCGCTCAACAAGATCGGCCAAGAGCAAGTGATCAAGTTTATATGGAAAAACATAATATGCCGATTCGGTTTGCCCAGGCCATCATCTCCGACAACGGAAGCTTGATTCGGCGGCTTAGAAGTCATGCGGTGCAGTGAAAAGTGGGAGTCAAAAGGTTATTCTCGGCGCCCTATCACCCTCGGAGACGAGCAGGCAGGCGAGTAGAGGCGGTGAATAAGATCCTCAAACACACGATCAAAGCACGACTCGAATCCGGCAAGGAAGATGGGCGAGAGAGCTCCCAGGACGTTTTATGGTCCTACCGAACGACGACCCGCAATTCAGCCGTGAAACCCGTTCGCCCTTACCTTGAACGAAGCGGTGATTCCTTGGAGATCGCCGTCCTCACCATCGAACCGAGCAGGAGATGACGACCGACAACGATGTAGCCGGCGAATCGACACGGACATGCTTGAAGAAAGGCGGTGACCTCGAAATGAAGAACACAATCCACAAAAGGAGAGCGAGAAGTTCTTCAATTCAAAGGTCGAGAGAGAAGATTTCAAGTGGGCGATCTCGTCCTCAAGAAAATCCAAACCCATACAGGCGTCTTTGGTCCAAATGGAAGGACCTTTGAGTATCCAGATGGTTAACTAAAGGAGCCTACGAATGGAACATCTGACGGTACTCGGACCAATACCCACCGAACGCCGTGCATCCGAAAAAATACTATCGGTGATAAATTTGTATTCGATTTCAATGATGTACAAGGAATATAATGAGATTTTTGTTATCCCATCTGTTATGGCGATCGCCCCACCAGCATCGCATATCACCGACGATCGCCGATCACGGCGATCCTAGGTAAAATTATTGCGACCATGGTCACGGAGGTCGATGGAACCGCGGCTTCGCCCATGCAAGGTTCCTTTGGGCTGAGATCGTCCGCCCTTCGTTTAAATACGAGACCGACGTAGCCGAAGGACCCTCCAAAATAAATCAGTAGGCGCGATCGCACGTTCTCAAGGTACATCATCTAACATGGTGAACCCGAACAATGCGACGTGCCGTTACCCCCGTCTCAACGTACACCGTCGAGGATCGCCATCTTCATGGCGGGCCGAGGTGGAAACAGAGCTGACAAGCCGCGGACGTGGTGTCGAATAAGCCGACAACACTCCGCGCAAGGACTCCTCCAGACCGAGATCGCCCGCCTTTCGTTTTAACACAAGGCAGGCGTAGCCTAACGGAGGACCCTCACAAAAAGTGAGTCGCAGGATACTAAATATCCCGCGCACACGAAGACACGATTGGGGAGATCGGTCCATCGAACACCGCAACCACACATTACTCTTCAGAATCGGCAAAATGAAGATAGCTCGCCAGATAGACTAGTCTTTGTTTCCTTACTTACTATAAGTGAACAAAGACAAGGGGGCAAGGATAGGTCGAGCTAATCTCAGATACGATCGAACAAAGAGGAACCATACTCGATCGGCTTCGCTAAAAAACATGCGGAGCGATCGAGGTCGTCCGACGAAAATTAAAAGTAAGAATTCCAATTCAAAACATGTCAATACTTTCAACACTCAGACAATCGGCCGGACGAACAAAAAAAAAAATCGAAAGCAAATATACGCGTACTCGAAAAAATTGAACACAAATAGTCAAAGGCGATCGCATATAATGCATTACGCGGAATGAGAAAAGGAGTATTTTATTCATAAACACAAGCTTCATACATTTCAAGGCCTGAAGGCATTACAACAAAAAAGTACAAGTTACAGAGGAAAAACAAAAAGCCTCTCAAAGCCCCGCCTGCTGGTCTTCGCCCTCGGGTCGCGGATCGGCTTGGGCATCGGCCTCGGGATGAATGAGTTTGCCGGTATACCAACTCAAGTCAATCCCGAGGTCGACCAAGTCAAGGATCGGCAGGGAGAATTCTGGATGCAGAGGATGCTTGGAGACATAGGATCTGAAGCTTTCCATCAGAGGACCGGTCTCGACCCCTGCCTTTTTAGCAACTCGGACAGCGTCAGCATAGGCCAAATAGTAAGCGAACTCGCCGACGTGCCCGGCGTTAAGGTAGGGATCGACCTCGATCGCCTTGTTGCCCTTTCGAATCCGCCGCCGTCTTCTCGACCTCACTTGATTCGGCCGCCTTGGCAACATTCTCGCCCCGGCCTTCTCCGGCTCTCTCTTCGCCGCCTCCGGCTCACCGAGCCGATCCACATGACCTTGGCCGTCGCCTCCTCTGCGAAGCCTCGAGCTTCGCGAGTCTCCTTCTCCTTATTACGAGATCGATCGGCGGCTTCCTTGGAGCGACTCGGCTCTGCTTCAATCGATCCACGTCTGCTTAGCCCGCTTGGCGGTCTCCTCATACTCTTTCTCCATCGGCCGAATCCGGTTCGCATCCTCGATATTTACATTCGGCGGTCTCGAGCTCGCGATGGAGATGAGCGGTGGAGGTCGCCCCTCAAAATCCCGGCGGCAGGCGGCCATCGTCGCCGCTGAAGAGCGAGGGCAACGGTCGCTGCATGGCATCTCGGATCGCGACGAGCGATCGCGTCAAGGTCGGTCGTCCAAGCCTTGGGCAGGGAAGTGATTGCCTGGCGAACGTAAGCAGGGACTTCGACAGAACCTTGTGGAGCCTTGCTCGACAGGAAATCCAGCACCATGGGGGCGACTGTTAGGAATATGCCCTCGAATGCCACTCAGAGGTTGTTGAGTGAGGGCATTGTACTTGTAATTATGTAAACCATTTATATAAGGCAAAGGAATGTTTCTTTATTTACTGGTAGTTACTGGCATTCCTAACTCGTAAATATACATAAAGAAACTAGTCCGTGTATTTGAGAACAAAACGTTCCACTCCTTATTGGATAAGGGGTCGGCCTTTGGAAAGGTTTATAGCTCAAATACTTAATCGTTCGCAAGTCGATGAAACTTGGTAGGCGTTAAGTTTATGTGAAGACTTGTATGACGTGTTCTTTGACATGGAGAGTGCACATCGAACACTAATGGTTAGTGGGAGCACACGTTATAGGTATGCTAATTAGATTAGTATACTCGAACCGACTCACCCTCGATTCGTCACATGGATTTCACTCAGGGACGATCAATGACGGAATCGAAAGATTGTGATAGGTATTCGTGAACCTTCGACTTGAGGATTTAGTAGGGATGTGCTTGTGACGTCAAGATTTTCATTAGAGTAGTTCGACCACGTAAACGGAAGGCGGGGTCAACCTCGGCGTGCATCTTGACGGGCAAGTAGCGAGTCCTCAATACCAAGATAGAATTCTTTCTCCCATTAGTGAGCGGGTTATATGTCCTATGCGGTTATTGGCGAGATGAGATCATAAGTCTTTGGCCAAAGCATTGGAGCCATTGTATTAGATACACGGCATTTCGATGATCTCGATTTGCATTAACGCATGCATAGCGTCAAGTACGAGATAGGGTTTGGTCGACCGTGACCCTAAAACTTGATCGGGACATTTGAAAGAAGGGTTTATACGTTCTTGGTATTCACGAGAATGGTTCTTGAATGATCCCAATCATTCGTTCTCGGTTAAGTGCAGTGTAGGCCGCCAGTGGCTAGGTGGTGCTACTACTCTTTGGTTCCTCCCATTCTCGATCGAGACGGACCTACCGAGTCGCGCATTAGGATTGACGACGGAATGAATCGAGCTTAATCTCTCATTATAAATATTAGATATTAGATATCTAATTTGGGACATCGGATGTCTAAATCGATTTATTGGATAAATTAATTTACGGCCTAATGAATTAAATAAATTCTTGGGTGATTAATTTAATTCATAAATATAATTATTTCTTGGAGAAATTAATTATGTTATTATGTATTTAATGTGATTAATTGATTGGATTAATTAATCGATATAAATACATCGAGCGGAATCGGAGTTTATCTGTTTGGACTCTCGGGAGTCCGGCGAACCGAACTCGTCCGATTTCTTCTAGAGGCCGGCCCCACCTTAATTTCCTACCTTGATCATAGTCTTGTTTTCTTGTTGGAAGACTTTTGACATTTGAGATTTCATATCTCTTATATTAAGGGAAAAGGAGATATGGTGGGTGTTTTTTTGATCTTGTGAATGATTTGAAGACCAAAATAAAGCCTCATTTTCCATTCTCTTTTGGAGCTCACGGCAGCATCAAATTAGTGAGAGGGAAGAGAAAATTTTTGGTGTTCTTCCATTCATTCACTTCTTCATTTTTCTTGGAGAAAAATTGAGAGAAAATTATTGAGAGATATATTATACACTTAGAGTGTAATATCAAAAGCTTCACCACTTGATTCTAGCCGTAACCTTAGAGGTTAATCAAGTGTTGTTGTTCCGGTCGTTTTTCCGGCGCGTGGCAAGTAGAGACGCGGTGTTTTCGGCGTTGGATCGTTCAAGGGCTTGGAGCGGATTGAGCTCGTAGAGATCGAACTAAAGCTTGGGGAATAGCTCAAGAGAAGGTTTCCATTTAATCAGCGGACTTCGAGGGTTAGTTTCTTACGACTCTTGTTTTTCGTTTATATATTCGTATATACGTAGCTCGATCGATTCTCGTAGGGATTCGGATCGAATTAATTTTCGTTTTACCGCTTTCGCTGGGCCTTCGTTTTAGGCACCGAATCCCAACAGTGGTATCGGAGCGTAGGTCTTGCGATCGTATATACGATATTGGCATTTGGAATGCTCGATTTAATGGTGAATGATTTGGAATCATTTTAGTCATAATCGTGGTATATGTTTTTCGTTCGTAATAATTGTATTTTTCGTAAGTTTATGTCTAAATATAAATCTTAAATTTCTGGGAAATATGATTTATATTGAAGATATGAAAGTCGGAAAATATTGATATTGGATATCCGGTCGAAAATCTAGCCCCGAATCGTCGTCGGACGACTTTTTGGACAAAAAGGGTATTTTGGCGAGGATGACTCGACCGTGTCTGGGTGACACGGTCGTGTCCGGCGATGTGGCGAGCCCTGCACGGAGAACCGACCGTGTCCGGAGACACGGGCGTGTCGGCGAAAGTGACTCGGCCGTGTCTGGGTGACACGGCCGTGTCCCAGCGATCTGCCAAGTCATCGCTGAGCGACCGACCGTGTCTGGGTGACTCGGTCGTGTCTGGCGGCATCTTCCGAGGTGACTCGGCCAAGCCGGAGTGATTGCCGGTAAGTGCCGAGGTGACTCGGTCATCTTGGCGTTTTCACCCCGGCTCGATTTTTCCGTGTATTCTTAAAAATTAATCTCCCGCATGTTAAATTGGATTTAATTTGATTAAAATGATTTATGGTATTTCATTTTATAAGGGAAATTTGATTAATTGGAATATTTATGGTCGACCGAATTATTTTGAACGTTATTACATTACCGATTGTGTGAATCGATTGGATCGGTTCGTATTGTTGATTGGATCAATGTATCTCTACGCTTTCCATTAATTTAGTATTTATTGGATGAATGCTTTTGAATGGGGATGTGGTTCGTGGACTTAGTTTTGAATCGTTCGTTTTATTCGATTGGGTTGTAAAGGCCGTTTTGAGCCTATTTATTTTACTAGAAAAATTTGTATCTAGGATGCAATTTTCAATGTAAAATTTATATGTAATGACGAAGACCGGAGGAAGATCCATTTCGAGAAGACGAAGATTCAAGACGAAGACTTGTAATTAGATTACGGAGTTTTTGTTTTCTAGGAACGGTCCATGAACCACATGTTGGTAGCAACTAGGTTGTGATTGGTTGTTTCATATTGTATGAATGCCACAAACGCGCTTAAACGATTAATGTGCAAAGTGTAACGTTAATCGCGATAATTCTCCCACAACAAATAATTAAGTTTATAAGGTTTCAAGGTTTTCCTTCCCTCCATCGAGTTTTGAAATTGAAATCCAAACCGGATGTGTTATGCTTAGAGTTATCGGGGTAGTCGTTCGGGGAGGACGGATAAATTACCGGAGCGCATTGGATGCCTTCGGTTGGAGCAAATTTTATCCCTAGAAACCCGATAGGTTGCGGATAAGATTCAATTGTGAAACCGATTTGCGTCGATGGTATAAACTTAACTTGTTCACGAACCATAGAAACCGTATAGGTTGAGGGGAGTGAACAAGGGGAAAAAGAAGATCGAATCATCCATTAGATGGGTTGGTGTTGGACACCACTTTATGAAAATTAATAGACTAGAAACCTGTTCGGTTGCCCTCTATTAAGATTTATAAAGAACTCGATCACCACTATGAAGTAGAGCGACGATACTTAGGATTTCATATGGGAGTGTGTTATTCCGATAAAAATAGTGGGAGTGGGTAACAAGAATAGAAAGGACCTTAATTCTATACTCGGATCATAATATAACAAGTCACTAATTAACTGCTATACTTAATGCGGACATAACTCAATATGACAATGAATCCACTCGCAATTCTACTCGAAAAGAACACCTTAATGGGACCTAACTTTGTGGATTGGCTCCGAAATCTGATGATTGTCCTCAGTATAGAGGCACTGGGATACGTCTTGGAGACGGACATTCCGGCGCCTCCTATGCGGACTCGAGCCAATCACGAAGAGATTGAAAACCACGAAAAGTGGGTTAAGGATGACGTGAAAGTCCGTGCTTATATGATGGCTTCCATGTCTAATGAGCTTCAGAGAGCTCATGAGAAAATGACTTCGCTGGCGATTCTATCTCACTTAACCGAGCTTTATGGTGAACACGTGAGCTGCTAGATATGAGATATCCAAGCATGTGTTGGTTGCAAGGATGAAGGAAGGTGAGTAGGTTGGGAACACGTCCTCAAAATGATATCCATGATCGAGAGATTGGAGGCTCTTGATTTTAAAATGGATACTTCTCTCCAAACCGACCTTATCCTACGCCTCTCCCGATTCCTTCTCACGTTTGTTATGAACTTCAAGCAATGAGATTGCATGTAATTTAGGGGCTAATGAACAAACTTGTGACTGCTCGGTCTCGGATGAAGACTCCGCGGATGAAGGAGTCTGCTCTTGTGATTTCTTACGGACTTCGGAAGTCTAAGAATAAGAAGAAAAAGACCAAGAAGCGGACTGGACCACAAGCTAAGGACCTTAAGGGTAAGGGCAAGGCCCCGATGGTTCCAAAGAACAAGAAGAAGAAGGATGCTTGTCTCAAGTGCGGTGGTGAGCTCTTGGGCTAGAGACGTCCGATTCTTCATGGCACTTGGTCTGAGAACTTTTAGTTTTGGAAACAAATTGTTCACTCTTGTATTTTCTACTTCTGAATCTTGGATTACGGTGCTAGTTCTCATATTTGTACCGTGAATCGGGATCTGGAACAAAGTAGGAAGCTTGGAGTGGAGAAGTTATGATCACGGTCGGAAGCGGGCATAGTGTCGAGGCGACCGACATAGGATCACTTCTTTTGGGTTTAGAATCCGGCTTTGTTTTGACTTTAGAAGATGTACTTGTTTTGCCCAAGGGGCACAAAAACATTGTATCCATTCCGGTCATGGACCGAAAAGGCTTTTCATTTTTCATTGGTGATGGTTCTGCAAAATTTATTTTAGAAATAAACTAGTGGGTCTTGCTACATTGTTGAATGGATTGTATCATCTAAATCTCAGCAACAAAGTAGTTGTGAATACTATAACTAGAAAACGCGGTAGGGATGAAACCAATCAAGTTTTGAAATGGCATCTTAGACTTGGTCATGTTGGTCGGACCAAGGTTTACAAGATGGAAAAAGATGGACTTATGGGTCCATTGGGATCGGATCCCTTTCCTACTTGTGAATCTTGCCTTAAAGGCAAAATGACTAAGTCCCCTTCACAGGGACATTTCAAAGAGCCGCGATAAACCGGGATTAATCCATACCGATGTATGTGGTGCTTTGGAAGCGGACGTGACGGATATCAATATTTCATTACGTTTACGAGATGATCATACTAGGTATGGTTATGTATACTTAATGAAACATAAATCCGAG
Organism: Orobanche coerulescens; assembly: GCA_033398695.1. Lineage (NCBI taxonomy): Eukaryota > Viridiplantae > Streptophyta > Magnoliopsida > Lamiales > Orobanchaceae > Orobanche > Orobanche coerulescens. Next base: position 150,371,139 of record CM065801.1, on the reverse strand, counting down.
GCCTTTGAGAAATTCCAGAATTCAAGGCCCTAGTCGAGAAACAAACCGGTAATCATATCAAAGCACTTCGGTCGGACCGAGGTGGCGAGTATATGAGTACGGAGTTTGACGAGTTCCTTAAGGAACATGGAATAGTTTCACAACTAACACCTCCAGGTACTCCTCAGTTAAATGGTGTGTCAGAAAGAAGGAACCGGACCACTGTTGAACATGGTCCGTTCCATCCGGGCTATCTTGACTTGCCGATTTACCTATGGGGGTATGCACTTCTGACTGCCGCGTATATCTTGAACAGATGTCCTTCTAAATCCGTTCCTAAAACTCCACATGAGATGTGGGAAGGAAGGAAACCAAGTCTTAATCATATTAGGATTTGGGGATGTCCCGCCTATGTCAAGAAGACTAAGGTGGAAAAGTTGGAAGCTAGGTCTGCGAAGGGACGTTTCATTGGATTCCCGTCTGGGACGATGGGATATCTATTCTACATGCCCGAAGATCGAAGGATCATTGTTGCTTTACAAGCACACTTCCTGGAAGATGAGTTCATTCAGGAAGGCGGAGCAGGTAGAAGTATTTCTTTAGAAGAATACAATGAAACTCCTCGAGAGACACCTGTGCAAGAAACTGGAACCGAACTTTATGAAACACAAGTACAACCACCTCGTAGGTCTAGTAGGGTGTCTCATTTACCTGAGAGGTATGGGCTTGTGCACTTGGAGGAGCTGGGTCTCCATGAGGTTCCAAGTGATAGCCAAGAGACCGACCCAACGACCTATGACCAAGCGATGGTGGATGTAGACTCCGCGAAATGGCGTGAAGCTATGGAAGCTGAGATAGACTCGATGCATGTCAATCAGGTCTGGACTCTAGTAGACCGCCCCAAGGGTATAGTGCCTATTGGGAACAAGTGGATCTACAAGAGAAAGACTGATGGTGATGGCAAGGTTGACGCCTATAAGGCCAGGCTAGTGGCAAAGGGTTATACCCAGAAGGAAGGAATCGATTACCACGATACCTTCTCGCCCGTAGCCATGATCAAGTCTATTCGCATGATGCTTGCTATAGCTGCCTACCACGATTATGAGATATGGCAAATGGACGTAAAGACGGCTTTCCTTAATGGATTCCTCGAGGAGGAAATCTATATGGAGCAGCCTAAAGGCTTTGTGTCCGATGTCGATATTCAGAGAGTGTGCAAGCTTCAGCGTTCCATTTATGGACTGAAGCAAGCGTCGCGTAGTTGGAACCTTCGTTTTGACGAGGCGGTCAAAGAGTTTGACTTCGTGCAAAATGAAGAGGAACCTTGTGTATACAAGAGGGTTAGTGGGAGCAAGATCGCATTCTTAGTACTATATGTAGATGACATTCTACTAATAGGAAATGATGTGGGAATGCTCAGTTATGTGAAAGCTTGGTTTTGAGTAATTTCTCCATGAAAGACTTGGGAGAAGCAACCTATATTCTTGGTATTCGGCTCTAGGGATAGAGCGAAGAGAACAATAGGTCTTTCCCAAGCCCTCTATATAGATAAAATCTTAAAGCGATTTAAGATGGATGATTCTAAAAGAGGGTTCCTACCGATGCGACATGGAATAAAACTCACCTTGAAGATGTGTCCTCAAAATGAGGAACAACGAAAGGAAATGAGTAATATACCATATGCTTCGGCCGTGGGTAGCCTTATGTATGCTATGTTGTGTACAAGACGACATTGCGCATGCCGTAAGCGTGGTGAGTAGGTTTCAGGCAAACCCGGGTAGGGAACATTGACTGCAGTAAAGAACGTTCTCAAGTACTTGAGAAGAACGAGAGATATGGTTCTTATGTATGGCGGTGGAGATTTGGATGTGGTGGGATTCACTGATTCGGACTTCCAAGGACTGAAGGACGACTCGATGTCCACTTCTGGCTACATATTTACTCTTAATGGAGGAGCAGTATCTTGGCGTAGTGCCAAGCAAAGCGCGACTGCTGATTCCAACTGTCAGGCTGAGTATCAAGCAGCCGGAGGCTTCCAAGGAAGGGTTACGGATTAAGAAGTTTCGGGAGAACTTCAAGTGATACCATGTGCTGAGTGCTGTCTGCATCTTGCGACAACGACGGAGCTGTAGCGCAGGCCAAGGAGCCGAGGTTTCACAACAGCACTAAACATATTGAGAGGAAGTATCATCTCGTAAGAGAATTTGTTCGCAAGGGATACATTGTGCTGCATAGAGTAGACTCGGCCGACAACGTCGCCGATCCACTGACCAAGCCACTATCTCAGACTAGCTTGGAGCGTCATCTGGAGAACATGGGTATTAGATACCATAGTGTGTGGCATTGAGTGCAAGTGGGAGATTGTTAGGAATATGCCCTCGAATGCCACTCAGAGGTTGTTGAGTGAGGGCATTGTACTTGTAATTATGTAAACCATTTATATAAGGCAAAGGAATGTTTCTTTATTTACTGGTAGTTACTGGCATTCCTAACTCGTAAATATACATAAAGAAACTAGTCCGTGTATTTGAGAACAAAACGTTCCACTCCTTATTGGATAAGGGGGTCGGCACTGGAAAGGTTTATAGCTCAAATACTTAATCGTTCGCAAGTCGATGAAACTTGGTAGGCGTTAAGTTTATGTGAAGACTTGTATGACGTGTTCTTTGACATGGAGAGTGCCTGTCGAACACTAATGGTTAGTGGGAGCACACGTTATAGGTATGCTAATTAGATTAGTATACTCGAACCGACTCACCTCGATTCGTCACATGGATTTCACTCCGGACACCAATGACGGAATCGAAAGGTTGTGATAGGTATTCGTGAACCTTCGACTTGAGGATTTAGTAGGGATGTGCTTGTGACGTCAAGATTTTCATTAGAGTAGTTCGACCACCTTAACCGGAAGGCGGGGTCAACCTCGACGTGCATCTTGACGGGCAAGTAGCGAGTCCTACGAATACCAAGATAGAATTCTTTCTCCCGTTAGTGAGCGGGTTATATGTCCTATGCGGTTATTGCGAGATGAGATCATAAGTCTTTGGCCAAAGCATTGGAGCCGATTGTATTAGATACACGACACTCGATGATCTCGATTTGCATTAACGCATGCATAGCGTCAAGTACAGATAGGGTTTGGTCGCCGTGACCCTAAAACTTGATCGGGACATTTGAAAGAAGGGTTTATACGTTCTTGGTATTCACGACAGAATGGTTCTTGAATGATCCCAATCATTCGTTCTCGGTGGGATGTACAGCCGCCAGCCGGCTAGGTGGTGCTACTACTCTTTGGTTCCTCCCATTGCTGACTGAGACGGACCTACCGAGTCGCGCATTAGGATTGACGACGGAATGAATCGAGCTTAATCTCTCATTATAAATATTAGATATTAGATATCTAATTTGGGACATTGGATGTCTAAATCGATTTATTGGATAAATTAATTTACGGCCTAATGAATTAAATAAATTACTGGGTGATTAATTTAATTCATAAATATAATTATTTCTTGGAGAAATTAATTATGTTATTATGTATTTAATGTGATTAATTGATTGGATTAATTAATCGATATAAATACATCAGAACGGAATCGGAGTTTATCTGTTTGGACTCTCGGGAGTCCGAAGCGAACCGAACTCGTCCGATTTCTTCTAGAGGCCGGCCCCACCTTAATTTCCTACCTTGATCATAGTCTTGTTTTCTTGTTGGAAGACTTTTGACATTTGAGATTTCATATCTCTTATATTAAGGGAAAAGGAGATATGGTGGGTGTTTTTGATCTTGTGAATGATTTGAAGACCAAAATAAAGCCTCATTTTCCATTCTCTTTTGGAGCTCACGGCAGCATCAAATTAGTGAGAGGAAGAGAAAATTTTGGTGTTCTTCCATTCATTCACTTCTTCATTTTCTTGGAGAAAAATTGAGAGAAAATTATTGAGAGATATATTATACACTTAGAGTGTAATATCAAAAGCTTCACCACTTGATTCTAGCCGTAACCTTAGAGGTTAATCAAGTGTTGTTGTTCGTCGTTTTCCGTGGCGTGGCAAGTAGAGACGCGGTGTTTTCGGCGTTGGATCGTTCAAGGGCTTGGAGCGGATTGAGCTCGTAGAGATCGAACTAAAGCTTGGGGAATAGCTCAAGAGAAGGTTTCCATTTAATCAGCGGACTTCGAGGGTTAGTTTCTTACGACTCTTGTTTTTCGTTTATATATTCGTATATACGTAGCTCGATCGATTCTCGTAGGGATTCGGATCGAATTAATTTTCGTTTTACCGCTTCCGCTGGGCCTTCGTTTTAGGCACCGAATCCCAACAGCGACGTCCGGGTCGGCGAGGCGAACCCTGCAGCGCAAACCAAGGAAATCAAGGAGTTAGCCCATACCATGCTCGGAATGCCTAACTCAGAAAAATTTTTGACCCACTCTTACCTATTGACCAGCTCGGGGTCGCGTCCGAAAAAAGGCTTGCCCCGGGGTGTCTCCGCATCGGCGATCGCCATCTTCTTCGCCGAGCTGTGATATGAAACGGTTGAGGGCGGCTAGACAGCCTGTGAGGCGTTGCACCTGTTTGATGTTTCGCGGTTCCTGCATGTCAAGGATCGCCATCTTCTTCGCCGAGCTGCCAGATGACCGGGGTCCGGTGACCGTGGGCTTGGCGCCAGATCGCTCCATCATCGGGATGGCGGAGATAGGAGCCGCAGCGACCGGAGGCTCAAGAATCGATACGTCCGCCTCAGAGATCGACGGGGACTCCGACCTCCGCCTCTTGCGGCGTTTGAGCTGTTCCTCTCCCTCGACCACCGGCTTGGCGACCGGCGCCTCAGCGGGTCTCGTCACCGGGGCAGGTTGAGACGTCATCGCAGGAACACGACCAGTCTGCTTGCCCAAATTAAGGCGACCAAGAACTCCCAAGTCCGACATAGCTATCTCTGGCGGAGGTTCGGCGATCCGGGGAAAGTAAGCCTCTGTCAAAGAAAAGGTGCAAACAAGTTAGATAAAATAAAACAACATCTTGGAGACGATCGTCAAAGAAAGGAAACACCACTTAACCTCATACCTTGAACTTTCAAGTGACGAGGGTAGCAAAACAAATGAGCCCCCAACCGATGAGCTTCAGTACCAAGCGATCGAACGTCAATAAAGGAGTTCGGCAACGCACGGATACGCTCCCAAACGATCAAGAAATCAAATGGGAGGTCGCTGGTCGCTGGTACGAGAGGTCCTGCAAAAAGAAAACAAAATTAGATCAGTCCAAGACAAGCTCAATCAAAGGGAGAGTTTAAATCCTTACTCGGATTCCTCTCCCGGAAAATAGTGGGAATCTCCAACTCTTCATTCAGCCCTTCACTCAACGCCGATCGCCATGCCCCGCCGACCCAACACCATTTTGCCAGGTCGCCCTTGGTCTTATTCGGCACGCCAAGAACCACTCTCCCGAGTCGGCCCTGGATGTGATAACCGCCGATCGTCCCTTTCTGCGCAGCCAATTTAAACAAATAATTCATCTCCAGCGCGCTAAGGTGACGAAATAACCGGTGACCGCCAAACAAGGTCAACGTGCAGATGATCTGCAGCCAAGCATTCGGCGTCAGTTGAAGAGGCGCCAAATTCCAGCGATCGGCAAATAGGAGACGGCGAGTGGCAACGGGAATCGCAGACCCGCCCCATAATCATCTCGTTGACGGCGACCATATCACAGGCGGTTGGTCGCGCGCTCATTCTCCAAAGGCACGTGAAGGGAAACGTCGAGAGGATGTGATATTTGGCCCTCCAAATGCTCGAGTCATTCTTGGTCGCCGTACTCGGATCGGCCAAGAGTCCACGGAGACGGGACGGCGGCTGAAAGACCGTCCGATTCACATGTTTGTAAGGGTGAGCGGCGGAATAGGCCTCGAAAACGAATACCGGGCAACGACCAGCGATCGTTTCAATCATCTGAGCAAAATCCACATAGGAGGTGCCGAAACTGCTCTCTCTTTCCCGTGCCTCCCGCACTGCATTGTCTTCATCCACCGGCGAACCCCCTGCTCCGCCGTCTCGCCGTCCTCGCCACCTCGGCCTCGTTCAAAAGTTTTTCGAGTTCTTCGGGTGCAATCCCGCTCGAATAGCTTCAGCGGCCGTCTCCATATCCACTCTAACGGGAACCTCCTCCCGTTCGTGCAACGCGGCGGCAGCGGAAGTACTTCCGTTCTCGAAGGTTTTCGTTCCACCCTACTTATTTGAAAGTAAAGATTTGGAGAAGGTTAAATTTAATCTTACCTAGAAAAAGAAGAAGATCGGTACTCAAAGGCTCCGTAAATTTCGCAGAAATTCGGCTATGGATGCTAAGGGCGCGTAAAAAGTGAAGGAGAAGAAGCCCTCCTTTTTATAGATGGGAACGAGGGCCTAAGTGCAAAAAGGAGAAACCTCGGGGACTGAATCGGAACCGTCACGTGGGGACGCATTAAATGCGGCCCTCGAATCCCGCATACGCGTCTTTTCGAGGGCATGCCACCGACAGTGTCCGACAAACCGTCGGATTCCCCAACGGCAAGACGACGCGTGTCGGCCGCTTGTGAAAGGCCCGCCTTCTTTTCCCGCCGCTCCCGACGCGAAAGAAGGTCGTCCATATTTGAATTCAGATCGGCCGGTCGTCTAAACATCGGCGATCGCCAACGGTGCCACCTCACCCCGTGTTTTCAACATCAAGGCGAAATGGGGGCAATTGTTGTGCGACGATTAAATCGCCGCGATAGGCGATCGGCGACCTCCCTGAAAAGTCAACCATAGAAGCCAAACTCCGGACGAACACCTAAAGTCCGGCATAATATAGCGATCGTCTTTTGGTAACCAGCGATCGCCTTTTGATACCTGGCGATCGTCTTTGTCTAACGGATCAGAGGCGATCGTCTCATGCCACGTGGGGATCCAGCATCCGTCAAAGTCGTCGAAGACCGAATCTTGGACGATGGCCCACCCGCGGATCTTCATAGGATACCAACAAAAAGGATCATTGACCCCAGCCTGTCACCTACCGCACCTACCGACAAGGCCGCCGAAAGGTACGAAGTGGACCCTCCTCGGACAGCGACTCGCGACGCGTGCTGGCTTCCCATTGGTTCACCCAGCTGGCCTCCAACTGCAACCTCGGACCTCAATGGAACAGGCCCACGTGACGGGACGATCGGCCGTTTATTTTAATATAGAAAACGGCGATCGCCCGCGATCGCCTGAGGGATCCCAACTACTTAGTCCCCTATAAATAGAGAACTCACTGTTGCGGCCAAAACGACGGATTCACCACGAATTAAGTGCAAAAATACACACCAAAGAGAGAACAAAAGGCTCTTTTGGCAAGCACTAACATATTCATAGTGACATTCACACACATTCATCATAAATTCCAAGCAAGAACTCACAGATTCATCCATCTGGTTCTTCCGGCAATCTACGCGCTCTAAAGCCTAGATAACTAGAAGCTTTTACACTCATTGTATTAGATTCTAACATTAATATTTGTACTCGACAGTATATTTATTAATAACATCTCGCGAGAGCATTCAAGCCCGGGACTAACAACCCCGGCAAATCTTGTGTTATCCATTTTCCCACGGAAGTGTTCTCGCATTTTGTTTGTTACTCGATCGTTCCAGCAATACTATCTCCGGATAATATTTTGGGTAACAACATACCGTATGCATGCTTTTCCTACGATTTTATGGTTTGGGTTGTACCGTTTTCGGACTTGTGAGATTTTGGACGATTTTTCCAACCTCTAGTCGATTATCCGTACATCCTTACGAATCGTAGATGGGTTTCGGGGGTTTCTTCATGTAATTTGAATATGGATAATTGATTATCATATTCCTTGCGAATCGTTTAGGTGCCGGATGTTAGGAATATGCCCTCGAATGCCACTCAGGGGATGAGAGAGTAAGGGCATTATACTTGTAATTATGGAATAATTAATAAAAAGGCAATACGATTCATTCACTGTTTATTGTATTTCAATTGCATTCTTGACTTGGTAAACATTGAAGTGAAGTCCATGTAAATAAATCGAACATTCCATTCTCGTTATGGGATAAGAGAAAATGTACTGGAAGTGTTTAAAGTTTATTTACGTAAATTGTTCGCATGTCAATAAACTTAAAATGGGCATTAAGTTTTAATATGACTTGTATAACTGATGCTAGTACGTGTGCACGTCTTGATAGCATAGTTATAAGTATATTGGTGGGGCCAATATACTCGAACACGACTCATACTCGATTCAGTCACACGGTATTCACTCTCGGAGAGTCGATGACGAATCGAAAGGTTGTGATAGTATACGTGGACCTTTGACTTGAGGGTTCACTAGAAGATGTGCCTGTGACGTTTAGTTTGTCATTAGAGTAGTTAGACTCATTTGCTTAATTGCTGAGTCGACCTCGAAGTGCGGACTATACGGGCAGGTAGCAGTCTTTACTGTACACCAAGAAAGGATTCTATCTCCTGTTAGTGAGCAGGCGAATGTCCTATACGGTTAATGGCAAATAAGATCATAAGTCTTTGGCCAAAGCATTCTGATATAGTCGTATTAGATACACTATTAATCGATCGGTTTTGATTTGCATTAACACATGTATAGAGTTTAGTCAATGTAGGGTTTGACTTTACCGTGACCGAAGACTTGACCGGGACATCGATGAAGGGTCTATACGTATATAGTATTCACGACATAATGGTTACGGAATGATCCCTTCATTCGTTCTCGATCGGGGTTTACAGTGCGGCCCGCTAGGCTGGCTAAGTGCTGCCCGCACTCATTGGTTCCTCCCAATGCCAGCTGAGACGGACCTACGGAGTCGCGCATCAGGAGCGTTTACGGATAAATGTGAATTTATTATCTCTCTATTAATATTAGATATTGGATATCTAATTATGATTTATTAGATAAATCAAAATAGCGGTCTTATGAATTAAAATTAAGTTACCGGGTAATTAATTTAATTCATAAATTATATTTCTTAGAGAAATATATTTGTATTTGATATTATTAATTAATTAGATTAATTAATTAATATAAATACATTGGTGATTAAACGGAGTGTATTTAACGGAGTCGTTTGACGAACGTCATTACGAGCGAGTGACTCGGCTCGTTTTCTAGGAAACTTCCACCATGGGCCACCTTCCCTCTCCCCACATCACATGGAATCATTTCCATGCATGTGTATGTGTTAGTTGTATTTTTGTTATTATGTGTTGACATTTTATCTCATTATTAGACATATTAATTATATGTTTGAGAGATATATATTAAACACACATGATAACAACTATAAAAACACACACACATACTTTCTTGCTGAACTCCAGCCGTGAAGTATTCTTGAGGGAGAGAGAAAAAAATTTTATTTTCAAGTTATTTTCATCTTAGAGGTGAAAGAAATTCAAGAAAAAATAGAGAGAAAATTCCTACGGTAACTTCCTAGCCGTGTTCTTGGAGAACGAAGTTACGTCGAATTTTCCGGGCAACTTCCGACGCGTGTGAAGTAGAGGCTTCGAATTTTCGGTGCTTGGAACGAAGGGATTTCGTGTTCGGGACGGGATCGTGATCATCGTCTACATTTTACGAAGATTTATTTCAAACGCTTCAAGGGTATGAATCATTATCTTTGTATTTATTTTTTCGTATATACGTTACTTGATCGATCCTGTTTGGGATTCGTTTTTATTTCCGCTGCGTTTTTCGTTTTATTTTCGGAATCCCAACAGTGGTATCGGAGCGAGGTCAATGTTTCCGTATATACGATTATTTGTGCATTTTGAATGCTTTTGAATGATGATTATGATTTAGAATCATGTTTGGAATAATTTTAGATTTTAAATTGTTCGTTGTAGCATCACGTTTTTGAAACGGGCCGAAAAACGAAGAAACAGGGCTGTCGGCAGGGTGCTGGCAGCACTGCCTGGGCTGCCTGCCCAGGCTGCCGAGCGTGCTCGGCCATGACTCGGCCAGGAGCTGAGAGTGCTCGGCCAGGGGGCCGAGCATGATCGGCCAGTCTGCCCAGCAGTGGCTCGGCCAGGCAGCCCTCGGATTTTTGGCCCGATTTTGAATCGGGCCGCTGGCTGGGCCTAAACCGGATTGTCCGGGACTCCGTTTAAGTTTATATTTCGTTGTAATTATTTCCCAAAATTTATATTGGATTTTAATTTGACTAAATTAATATTTGGTATATTTTTGTGTTAAGGAAATAAATTAAACGAGAATATTATTTTGGCGGATTACTTGAGCGAATTAAAATGACGATTATTAGTATTAATTGGATTAATACCATTAAAATTGAATAGATTAATTTTATATTGATTGGATTAATATATTAATTGATTATTTAATTTTAATGCCACTTTATATTAATTGGATTAATATAGTAGAAATTGAATAGATTAATTTATAGATTAATTAGATTAATTTATATTAAAGATTAATTGTTTAATTTCGTTGCCATTACATGTTGTATTGAATCCTTATGTGATGGTGATATAGCTCGTGGACTTAGTTTTTGATTTGTTCGATTCGATTGGGTTGTAAAGGCCGTTTTGAGCCTATTTATATTTACTAGAAAATTTGTATAGGATGCATTTTTCAATGATGTAAGTATTATTTTGGGTATGACGAAGACCGAAGACAACCGACCGAGAAGACGAAGAATCGAAGACTGTATTTTTTTATTTATTGGGTCATTCGCTTGGCCCAAGATTTTAGGAATTAGGTCCATGAGCTATATGTTGGTAGTAACTAGGTTACTATTTTCATTTTCATTTTGAATGATTGACAAACATACAAACGCGTATAAATGAATTAATGTGCAAAGTGTAACATTAATCGCGAAATTCTCCCGACAACAAACAGACTAAGTTTGAAAAAGGTTACGAGGTTTCCTACCCTCCATCAAACTCGTAGAAAATTGATACCCGAGCTGATGTGCTATGTTTCCGAGTTATCGGGGTAGTACATTTGGTAGAGGTTGAAAAATTCTTGAGTGCATTAGATGCCTTCGGTTGGTGATAAATTTCGCCCCTAGAAACCTGATAGGTTGCCGGGTGAGATTCAATAGTCAAACCGATAGACGTTGATGGTCAACAACTTAGATAGTCTGGATTGCCAAGAAACCTGATAGGTTGAGGGCATGAAGACTAGGGGTAAAAGAAGATCAAATCATCTGTTAGACGGGTTGGTGTTAGACACCACTTTACAGAAATTAATTGGCAAGAAACCTGATAGGTTGCGTCTGTTAAAATTTGTAAAGAACTTGATCACCACTAAGAAGTCGATCTAACCATGATTTAGGATTATAACATGGGAGTGTATAATTCCGATAAAATTAGTGGGAGCCGAGACAAGAATTATACAAAGCCCTTAAGTTCTATACTCGGTCATAATTAAACAAGTCACTAATTTAATCTTGTCTAAATCTTTGTAAAACGAAATTGAATCTCTCTAAAATGGCTAAAACCCACTTGCAATACTACTTGAAAAGAATCTCCTAATCGGCCCTAACTTTGTTGGTGGTTGCGGAATCGATGATTGTACTCGGATGGAGTCTCTGGGATACGTCTTGGAGGCGGACATTCCACCGACTCCAATCCGGACTAGGGGTAATCAGGAAGACATTGACGTCCATGAAAAATGGGTCAAGGATGATGTGCTAGTCCGTGGTTTTATGATGGGCTCAATGACTAATGAGCTGCAGAGAGCGCACGAGAAAATGACTTCGCTAGGCGATTCTCGCACACTTGACCGAACTTTATGGAGAGCACGGTAGGACTGCTAGATATGAGATATCAAAGCGGTTGTTCGGTGCTAGGATGAAAGAAGGGGAGAAAGTGGGAGACCACGTCCTCAAGATGATCTCTATGATTGAGAGGCTCGAGGTGCTCAACTTTAATATGGATTTATCCCTTCAAATTGATCTCATCCTTCAATCTCTACGACTCTTTCACGCAGTTTGTAATGAATTTCAACCGTAATGACATTACATGCACATTAGCTGGGCTAATGAATAAACCGTGACGGCGTGATCTAACATGAAGACTAAACCGAGAGAGGTGCTCTTGTGATTTCTTGGGCCTAAGAGGTCCAAGAACAAGAAGACAAAGACCTCCGAGCAGTACAAACCCCAGCAAGGGGTGCAATAAGGAAAGGGCAAGGCCCGAAAGGTTCAAAAGGTAGGCGGTCCAAACCTACGGACAAATGCCTTGAATGCGGTGAGTGGGCCCTTTGGCGAAGGACTTGTCCCAAGATTAATGGCGCATCAGTGCGGAACTTTTTGTTTTGAAACTAATTGTTCCGCTCAGTATACTCGCTTCATGGATTAAGATTCGGGTGCCACTTCTCACATTTGTACTATGAATCGGGATGCGGAGCAAGTAGAAAACTTGAAGTCTGGGAAATAATGATCACCGTTGGAAGCGGACAAAGTGTCGAGGCAACCGATATTGGATCAATCCTTCCGGGTTTAGAATCGATTTATTTTGACATTAGATGAAGTACTTGTTTTGCCCAAGGGGCATAAAAACATTGTATCCATTCAGTCTTGGACCGGAAAGGATTTTGTTTCTTCATTGGCAATGGCGGTTGTAAAATTTATTTTGAAATAAATTGGTTGGAACAACTACATTGTTGAATGGATTATATCATCCGAACATGCAAAATAAAACAAGAAGTGAACACTATAACTAGGAAACGTGGTAGGCAAGATACTAATCAAGCTCTTAAATGGCACCTTAGACTTGGTCATGTTGGTGGACCAAGGTTCAGAAAATGGAGAAAGATGGACTTTTAAGTCCATTGGGTGTAGAACCCTATCCAACTTGTGAATCTTGCCTTAGAGGCAAAATGACTAAGTTCCCCTTCACAAGGACTTTTGAAAGGGCTGCCGATAAACTTGGATTGGTGCATACCGATGTTTGTGGTGCTTTAGAAGTAGCCCGAGACGGATATCAATATTTCATAACGTTCACAGATGATCATACTAGGTATGGGATTGTGTACTTAATGAAACACAAATCCGAAGCCTTTGCTAAATTCAAAGAATTTAAGGCCCTAGTTGAAAAACAAAGTGGATGTCATATCAAAGCACTTCGGTCGGACCGAGGTGGCGAATATATGAGCACTGAGTTTGATGAGTTCCTTAAGGAACATGGAATAGTTTCACAATTCACGCCTCCAGGAACCCCACGGTTAAATGGTGTTTGAAAGGAGAAATCGGACTTTGTTGGACATGGTTCGCTCCATGTTAAATTACACCGATTTACCTATTTACTGTGGGGGTATGCCTTACTAACCGCCTATATCCTAAATAGATGTCCTTCCAAATCTGTTCCTATCACTCCGCATGAGATGTGGAAGGGTAAGAAACCAAGCCTTAATCACATAAGGATGCGGGGATGTCCACCTATGTCAAAAAGGCTAAGGTGGACAAGCGAAGCGAGGTCCATAAAAGGACGTTTCATAGGATACCCAGAGGACTCGATGGGTTATCTATTCTACATGCCGAGAAGACCATACGGTCGTTGTGGCATTACAAGCGCACTTCCTTGAGGATGAATTCATTCAGGAAGGTGGCTCGGGTAGAAATATCTCTTTGGAAGAGCATAATGAAACTCCTAAGGAGACATCTGATCAGGGATCAAGAACCGAACCTATTGTAACACAACCTCCACTCCGAAGGTCTGATAGGGTATCTCACTTACCTGAGAGGTATGGCTATACACATGTCGAGGAACTGGGTCTCCACGACACACCTGATAGCAGTGAAAACGACCCTGTCACCTATGACCAAGCGATAGTGGATGTAGACTCCGATAAATGGCAAGAAGCAATGAAAGCTGAGATAGACTCGATGCATACCAATCAGGTCTGGACTCTAGTAGATCTTCCAACTCGCATGAGGACTATTGGAAATAAATGGATCTATAAGAGAAAGACTGATGGGGATGGCAAGGTTGATGCCTATAAGGCCAGGCTTGTGGCAAAGGGTTATACCCAAAGGGAAGGAATCGATTATCATGATACCTTCTCGCCCGTAGCTATGATAAAGTCGATTCGCATGATGCTTGCCATTGCTGCCTATTATGATTATGAAATATGGCAAATGGATGTCAAAACGGCTTTTCTAAATGGATACCTCGAGGAGGAAATCTATATGAAACAGCCTAAAGGTTTTGTGTCCAAAGCTAATATTCATAAAGTGTGTAAGCTGCAACGAGCCATTTATGGTGCGAAGCAAGCTTCTCGGAGTTGGAACCTTCGATTTGACGGCGATTAAGGACTTTGACTTGAGCGAAATGAGGAGGAACCGTTTGTTTACAAAAAGATCGTGGGAGCAACATTGCGTTCTTAGTACTATATGTAGATGATATTCTACTTATAGGAAATAACATAGCAATGCTCAAAGCCGTGAAAGCTTGGCTTTCTAAAACGTTCTCCATGAAAGACTTGGGAGAAGCTTCCTATATTCTAGGGATCCGTCTTTACAGAGATAGACCACGAAGAATGATAGGACTTTCCCAAGCCCTTTATATCGATAAAATCCTGAGAAGATTCAAGATGGATGAATCTAAAAGAGGGTTCCTTCCCATGCGACATGGAATTCATCTCACCACGAAAATGTGTCCTCAAAGTGAGAAAGACAAGAGAGAGATGAGTAAGGTACCCTATGCCTCGGCAGTGGGTAGCCTCATGTACGCTATGTTGTGTACGAGACCAGACTTAGCCTACGCTGTGAGTATGGTAAGTCGATTTCAAGCAAACCCAGGAAGGGAACATTGGACTGCCGTAAAGAACATTCTTAAGTACTTAAGAAGAACTAGAGATTTAGTTCTTACTTATGGTGGTGGAGAATTGAAGGTGATTGGATTCACCGATTCTGATTTTCAAGGAGACAATGACGACTCTAAGTCGACATCTGGGTATTTATTTACTCTCAATGGAGGAGCAGTATCTTGGAGAAGCTCCAATCAAACCGCTACTGCAGATTCCACCTGCCAAGCAGAGTATCAAGCTTCCTCAGAGGCTAGCAAATAAGCATTTTGGATGCAGAAGTTTATACAAGAACTTCATGTGGTGCCTAACGCGGAGTTGCCTATATCACTATTCTGTGATAATGATGGAGCTGTCGCACAAGCCAAGGAGCCGAGGGCTCACCACAACACCAAGCATATAGAGAGAAAGTACCACATCGTTCGAGAGATGGTGGAAAAAGGATATGTTTCATTGGAAAGAGTAGACTCAGAAGACAATGTCTCTGACCCGCTGACTAAGCCATTATCTCAGGCCGTCTTAGAAAGACATCTGAAGAGCATAGGGTATTGGATACCATGATGTGTGGCATTGAGTGCAAGTGGGAGATTGTTAGGAATATGCCCTCGAATGCCACTCAGGGGATGAGAGAGTAAGGGCATTATACTTGTAATTATGGAATAATTAATAAAAAGGTAATACGATTCATTCACTGTTTATTGTATTTCAATTGCATTCTTGACTTGGTAAACATTGAAGTGAAGTCCATGTAAATAAATCGAACATTCCATTCTCGTTATGGGATAAGAGAAAATGTACTGGAAGTGTTTAAAGTTTATTTACGTAAATTGTTCGCATGTCAATAAACTTAAAATGGGCATTAAGTTTTAATATGACTTGTATAACTGATGCTAGGACGTGTGCACGTCTTGATAGCATAGTTATAAGTATATTGGTGGGGCCAATATACTCGAACACGACTCATACTCGATTGATCACACGGTATTCACTCTCGGAGAGTCGATGACGAATCGAAAGGTTGTGATAGTATACGTGGACCTTTGACTTGAGGGTTCAGTAGAAGATGTGCCTGTGACGTTTAGTTTGTCATTAGAGTAGTTAGACTCATTTGCTTAATTGCTAAGTCGACCTCGAAGTGCGGACTATACGGGCAGGTAGCGATCTTCTTGTACACCAAGAAAGGATTCTATCTCTGTTAGTGAGCGGCGAATGTCCTATACGGTTAATGGCAAATAAGATCATAAGTCTTTGGCCAAAGCATTACGATATAGTCGTATTAGATACACTATTAATCGATCGGTTTTGATTTGCATTAACACATGTATAGAGTTTAGTCAACAGTAGGGTTTGACTTTACCGTGACCGAAGACTTGACCGGGACATCGATGAAGGGTCTATACGTATATAGTATTCACGACATAATGGTTACGGAATGATCCCTTCATTCGTTCTCGATCGGGGTTTACGGTGCGGCCCGCTAAGTGGCTAAGTCTTGCCCGCACTCATTAGTTCCTCCCAATGCCGGTGAGACGGACCTACGGAGTCGCGCATCGGGAGCGTTGACGGATAAATGTGAATTTATTATCTCTCTATTAATATTAGATATTGGATATCTAATTATGATTTATTAGATAAATCAAAATAGCGGTCTTATGAATTAAAATTAAGTTCTGGGTAATTAATTTAATTCATAAATTATATTTCTTAGAGAAATATATTTGTATTTGATATTATTAATTAATTAGATTAATTAATTAATATAAATACATTGGTGATTAAACGGAGTGTATTTAACGAGTCGTTTGTGAACGTCCGGTACACGAGCCGAGTGACTCGGCTCGTTTTCTAGAAACTTCCACCATGGGCCACCTTCCTCTCCCCACATCACATGGAATCATTTCCATGCATGTTTATGTGTTAGTTGTATTTTTGTTATTATGTGTTGACATTTTATCTCATTATTAGACATATTAATTATATGTTTGAGAGATATATATTAAACACACATGATAACAACTATAAAAACACACACACATACTTTCTTCTTGAACTCCAGCCGTGAAGTATTCTTGAGGGAGAGAAAAAAATTTTATTTTCAAGTTATTTTCATCTTAGAGGTGAAAGAAATTCAAGAAAAAATAGAGAGAAAATTCCTACGGTAACTTCCTAGCCGTGTTCTTGGAGAACGAAGTTACGTCGAATTTTCCGGGCAACTTCCGACGCGTGTGAAGTAGAGGCTTCGAATTTTCGGTGCTTGGAACGAAGGGATTTCGTGTTGATGCAGGATCGTGATCATCGTCTACATTTTACGAAGATTTATTTCAAAGGCTTCAAGGGTATGAATCTTTATCTTTGTATTTATTTTTTCGTATATACGTTACTTGATCGATCCTGTTTGGGATTCGTTTTTATTTCCGCTGCGTTTTTCGTTTTATTTTCGGAATCCCAACACCGGAAGCGCGTGCTTGGACCTACCGATCTCATACCCCTTTTTCCGTTCGTTTTCTCGATGTCTCAAAGGCAAGTATATAATTATGATTGTACGTTCTCGAATTTGAAAGTAAGAAGTATTGATGGCATGATATGAACGAACCGTTTCTACGGCATTCATATATGTATTGTTGTCATGTAATGAACGAACCGTTTTGACGGCATTCCTACATGTAACGGCGTATGATATGAACGAACCGTTTCTACGGCATTCATATACGTCTTGATGTGGTACGATGAGATTTAGTTATTCCGGAATGCTAGTCTTGAATTGATGAATTGACGGTTACATTTACTTTATTGACGAGAAGTATTGTGTTTCATACTTGATATTCTTGCACTAGCTATTCGACGGCTAACCCCGTATGGGGGAAATACGTTTTATGTATTTGAGTTCGAGAAGCGGACAGGTAGGTATCGGGTTGGCATGAAGATGGTGGGCAAGTGTGATACTGTGTATTTCTTCCAGTTATGTTTGGAGTTTCCCATTCAGTGTTGTTGTACTGGATTGGCTATTGAATACTCGAGTATTGTTGTCCGTTTTCCTTGATGTTCCGGCCTGTGTTTGCCGAAGTATTGATTCGAGTTGTGATGTTTGTGAATACATTGGTTATGTTTTGAATACCTTTGTATTGTTTTTCATCCCATTGTGTGTAGACCTTATCGGTCAAAATTTATGGTTCCGCGTATGTTTAGCCTTGTGGGTCCCATGGCGGGGCTTACGGCGCTGTAATATTCCTGAAAAACTCGGGGGTGTTACACAGACCATCTCGTAGCAGCGTGTCCGAAGAAGAAGAAATGTGAGATTTGCTGGAGCACGGAGCATTCGACGAGGCAATGCTCGAAGTTTCCGAGGGTAGCCGCCATGGAGTACACCAAGGCACGGGACGATGCCGAGGGTGATGGGACATCGATGGCGCTTCAGGTGTTGAACTCAGCCACAGGAATGGCATCGCGGGACGGAGCACCGCTTGAGGGAAACTTGTTGTATGCGACAGGGCTGATCAATGGGAAACCCGTCAAGGCGCTGGTCGACACAGGGGCCGATTACAACTACATTGACGAGGCTGAAGCACAAAGGTTGGGGCTTCAGGTTATCGAGGGACGGGGCTGGATGAAGTCGAATAATGCACCACCCGTTCGAGTCACAGGGGTCGCCAATGGGGTGCGACTAAAGATTGGCACGTGGGAACCGCGCGTGCACTTCAAGGTGACGAGCATGGATGATCGGGACATAATACTGGGTATGGACTTCCTGAGGAAGAATAATGTTGGCGTTGTTCCGCATAAGAGGGCACTGTACGTGTGTAATCAAGCCAAGCTGCAGGAAATACACTTGACCACAGAGCCTTCGAGACAAGCTATGTCGGCACTCAAGTACGTGAGGAAGCTTGAGGAGGAGCCGAGTTACCACCTTGGAGCAGTTCGGTTCATCGAGGGGCCGCCACGTCGCTGAGGACGTCGACGAAATGGGCGGGGGAGAATGTCACGGCCGACAGTCGACAACGAGACATGTGTGCGCAGACGGTCGCCGCACAGTGCCGAGGGGCCGCACAGCAGGACGACATGGTTGGCATCGGTCTGCATGTGAAGAGACAGCCTTCAGGACGGCGTGATCGGTCGGAGAATCACGCGAGTAAGCCATGGGAGCACGGACGCCGCTGTGGGAAGCGGATCGCCCAAGGGCATTCGGGCTGACATGTTCGGGGCTGTCCGGCAGAGAAGCGCGGGCAAGGCGGACGAGCAGCGATCGTGTGGGACAAGGCACGACGAGACAAGGCAGTCCGGGAACGAGACTCGAGCCGGGCGGCCGGACGCGGCGTGGGATCTTGGCGCGGCCGTCGTGCTGTGGCCAGCCTTGAGTGCGAGAGAGACCCTCCCCTATAATAGGCTTAGACGGAAAAGCCTTGTGGGGCGTGGAGACATTGAAAAGCTGAAGAGCCACTCAGCAGGAAAGACTCGACCGGAAGCAACTAGAAGCGGACCGGCTTGGTCCAGGAGGTTCGGGAAGAGTCTGGAACATTGTAGAGACGGGCCCAGGTGTTCGGGCCGAGATGGGCCGGTGCGGGCCGGGCCGGGACGATGCGGGCCGGGACGGACAGAGACGGGCCGGGCGCCCGGGATGATGGAAGAACCTTCTAGGACCCTCCTAGAAGGATGTAGCACTTGAAGGATGTGGAGTATTCTAGATTGTACTTAGTCTTGTACTTGTAGAATACTCTAGACTTGTGTTTGTAAGACTTGTACATTGTAGACAAGTGTGGATGATTCTAGAGTTAGGTTCTAGAATAGGATAGAAGTGTGTGGAATGTATAGGATGTTCTAGAGTCCTCTAAATGAGGAGGTGGCATAGAAGATTCTAGGTCCTAGGAGTAGTATAAATAGGCTTGAGGTTGGCTCATTTGCAACCAACCCTCAAAGACTCAACATTCTTGTACTTGTGAAGTATTGTGGAATAGTGAAGTGTTTTACTCTCAACTCCCAAGTGTTAAACCCCTCCTTTCATACTTAGCAACCGAGTGAGTTAGGCTTACTAGCTAGATCGAGGCAATTCTAGTCTAGTGCCGCACGGGTCCAAGGAGCTTTCGAGTGTTCAAACCCAACCCCGTGACACGCGGCACAGGAGAATTTATTTACGCCCAGGCATTCAGCTTTTTGCTATGTGCCGCGGCGCATCCCAAGTGAGCCGCGTGTCACGGCCGACAGTCGACAACAAGAAATGCGTGCGCAGACGGTCGCACAGGGTGCCGAGGGACCGGCACGAGCAGGACGCCATGGATGGCATCGGGCTGCATGGGAATACCCAGCCTTCAGGACGGCGTGATCGGACGGAGAATCACGCGAGTAAACCGTGGGAGGAGCACGGACGCCGCTATGGGAAGCGGATCGCCCAAGGGGCATTCCGGACTAGACATGTTCCGGACTGTCCGGCAGCGCAGGGGGCGCGGGCAAGGCCGGACGAGCACAGGTCGTGTGGGACAAGGCACGACGGGACAAGGCCGAGTCTGGGAACAGGACTCGAGCTGGGCGGCCGGACGCGGGCGTGGGATGCCGGGCGCGGCCGCGTGCCTTGGCCTTGCGCGAGTGCGAGAGACCCTCCCCCTATAATAGGCTTAGACGGAAAAAGCCTTGTGGGGGCGAGACATTTAAAAGGCCGAGGAGCCACTCGGCAGACACTCGGCCTAAGCAACTAGAAGCGGGCCGGCTTGGTCCAGGAGGTTCGGGAAGAGTCTGGAACATTGCAGAAACGGGCCAAGATGTTCGGGCCGAGATAGGGCCGGTGCGGGCCGGGCCGATGCGGGCCGAGACGGATAGAGACGGGCCGGGGCGCCCGGATGATGGGAGAACCTTCTAGGACCCTCCTAGAAGGATGTACTACTTGAAGATTGTAGAGCATTCTAGATTTGTACTTAGTATTGTACTTGTAGAATACTCTAGAATGTTGTAAGCTTTGTAGACTTGTGTGGATAATTCTAGAGATAGGTTCTAGAATAGGATAAAAGTGTGTGGATTGTATAGGTTGTTCTAGAGTCCTCCAAATGAGGAGGTGAAGAGAAGTTTCTAGGTTCCTAGGAGTAGTATAAATAGGCTTGAGGTTGGCTCATTTGCACTCAACCCTCAAAGACTCAACATTCTTGTATTGTGAAGTGTTTGTGAAATAGTGAAATTTTACTCTCAACTCCCAAGTGTTTAAACCCCTCTTTCATACTTAGCAACCGAGTGAGTTAGGCTTACTAGCTAGATCGAGACAATTCTAGTCTAGTGCCGCACGGGTCCGAAGAGCTTTCGAGTGCTCAAACCCAACCCCGTGACAAGTGGTATCGGAGCCACGCTAGTGGTTCAAGGAGCTTCCGCATTGAGACGTTGCTGAGAGGTTTTGTGCAAGGAGGACCGATGGAGACTACGTCCAGCGTCACCAAAGTTCAACCCGGCCAGGAGAAGGACAAGTCCAGGAAAGGGTCTAGGGACAAGTCCGTGGAAAGAAGTGTTGCCATCGAAGCACGAGTGGCTCGACTGGAGGAAACCATGGGCAAACACGAAGATGCTCTCGAGGCATGGAGCAGAGTGGCCGACCAGGTGACGGAGATGAGCGATTCGTTGGAGGAGCTTGAGAACCGGGTGACGGGCACCCTTAACGCGTTGCGACGCGACTTGTGTGAGGAGATCCTTGAAGCTGTCAGGAAGGAGGTTCGGTCGATGATCGCAGCCTTTCGAGAGGAGATCATAGGGAGGATCGAGACCATCGAAGGAAGGACAGCACTGTACGAGCGGGCGATGGCCCACGGCAGGGACCAGCGGGGTGCGGCACCCCATCGAATCGACATCCCCCGGCCGTGTTCGTTCCAAGGATCGCGGAATGGTAGGGAAGTGGACGACTTCCTGTGGAACATGGAGCGTTACTTTGGTGCATCGGGGATAGCAGATGATGCGACCAAGTTGCAGACGGCTCCATTCTTTTTAGCCGATGTGGCGCTGTTGTGGTGGAGAAGGCGCGAAACAGAGATCGCGCGTGGTACATGTAGGATGGAGACATGGGAGGATTTTAAGGCCGAGTTCAAGCGGCAGTTTTACCCGGAGAATGTTGAGTTTGAGGTCCGGGCTAGGTTGAAGGAGTTGGCCTTGACAAGGCGATCAAGGACTATGTGAAGGAGTTCCGGAGATCGTGTTGGAGTTGCCTAGCCTTAGTGAGCGAGGAAGCTTTGTTCGCGTTCGTGGATGGTGGCCGTGGGCAAAGTTGGAAGTGCGAGAGGGCAAGGCACGAGAATGTGTCCGGCGGTGCGATAGCGGAGCAGTGATCGAGTTGAAACCAGCCGGGGAGAGCCGGAAGTCCAGGAGGGACGAGGACGGCATCGGTACGCAGGACAAGTCGTACCAGGGTAATGCGGATAGGGGCGCGAGGATGGCCAGGCCCAAGGACGGCAAGCAGTCAGGATGGGCTCGGACTTGCCATGGGTGCGGGAGTGCAGACCATCTCGTAGCAGCGTGTCCGAAGAAGAAGAAATGTGAGATCTGCTGGAGCACGGAGCATTCGACGAGGCAATGCTCGAAGTTTCCGAGGGTAGCCGCCATGGAGTACACCAAGGCACGGGACGATGCCGAGGGTGATGGGACATCGATGGCGCTTCAGGTGTTGAACTCAGCCATAGGGATGCCATCACGGGACGGAGCACCGCTGGAGGGAAACCTGCTGTATGCGACGGGGCTGATCAATGGGAAACCCATCAAGGCATTGGTCGACACAGGGGCCGATTACAACTACATTGACGAGGCTGAAGCACAGAGGTTGGGGCTTCAAGTCATCGATGGACGGGGCTGGATGAAGTCGAATAATGCACCACCCGTCCGAGTTACAGGGGTCGCCAATGGGGTGCGACTAAAGATTGGCACGTGGGAACCGCGCGTGCACTTCAAGGTGACGAGCATGGATGATTGGTGTTGTTGCCCAAAATATTTATCCGAAGATTAATACTGCTGGAAGTCGGACAACAAACAACAATTGCGGGAGCACTTCCGAGAGTAGATAAATAATACAAGATTTGCCGGGTTTGTTAGGCCCGGGCTTGAATGCTCTCGCGAGATGTTATTAATACGAATATTCGTGGATACAAGTATTAATGAGAGAAATCTAAATACAATGAGTATAAAAAGACTCTGTTAATCCGGCTCTTGAGCGAAGCTCGGTGTTCTTCGTCCCCGCCGATAATCTGCTGGATGAGATAGGCCGGGAGAAGTAAGACCGAAAGATAACTGTTGCCAGGAGTTGGATGTTAGCCAAGTGTAAGTATTTTGCTTCTGTATGGTGTGAAATGCGGGAATGCCATAGAGAGAATCCAAGTGCAGGCTGCCCTCTTTATATAGGGGTTGAGGTGCCTTGTTTCCTAGTGGGCGATCGCCTTTCGGCCATTAATGTAATGGGGCGATCGTCCTAAAGGTCACATGGGCTGCCTGCCAAAAGTCCAGAGATCCAGCCGGCAGCCAGCTGAGTGGCCCAATGAGGAGCCGGCACGCGTCCGGAAGTACTGTCACAGGAGGTCCCACTTTGTTACTTTCGGCGGACTTTGTCAGTAGGCAAGGTAGGTGACAGGCTGCGGTCACCAGTCATGTCCGTCAGCTCCTTTCGCAGGCCTGGGCCCTGTTGGTAGGTGAGGTAGGTGACAGGTTTGTCAGCGCCTTTTGCGGATCTGCACGTGGGTGCTGTCTTGTTTGCTCAGCCTTGGCCAGAAGTCGGTCGCCAAAAGTCCATAAGTCGGTCGCCAGAAGTCGGTCGCCGAGTACCGAGAGGCGATCATATCTGAGGTCGATCGCTCGGCACCGGGACTTGTCCTGGGACCTTCGGCTGGGCGATTCATGCTTGTCTGCCGGGCTAAGGCTAGGTCGCCTGGTCGCTGGTCGGCGGTTCTTCCTCGGACGCTCGGCAGCGACTTGGTCGCCCGACCTTCTAGGCGATCGCCAGTCGGAAGGTGTTAATTCTTGACACAACAATCGGGACATTATACTGGGCATGGACTTCCTGAAGAAGAACAATGTTGGCATAGTTCCGCACAAGAGGGCGCTGTACGTGTGTGATCAAGCCAAGCTGCAGGAAATACGCTTGACGACAGAGCCTTCGGGACAAGCTATGTCGGCACTCAAGTACGTGAGGAAGCTTGAGGAGGAGCCGAGTTACCACCTTGGAGCAGTTCGGTTTATCGAGGGGCCGCCACGTCGCCGAGGACGTCGACGAAATGGGCGGGGGAGAATGTCACGGCCGACAGTCGACAACGAGACATGCGTGCGCAGACGGTCGCACAGGGTGCCGAGGGACCGGCACGAGCAGGACGCCATGGATGGCATCGGGCCGCATGGGAATACCCAGCCTTCAGGACGGCGTGATCGGACGGAGAATCACGCGAGTAAACCGTGGGAGGAGCACGGACGACGCTATGGGAAGCGGATCGCCCAAGGGGCATTCCGGACTAGACATGTTCGGGACTGTCCGGCAGCGCAGGGGGCGCGGGCAAGGCCGGACAAGCACAGGTCGTGTGGGACAAGGCACGACGGGACAAGGCCGAGTCTGGGAACAGGACTCGAGCTGGGCGGCCGGACGCGGGCGTGGGATGCCGGGCGCGGCCTGCGTGCACGGGCGCGCGCGCGCGAGGTGCGAGAGAGACCCTCCCCCCTATAATAGGCTTAGACGGAAAAAGCCTTGTGGGGGCAGTAGACATTGAAAAGCTGAGGAGCCACTCAGCAGGAAAGACTCGACTGGAAGCAAATAGAAGCGGGCCGGCTTGGTCCAGGAGGTTCGGTAAGAGTCTGGAACATTGCAGAAACGGGCCCAGATGTTCGGGCCGAGACAGGCCGGTGCGGGCCGGGACGGGCCGATGCGGGCCGAGATAGATAGAGACTGGCCGGGGCGCCCGGATGATGGGAGAACCTTCTAGGACCCTCCTAGAAGGATGTACTACTTGAAGATTGTAGAGCATTCTAGATTTGTACTTAGTATTGTACTTGTAGAATACTCTAGAATGTTGTAAGCTTTGTAGACTTGTGTGGATAATTCTAGAGATAGGTTCTAGAATAGGATAGAAGTGTGTGGATTGTATAGGTTGTTCTAGAGTCCTCCAAATGAGGAGGTGAAGAGAAGTTTCTAGGTTCCTAGGAGTAGTATAAATAGGCTTGAGGTTGGCTCATTTGCACTCAACCCTCAAAGACTCAACATTCTTGTATTGTGAAGTGTTTGTGAAATAGTGAAATTTTACTCTCAACTCCAAAGTGTTTAAACCCCTCTTTCATACTTAGCAACCGAGTGAGTTAGGCTTACTAGCTAGATCGAGACAATTCTAGTCTAGTGCCGCACGGGTCCGAAGAGCTTTCGAGTGCTCAAACCCAACCCCGTGACACGCGGCACACTTAGCGGGTTTTATACGTCTGCGCGGATTTTGGGCCGTTTCGAAGCCAGTTTTCGACCAACTAATACGGACGCGATTTGTGGAGGTGCTGAGCTATAAATAGGGCTTAAGACCCTAATTTAATTATCTTGGAATCATTGAATCTAATACCTGGTAGAGCTTAAGCTTGGAGACGGCAGAAGAGGAGGAAAGCAGAAGAATTCAAGGGCAGAAGGCGGGAGCTGAAGAACGGAGGAATCCGAACTTCATCTGCGTTTGAATTTTATGCTTTCGTTTATTTATTCTGTATTTTCAGTTTTTAGTATGTCAGGCTAAAGCCCTAATCTAGGGTTTTGATGAAACCTTTGTTTTGACGAATTGATTGAGATTATCCAATTTATTACCTTTTTATTGAGTTTTCCCAATTATGTTTAATGCTTGCAATTATCTGGCCAATAGTTGTATTGATTTAATCATTCACTTCGAATCGGGAGAGGAGATTTGGTGAGGAACTATTGGTGAGGACCGTTTATTACGTGAGATAGGAATATACTCATAGGAACTACGTGGCCTTTAGGAGATTTCATGCTTTTTGCCTATCGACGAGATAATTCACCTAGGGATAGAGTGCGTTAGTCGCCGTTAGATAAATCTATTGACCTCGGGAGAGGCGGTAGAATATATTAGCAATCTACGCCTTCAATAAATTGGGAAAATTATTTATTACGGATAATCGAGATTAAATTCGGATAAATTAAGGTAGATTCAGAACCCTAGACTTATTCATCATTTGATTCCTTTTATTCAAGATATTATTTTTTTTACTGCTTAGTCTTTTATTAATTCTTTTAGTTATTAATCACAAAAACCAACTTCGATTGTTCAAATAAAATTGGAATACGAAAACATCGGTAGTTAGAGATTCAATCCTCGTGGGAACGATAATCTACTTATCACTTTATTACTTGTAAACGATGACGTGCACTTGCGTGTAGGAAATATCGCAACAAGTTTTTGGCGCCGTTTCCGGGGATTGAAATTTTTTCTAATATCGATTTAAGTATTTCCAGTCTTAATTTGAACGTTTTATTTTTTATTTTTGTGTATTTAATTTCGTTTATTTGTTTTCCCTTTCAGGACCTTTCGTGTAGTGCATGAGAAGACTCGGTAACGAAGGCCTACTACCTTTGGACACCAAGCTCGAGCGCACTCTAAGAAGGAACAAAAAGGAGAAAAGAGAGTTGCGAGCAGTCAACATGGCCGAGAATATTGAAATCCAGGGAGGAGACAACCAAGTGCGGCAAGTTCAACCGGAACTAGCTCTTAGAGATTATGCCATGCCGCAGGTCAACGCTAATTTTTTGGGAATTCGGCGTCCCACTATCCAAGCTAATTACTTTGAGATCAAGCCCGCCATTATTCAGATGGTGCAGGCGAGCCCATTCTGTGGACTGCCGAAGGACGACCCGAATGCCCACATTGCTTCGTTCCTTGAGATATGCGACACATTTAAAACGAATGGTGTCACCGACGATGCCATCCGATTGAGGCTTTTCCCTTTCTCTTTGAGGGACAAAGCAAAATTCTGGTTAAATTCCTTACCGCCGGGGTCGATTACAACATGGGAGAGGTTGGCGCAAGCCTTCCTTGCCAAATTTTTCCCACCAGCAAAAACGACGAGGTTGAGAAACGAGATAACCACTTTTGCCCAGTACGATATGGAAACGCTCCACGAGGCGTGGGAGCGATATAAAGAATTGCTACGAAGATGCCCTCATCACGGCATTCCTGATTGGCTTCAGCTTCATACGTTTTATGGTGGTTTGAGTGCTTCTACACGCACTTTAGTGGATGCGGCCTCTGGTGGGACATTCATGGGAAAATCTATGGCCGAGGCTCACGTGCTTTTGGAAGATATGGCTGAAAATGCATACCAATGGCCAGCAGAAAGATTGACACCGAAGAGAGTAATGGAAGTTTCGAGCAATGACCCGATCTCCACCTTGTCAGCTCAAGTCGCCGCTTTGACACAACAGCTCCAGACATTTTCGCACGCACCAGCCCCCGTTACCATTGAAACATGCAATTGGTGTAACGGATCACACCCGAGCACGGAATGTCAATTTGGAAATCCGTTCGAGCAAAATCAGATGGAGCAAGCTCAATTCGTGGCCAATGGAAATCGACAAAGCAATTTTTACCCCAGCACTTTTAATCAAGGGTGGAGGAATCAACAAAATTTTCCATGTAGAAATGGGCAAGCTATGAGGCCTCCACAACCTCACTTCGTGCAACCCCCACAGCAGCCCCCCCCAATCACCAAAGGTATCTTTGGAAGATGCTCTTGCTCAATTGGCGGCTAACACAAGCCAATTCATGACCCGCACTGAGACGACTCTCCAAAATCATTCGACCTCCATCCGAAATCTAGAAACACAAATGGGGCAGATTGCTAATTTATTGTCTTCTCGGTCCCAAGGTGCAGCCCCCAACGCAGCCAAAGTGAAATCCAAGGAAAATGTGCAAGCGATCGAATTACGAAGCGGAAAGGAGTTGAAAGGGCAGCCTATTAATGACAAAGAGCAGCCGATCGAGCAGAACGAGAAGGAAAAGGATGAGACGCCTAAGCCAAAGGAAGTATCGACTACTCAGCCCACTCCTCAAGTTCCATTCCCACAGCGTTTCCAAAAGCAAAAACTGGACAAGCAGTTTTCAAAATTCCTCGACGTCTTTAAGAAATTGCACATAAACATTCCGTTCGCCGACGCATTGGAACAGATGCCGAGTTACGTCAAGTTCATGAAAGAGATCTTATCCAATAAACGAAAGCTCGAGGAATATGAGACGGTCGCTTTAACGGAAGAGTGCAGCGCTATTTTACAAAAGAAACTCCCACCTAAATTGAGAGATCCGGGAAGTTTCACCATTCCTTGCATCATCGGAAATTCATCTTTTGAAAGAGCCCTATGCGATCTCGGGGCGATATAAATCTTATGCCCCTTTCGATTTTTAAAAAGTGGAGATTGGGAAGCCAAGCCGACGGCAGTCTCTCTACAATTGGCGATAGATCCATCAAATATCCGAGGGTGTGATAGAGGGCGTTTTAGTCAAAGTGGATAAGTTCATCTTTCCGGCCGATTTCATCGTACTTGATATGGAAGAAGACCAAGATATCCCAATTATTTTGGGAAGACCATTTTGGCAACAGGCGAACGTTGATTGATGTGGAAAAGGGAAAGCCGACTTTGCGTGTTCAAGAGGAGCAAGTAACATTCAATATTTTTCGATCCGTAAAATATCCAAGTGACACGAAAATTGTTTCCAAGTTGACGCGTCATTGACTCGTGCGTGAGTAGAACTTTTCGAGAAAATTATCCACGATCCATTTGAATCCGTTTTGATTGGGGCTGTTTCGAACCAAATGGAGAGCATGCGACCTACGTACGACACATGGATGCTTCCCGCCAATTTTTATTCGTAAACCATTCGAGGAGCTAGGAAGTTCACTAACTCGACCGACCCCATCGATTGAAAAACCTCCAAAGTTGGAACTCAAAAAGCTGCCACCTCATTTGAAGTATGCATTTACGGGCACGACTCCCTTCGATTATTCTTTCGGCCACTTTAGCAGGAGATCAAGAGGCAAAATTATTAAGAGTTTTGAGGGAATACAAATCTGCTCTTGGATGGTCTATTGCGGATATTAAGGGAATCAGCCCATCGATTTGCATGCACAAGATCTTGATGGAGGAAGACTACAAACCATCCGTGGAGCATCAACGCCGGATGAATCCTAACATGAAGGAGGTGGTAAAAGTCGAGGTTTTAAAACTCCTCGACGCAGGTATGATCTTTCCAATTTCTGATAGTAAGTGGGTAAGTCCGGTTCAAGTTGTGTCGAAAAAGGGTGGGATAATAGTTGTTCAAAACGATAATAATGAATTAATTCCCACCAGGATTGTTACGGGGTGGCGTATGTGCATAGATTATAGGAAACTAAATAAGGCCACTAGAAAAGATCATTTTCCCTTGCCTTTTATTGATCAGATGTTAGATAGATTAGCCGGACACGATTTCTATTGCTTTCTCGATGGTTATTCGGGGTATAATCAGATTTACATAGCCCCCGAAGACCAAGAGAAAAGCAGCGTTTACATGTCCTTACGGCATTTTCGCTTATAGGCGCATGCCGTTTGGATTGTGTAATGCGCCGGCGACTTTTCAACGGTGTATGATGGCTATTTTTTCTGACATGGTAGAGCAGTGTATTGAGATTTTCATGGATGATTTTTCTGTTTTTGGAGATTCTTTTGACATTTGTTTGGAAAATTTGCAGAAGGTCTTGCGAAGATGTGAAGAGACCAATTTAGTCTTGAATTGGGAAAAGTGTCATTTTATGGTGCAGGAGGGCATTGTGCTTGGCCATCGAATATCCTCACATGGAATTGAAGTCGACCGAGCGAAAATTGAGACAATTGAGAAGATGCCTCCACCCACTTCGGTCAAGGGGATTAGGAGTTTTCTGGGACATGCCGGTTTCTATCGCCGATTTATTAAGGATTTTTCAAAGATCACGAAGCCGCTGTGCAATTTACTCATGAAAGATGTCCCATTTACTTTCGACGAGTCTTGTAAAGAAAGTTTTGAGTTGCTGAAGAAAGCTCTAAGCACGGCACCGGTGATAGTCGCTCCGGATTGGGACCTTCCGTTCGAACTAATGTGCGATGCTAGCGACTTTGCCATTGGGGCTGTTTTGGGGCAGAGACGAGGGAAGGTGTTTCATGTCATATACTATGCGAGCCGAACACTCGATGACGCCCAAAGAAATTATGCCACAACGGAGAAGGAATTGTTGGCGGTGATCTTTGCATTTGATAAATTTCGGGCTTATCTACTAGGAACGAAAGTGATAGTGTTGACCGATCATTCGGCGATAAAATACCTTTTGGAGAAGAAGGATGCCAAACCAAGGCTGATTCGGTGGGTGCTACTCCTTCAAGAATTCAACTTGGAGATTCGGGACAAGAAAGGGACAGAAAATGTTATAGCCGATCACCTTTCACGATTAGAGAGTTCCCTCGAGAAGGAAGAAAGTCAGCCACAAATTATAGAAACCTTCCCCGACGAGCAGCTCTACAAGTTGGATTCAACACATGCGCCTTGGTATGCTGATCTAGTGAACTACTTAGCAAGTAACACAATTCCGAACGACCTCTCACATCATCAAAAGAAGAAGCTAATCTCGGACGCTAAGTACTATTTGTGGGACGATCCTTTTCTTTTCAAGCGATGCCCCGATCAAATTATCCGTAGATGCATTGCGGATGAGGAAATCCACAGTGTGCTGAACCATTGCCATGCATCGCCCTACGGTGGACACTTTAGTGGAAATAGAAACGAAGCGTGAAGGTCTTACAGTCGGGATTTTATTGGCCGTCCTTATTCAAAGATGCTCACTCCTTTGTGTCTACATGTGATCGGTGTCAACGGACAGGAAACATCTCAAGACGACACGAAATGCCGCTGAACACCATACTTGAAGTCGAATTATTTGATGTATGGGGGATCGACTTCATGGGTCTATTTCCCCCATCAAACAAGAATCTCTACATTTTGGTGGCCGTGGATTATGTCTCCAAATGGGTTGAAGCGGTGGCACTACCTACGAATGGGTCCAATGTCGTAATCAAGTTTATTAAACAACATATCTTCTCACGCTTTGGGACTCCACGTGCTATTATAAGTGATGGTGGGTCACACTTCGACAACAAATTTCTTGATGCGGTTTTGAGAAAATACGGAGTCACTCATCGTGTTGCCAAAGCATACCATCCGCAAACGAGTGGTCAAGTCGAGATATCAAATCGAGAGCTGAAGTGGATTTTAGAAAAGACGGTCAGCTCGTCTCGAAAAGATTGGGCATTTAAACTCGATGATGTACTTTGGGCGTACCGGACTGCGTATAAAACACCTATCGGAATGTCGCCCTACAGATTGGTCTATGGAAAAGGTTGCCATCTACCCGTAGAGATGGAACACCGATCTTATTGGGCGATAAAGAAACTAAACTTTGATCTAAAATCCGCGGGGGAAAAGCGTTGTTTGCAGCTGAACGAGTTGGAAGAAATTCGCCACAACTCATACGAAAATGCAAAACTTTATAAGGAGCGGACAAAAATTTGGCATGATAAGCACATCACGCAGAGAGAATTTGTCCCGGGTCAAGAGGTGTTGCTATTCAACTCGCGCTTAAAGTTATTTCCCGGGAAATTGCGTTCACGATGGTCGGGACCGTTCACCGTAGTTCAAGTGTTTCCACATGGTGCAGTAGAAGTTCAAAGAGATGGCCGAAAATTCAAAGTTAATGGACAACGTTTGAAGGCATACATGGGAAATCCAATCGCCACGCAGAAAACGAGCGTCACCTTATCCACCGCCGGATGAATGCGAGAAAAGTCCGGCTGAAGACTATAAACTTAGCGCTCCTCGGGAGGCAACCCGAGTATTAGTTGTAGATTCTTTGTTGTTTGCTTGCATTTTTAGAGTCTCTCTTTGTCTTCTTTCTTCTTTGATCCATCCTTCCCTCTCGTCTTGATGTTTTCATGTTAAATTTCTGTGCAGGAATCAGCAAAGGGGAGGAATTCAATGATGGGCCGCGGCACAGTCCAGGTGAGCCGCGGCACACATCAGCTGTTGAAAAAGGGCCGATCAAACTGTACCCTGTGCCGCGGCATGATCTTGCGAGCGGCACACCAGTCGAGCCGCGGCACCGATAAGCGAGCGCGGCACACTAAATGATCAAGAAACGCCCGAGGCACATGCTTTGTGCCGCGGCACACTAAAGCTGAGCCGAGGCACACGAACACACTGAGCCGCGGCACACAAAATCTGAGCCGCGGCACCCGACGACATATCAAAACGTCCCAGTCCGACTGTACTTTGGGCCGCGGCTCACTTATATTGTGCCGCGGCCCCCGTCGCAAAATAAGAAGCAGCCAGGTAAGGCTCATTCAGTCGATCGGCCTGCATAGGATACTTCTTCCCTCCCTTCCTTCCTTCCTGCACACGATGAGGTTAGTTGGTTCCATTCTATTAGTCTCCTTCTCAAATTCTCCAGGTAATTTTTGATTTCTAAATCATAAGTGATTATTGATGTGAAAAGATTTGGAGTTTTATACTGTTAGTTGTTCTTCATTGTTGCTTCTAAAATGGAGTTGGAATATGGGGAATTTGTTATTGTGATGGAATTGATGTTTATGAACGAATTGTTGATGATGGTTTTTGTAATTCTGGGTTATAATCTGTGTTATTATTTTTGGGATTTGGAATTAACCATAAAAATTCTTGTTCTTCATTTTAACTTGTGCACACAAGGTGTTTGATAAATTGCAGCAATGAAAAATGGGTAAGCTAGGCATTTTCAAACTTATATGCAATGAATCATGTTGTCACATTATCCCCAACCTCTACATCATGTTCAACTTGAGAGCTCGTACTTAACTTCCTTTTTGATGATGCAAGCTCGTTTATTCACATTCCGCATGATGTAGTCAAGAAGCATGCAAGCTCACCGGATGATGCCGGCACCAGCTCCTGAGCAGATTGGAGGGGAGTACTTGACCTTTTACTTTTCTTGCATTTCATTTTTGTCCATTGAGGTCAATGTACGTCCTAAGTTTGGGATTTACTTTCAGTGCTACATTCATTGCTGTACTCTATTTTCTTGCTGTACATTATTTCGTTGCACTTTTCTTTTCTTTGCTAAATTTTTTTTAGATCGCCTTGCTTGTCTTAGTTTTTCCTTATTCATGAATTTTCGTGCTTCTATTTGTGTGATACTGATGTTACGACACTGTCTTTCTCTCTGAAGAAGCGTGCGAGTTCTAGTTGAGTTGTAGTCAGTTATTTCTGTTCTGCTTAGTATTCAATTAGGTCCGAAATTTTTTCATGATTGTAGAGGTCTTGGCAGATAAGAGACGATACATACTTGTTTTTAAATCCCCATCAATACGTTTGGCTACATTTTCCGGATAGTGAGTCGTACTGTTTCTTTAGTCGTGTTGGCACTTAGATGGAGTTTAGAGTCGGTCAGTTTTTCCCTAAAAAGTCGTGATAATGTGTTCTATGAAGGGAAGTTTAGTAACCGGGGGCATTCGCGTGACCCGTTGTTTACTCTCGCGTAAAACGACGACCCTGATTAGACTAGTGATTTAGATATTTCACATGTGCCAATGATATGGAGCCTAGTAACCGGGGGCATTCGCGTGACCCGCTGTTTACCCTCGCGTAAAACGTCAACCTTGATTCGGACATGCAGAAATTATGTATTCGAGTTGTTTCTCCGCTGTAGACGGGAACTTAGTAACTAGAAGCATCCATGCGCCCCATGAGTGTCTTTTACGTCAAACGGTTTCCTAATACATGAGAATGGAAGTTCCACCCTAGGATTATCCCGATGAAACATCCCGAGAGCCTAACCTAGTGGTCAACTCGAATCAAATTCTTGAGCATATATATAAGGGGATACTGTCCGAGATTTATTTGTTATGAAACTCGTGAATATTGTGCCTTTAGACTGTGGAACGGGACGAACTAGCTTGTTTATGTTAGCCTTTCATATTGACGGTCGATTTGACTCATGTTTTGTTAATCTTTGAGCTGAGTTTTCTTCATGAACGAATGATTAGGGTGAACTTGATTACTTTGCGGAATCATTATTCTGAGTGCAGCTCGCTTTTATGACACTCGTATTATTTAGAGAGAATGGCAGGATAGTATTGATTAGGTTGAACACTATGAGTTGCACGATTGTTCACGACATTCTTTTATTGAATTTAATTCTTTTTGCTTGAGGACAAGCAAAGGTTTAAGTTTGGGGGTATTTGTTAGGCGTATTTTTATACGCTTATTTATCATTATTTTGTAGTGTTTTGGAGTGTGAAATCATCTAAATGAGCTTTTAATGCCTTAAATTTTGTATGATTGACAAGAAATTGAAGTCCGGAAGCTAAAACGAGACAAAACGGGCGAAAACGGCAAAACTGGACTATGAGCCGCGGCACAAGGAATCTGAGCCGCGGCACAGGAAGACACCAGCCGAAGGGCAGAGTAAGCTGTACTCGAAGCCAGTTTTCGACCAACTAATACGGACGCAGTGAGCCGCGGCACACTTAGCGGGTTTTATACGTCTGCGCGGATTTTGGGCCGTTTCGAAGCCATTTTTCGACCAACTAATACGGACGCGATTTGTGGAGGTGCTGAGCTATAAATAGGGCTTAAGACCCTAATTTAATTATCTTGGAATCATTGAATCTAATACCTGGGAGAGCTTAAGCTTGGAGACGGCAGAAGAGGAGGAAAGCAGAAGAATTCAAGGGCAGAAGGTGGGAGCTGAAGAACGGAGGAATCCGAACTTCATCTGCATTTGAATTTTATGCTTTCGTTTATTTATTCTGTATTTTCAGTTTTTAGTATGTCAGGCTAAAGCCCTAATCTAGGGTTTTGAAGAAACCTTTGTTTTGACGAATTGATTGAGATTATCCAATTTATTACCTTTTTATTGAGTTTTCCCAATTATGTTTAATGCTTGCAATTATCTGGCCAATAGTTGTATTGATTTAATCATTCACTTCGAATCGGGAGAGGAGATTTGGTGAGGAACTATTGGTGAGGACCGTTTTATTCTGTGAGATAGGAATATACTCATAGGAACTACGTGGCCTTTAGGAGATTTCATGCTTTTTGCCTATCGACGAGATAATTCACCTAGGGATAGAGTGCGTTAGTCGCCGTTAGATAAATCTATTGACCTCGGGAGAGGCGGTAGAATATATTAGCAATCTCCGCCTTCAATAAATTGGGAAAATTATTTATTACGGATAATCGAGATTAAATTCGGATAAATTAAGGTAGATTCAGAACCCTAGACTTATTCATCATTTGATTCCTTTTATTCAAGATATTGTTTTTTTTACTGCTTAGTCTTTTATTAATTCTTTTAGTTATTAATCACAAAAACCAACTTCGATTGTTCAAATAAAATTGGAATACGAAAACATCGGTAGTTATAGATTCAATCATCGTGGGAACGATACTCTACTTATCACTTTATTACTTGTAAACGATGACGTGCACTTGCGTGTAGGAAATATCGCAACACCGGTGCCGTGGTCATGTGCAATGTGCGGCTCCAATCGGGAAGTGAATGCCGGTGCAAGGCACGTGCAATGTGCGGCTTTCGATGTGGAGTGGAACGCCGGTGATACGTGCATGTGACAAGGAGCGGCTCATGCGCTTTAGGTGAGGAGACACAGCGTCACGGATCCCACAAAACTAGACAGTTGTCACGGGACGGGAGTTCCGAAGCCCGTGCAGCATCCCAGGGGCCCTCACACCCCGGGACCAGCCTATCCCACATAGCATGCCAACTGGTTTCGCCCTGCCATGGGCTCATCAGGGAGACGGCATTAGTCCCCGACCAGTTGTGCCCTACCAGCAACGATCCCCTTCATAGTCAAGTCCTCGACTAGCGACAAGCTCTCCGGACTAAACCGGGTCGGCATGCCTGAATCGGCCAGACCGATGCATCCGGGCAAACAACGCCTTAACGCTAATGTCGCCCCCTTTACCCCACTTGTGGCAAGCTAACCAGAAGGCATGCCTCATTTGGACGGTCAACACAGACACGACATATCGGGTCGTGACATCCTCCCCCACTCAAATCGCAGCACGTCCTCGTGCTGGGGAAGAATGTTTCTTTCCGCACACTGTATTGTCCCACGCACACAAAACGATCGTGGCCATTCACATACGGCACCATACCCTTGATGGACAGGCTCTTCACTCGTGCGCCTCGCGCTAGCCCGCAGTGCGCCACACACATACCGCATCACCAATCGACATCAACCTTCACCCTACGCGCTTCCTGGCGTTAGTACCTCGGTTGAACGGCATTCCCTCGCCGCTGCATTTTTCCCGCATGTCGAGGTTCCCACAGTGGCCCACGATGATCTACGCTCTTACACCCCGGTAACCGAAAGGTGGAGCTACCAAAAGTGCGCAATACAAGTGTGTCCACATTCCGGACCGTCTGATCTCACAAGCCTAGGACCACCTCTCATTCCGGCATAGAATCGGTTCATGTTCTCCGCCTAGAAGCCTTGTCAGGAGCTGCACTTTGTCCGTGCCCTCTTTGCACCGGCGTTCACTCCCCGCCCTCATCGGTTTCGGCAGAACATGACCACACCCGAACCATGCCGTACTGAGAGAGGTTTAGGCTCCGATACCACTTGTCACAGGATGGGAGTTTTGCGCAGCTAACCCATGCGGCACTTAAACAACTAAGCAGAGTCGAGTTACTAAGTAAGCCTGAAAGTAACGAGAAAAGGGGCAATGGCACAAAAGGATTTTATTAAGTATGAATGCTTGAGTACAAGAGAGCTTTACAATGCTTGAATGCTTGAGGATTTCTGGATGGAGTGAGCAAATGAGGCTCCTCCCCCTTTTATATCAGCCTAGGAGAGTTCTGGAGTGGAACTCTCTAGATAGAACACTCTAGATACTTGTAGTACATTTACATGGGCATTTACATGAGCATTCTACAAAGTGTGTAAGAAGTACATTTCTACATGCTTCTAGAGTCATCTACGAATTTACAAGTATGTAGAGATCTCTGGGTCTTTCTTGATCATTCTAGAACCTTCCGGAACCTTCCGACACATAGAGACTCATGTTAGGGTCATCCGGGTCGCTTTCGCCCGACCCGTCACATCCTCCCCCACCTATTTCAGCAACGTCCTCGGCGCGTTCTCTTGTTTGAACCTCTTGATGTGATCTTGAAATTGCCAGAGTTCGTCTTCTAGTTCCCATGTTGCTTCACTATCACGGAGGTTTTTCCATTTTACCAAGTATTCCGTGCCGGGAGGCACGCCTCTCTTCCGAGTAACTCGTTCGGTCACAATATAGTCCACCTCCTTGTCGAATGAGGTGATTACGGCAGTAGGTGCACGATTTGACTCTCCTCGGTGCGGGTCTTCCGAGTCGGCATGGTAGAGTTTCAATTGGCTCGCGTGGAAGACCGGATGTATTTTAAGTTTCGGAGGGAGTTGCAACATATAAGAGACATTTCCAACACGTTTGATTATTGTAAATGGTCCTTCGTACCTCCTCACCAATCCTTTGTGTACTTTGCGCAATGCCTTGAATTGGTTGGTAGAAAGTTTGACCATGACCTGATCACCTTCTTGGAATTTAATGTCTCTTCTTTTAGGATCAGCCCACTTTTTCATCTTCCGGGCGGCCTTGTCAAGGTAGGCGCGCGTAATGTCTGATTCCTCATGCCATTCTCGGGCAATGCGGTGAGCTGCGGGACTTTTTCCTTCATGTGTCGAGGCTACAGCATTTGGGGTTAGTGGCTGAAAACCCATAATGATTTCGAAAGGGGACTTACATTGCCTCGCTTTTGCAGATTGTAAGAGATGGGCCACATCAAGTAATCTTGGCGATCCTTCGATGGGCGCTCACATAGTGCCTTAGATATAGTTCGACAAAGCATTGATTCGTTCGATGCATGTCCGTCTGTTTGGGGATGGAAACTTGTCGAGAACTTGAGGTCGGTTCCCAGTAGCTCGAATAGTTCTCTCCAAAATCGTCCAGTGAATCGAGGGTCTCGATCACTCACAATGCTTAAAGGAATCCCCCAAAGTTTTATGATATGTTTGAAGAATAGACGGGCAGCTTCATTAGCATTGCAATCGGGTGATGTGGCAATGAAAGTAGCATACTTACTGTATCGGTCCACCACCACCATGATACTTCCGAATCCTTCCGATTTCGGGAGAGTTGTGATGAAGTCCATAGACACACTCTCCCAGGGCCTTGATGCAATGGGCAGGGGCTCCAAAAATCCTGCCGGCAGATTCTGCTCATTCTTGTCTTGCTGGCACACAAGACAAGTCTTCACGTAGGCTTCAATTTCGTCCCTCATTTGCGGCCAATACTATGAGGCCTGCACGAGTGCAGTGGTGCGTTCGATTCCTGGGTGACCAGCCCACTTAGTATCATGGCACTCATTTATGATTTCCTTCCGAATCTTTCCCCACTTAGGCATAAATATCCGATCGCCGATGGTGCGTACGATACCATCTTCTTCCCAAAATCGCCTTGTTTTGCCTTGCCTTATTTTGTCCAAAAGATCTTTCAGTTGGGCGTCTTGTTGGACTCCTTCCTTAATCCGTTGGATGAGGTCCGACTTTGGCATACTTGAACTCATAGTGGCCAGTTCTGCCTTCCTACTTAGGGCATCCGCGACTACATTAGCTTTCCCCGGCTTGTACTCGAGTCGGTAGTCGAATTCTGCCAAGAAGTCTTGCCATCGAGCTTGCTTGGGACTTAACTTCTTTTGCGTCTGAAAATAACTCGTAGCAACATTATCCGTCATAATGACAAAGTGTGAGCCAAGCAGGTAGTGTCGCCATGTTCGCAGGCAGTGTATGACCGCAGTCATTTCCTTTTCTTGCACCGTATACCGTCTTTCCGTCTCGTTGAGTTTCCGGCTCTCAAAGGCAATGGGGTGTCTATCTTGCATGAGCACTCCCCCAATAGCGAAATCAGAAGCGTCAGTTTGTACCTCAAAAGATTTCGTGTGATCCGGCAAGGCCAGTACGGGTTCTTCGGACACCGCTTGTTTGAGTTCTTCAAAAGCCTGCTGACACTTGCTGGACCAATGCCATACTTGGTTTTTCTTAAGTAGATCGGTCAGTGGGGCTGCTTTAGCCGAGTATCCTCTTATAAAGCGGCGGTAGTAGTTCACCAAGCCGAGAAATGACCGAAGTTCTGGGACCTTGGTCGGGGGTTGCCAATCCCGAATAGCTTTCACCTTTGCATTTTCCATCATGATTTTGCCTCCTTTAACCTTGTGACCGAGAAATTCGACTTCTTCTTGGGCAAATGAACATTTTTCCTTCTTAACATAGAGCTCGTTCTCGCGTAGTACTTGGAAGACTTGTTTAAGGTGTTGAATATGTTCTTCAAGAGTCGAGCTGTACACCACAATATCATCCAAGTAAACAACAACAAATTGGTCAAGGAAAGGGTGAATTACCTTGTTCATGAGGGTGCAAAAGGTTGCAGGTGCGTTCGTGAGACCGAAGGGCATGACAAGGAACTCAAAAGCACCGTAGCGAGTCACACATGTGGTCTTGGCCTCATCTCCTTCAGCAATTCACACTTGATAGTACCCCGAGCGCAGGTCAAGTGTGGTGAAGTACCGCGCCTTGCCAAGTTGATCGAATAGATCATCTATCAATGGTATTGGGTATTTGTTCTTGATAGTGATCCGATTGAGTGCCCTGTAGTCGATGCACATTCGAAGGGTGCCATCCTTCTTCTTCTGGAACAGTATGGGTGCACCGTAGAGAGACTTGGAGGGACGTATGTATCCTGTTTCTAGAAGGTCCTTGATTTGCCTTTGTAGTTCCGCGAGTTCGGGCGGTGCCATGCGGTAGGGAGCAGCAGCTGGGGGTTTGGCACTGGGTTCCAACTCGATACAATGATCTACCTCTCGCCTGGGTGGAAGTTTCTTAGGCAACTCTTTAGGCATCACATCCTTGTATTCTTCAAGAATATTCTTCAAGATTTGCGGGTGGTCAGTCCGCGATGAGTCGAGTTTTTCTTCGTCATTGAGCTGCCGAATTGTTACCAAGTAGTTGGGGTACTTCCGCATCCCCTTCTTAAATTGCATGGCCGAGATTAGTTTCTTCTCAACATGG
Source organism: Orobanche coerulescens (assembly GCA_033398695.1). Taxonomy (NCBI): domain Eukaryota; kingdom Viridiplantae; phylum Streptophyta; class Magnoliopsida; order Lamiales; family Orobanchaceae; genus Orobanche; species Orobanche coerulescens. The sequence continues at coordinate 150,331,235 of CM065801.1, read as the reverse complement.
GCTCGTTCAATAGGGACCATGCATGCCTTGTCCCCGTCGTAGATGGCGAGTGTGTTTGTGGCCGGCATAGGGAAGGCTTGGAATTTGTCGAAGAATTCCATGCCTAGAACCATCTTGAAGTCGTCTATGGGGACGACAGAGAAGTCGAGCTTTCCGGACCATGTCCCAAGAGAGAGTGGGACGTCATGAGCAATTCGGGCTATAGGCTTGGCAGGTGAGTTTACTGCCTTCATCACACCTCCGCGATAAACTGTCTTGAGCCCTAGGCATTTGGCTTCTTCCTCGGACATGAAGTTATGAGATTCTCCAGTGTCGAGTAATGCGCTAACGGTTTGACCGTTTATAGTGGTGTGAGCAAACATTAGCCCTTTCTTCGGAGTAACGGGCGTCGGGGCTTGTCCCTTAAGAGCGGACATGTACTGAAGAGAACCCATGCTGTGTCGGGGTTCTTCTAATGGAGTGGTCGAGGTATCATCGGCATTGATTTTTAAGTGGGCAGCAAGGGCGTTTAGGGTCTTCTTTTCAGGGCAGTCGCGTATCCAATGGTTGACATTGCATATGAAGCAAGGGCTTTTGGGCTTTGATTGCTCCTTCCTTCCTGGGAATTTTTGTTGCCCGATCCTGCCACTTGGGGGTCGGTTAGTTCCCCAATTCTTGCGATTACCGCCATGTCCTTCCTTGCGATTTTCTCCCCCACCTTTGCCATGAATGGGCCGTTTATCTTTACCTTGCCCATAGTAGTCAGTGAGTGATTCAGCCTTGGCGATAGCTTCATCAAGGGTCTGAACACCATGTCTATCCAGCTCGGTTTTGGCCCAATTGTTAAGGCCATCGGTGAAATAGAAAAGTGCATCTCTATCGGACATTTCAACTTCAAGCATGAGAGTTGTAAATTCATTGATATAGTCACGAATCGTACCTGTCTGCTTGAGTCTTCGGAGGCGAGCTCTCGCATATCGTTCAGCATTGCTTGGGGCAAATTGTTTTCGGAGTTCTCTTTGGAGGTCTGCCCAAGTGTCAATGGTGCAAACCCCTTTGCCCATATCGCCATACTTTCGGCGCCACCAGAGTTGAGCGGCACCACGTAGGTAATTTGGTGCGCCGCTGACCTTATGTTCCTCATCTTTTACGCCCATAGCATCAAAGTATCGTTCCAGGCCAAATAAGAAGTTATCGACCACAGTGGCATTCCAAGTGCCATCGTAGGTTTCGGGCTTCGGCACATCCAAGCAGCGCGCATCAAAAGCGAACGGGGCAGCGGAATTAAATGATGCGGCTCGCTTGTGTTTAGCCCATTCCGACCGGACTTCTTCCACTTCCGAGCGAATAGAGCGTAGCTCTTATTGGACAAAGCCACGGAGACCATGAATCTCCTTCTGGAATTCAATAAGTTGCCCACGCAACATATCCGACTGGTCCATCATAAGTTTCTTCAGCACGCCAGCGATGTCGGCGTATTCCGTCTCCAGAGTGTCGAACCTGTCATGGACTTGATCAAGGTTCTCCTCCAAGATAGCCATCGAGGCTTCTAGAGTGGCAATCCGAGGTTCGAAGGCGTCGGCAGATGGTCCCTTGGACTTGCCTCGGACCTTGTTACCTCGTTGCTCCTCACGACCGCGTTGCTGCTCTTGAGTAGCATCAATAGGGACATCCTAAGTGTTGGCCATTGTTCTCGTGTGATATGAGTCGGTTGTGTGCAAACCGTGGCTCCGATACCACTTGTCACGAGACGGGAGTTCCGAAGCCCGTGCGGCGTCCCACGGGCCCTCACACCCCGGGACCAGCCTATCCCACATAGCATGCCAACTGGTTTCGCCCTGCCATGGTGTCACAGGGCGCTTTCCATATTATTCGGAGTACCCGGGATTGCCCCGGACTTACAAAGGATTATGTTGGACAGTTGCCCTGCGACACGAATAAGGTTGGGGACGTGCGACAGTGGTCGGCGTCCGGAGGGTGTCCGTGCGCGAGCAGGACTTGGAGTCGTTGAGCAGAGGGCTTTAGAATAAGAGTTTCGTGAAATGCTTGTAATGGGGAGTTCCTTGGAGTGTTGGGAAGGTCTCCACCAAGTTTCACAACTAGACGGTTCCGTTTGAGTAGCGAACGATGCGAAGGATCGAGATGCTACAGTGCAGTGGCATTATCGTAGTTTCAGAATATTGCAGAGGCAATTCCTCACTCCTCGAGTATCGGATGGGGCTGAAACTTTGAGGACTTATAGATAATGTCGTAAGCTACTATACGGTTCAAGCAGATAAGGATTTGGAGTTCGGACGAGGGAGTTACACCCGATGTGGTTCCTCGGCTTTTCAATGTCTAGTGCGATTACAAGGGATTATTTGTCTAAGCCTATTATAGGGGGGACAGTCCTTAGATGGGCAATGGTGGGCAAGCGGCCAGTCTTCCTCGTGCTGTCGAGCACCAAGCGTGCAATATTCCTAGAGGTATGGGGGGCCTCTAGGGAGCCAACTCTAAGCATTCGAAGTGTGCGAGGAGTTCCCGAGCGAGTTGGAAATCGTTAGGGCGGCGTAGGACCTGAGTGGTATGCGTTGGGCTTAAGGTTGGCATTGAGGCTAAAGTGTGACCGGAGGGATGCCGTCGGCCATATACACTTCCTCTATGTCGATTGGGCAATCGAGGCACGCATTTAAATCATACGCCTCGTGAGCTTACTCGTAAGCATTAGCTATCGGTTCCGGCTATGCTGCGGGGGATCGTTGGCTTGTACATGTGGTTGCGAGACAACACCACATTGTGGATTGAAGGTAATATGTCGGTATGCGAAGTAGTCCCAAACATCGTGAGGGGCAAATATCTATTGATGGCATGAATCTAAGCCAAGATCTAAAAGGTTGTCCGTCTCGGGTGAGGTACTCTCAAGGGCGCCAAGGTACTGCACCTAGGAAGTCCCGAGTGAGTGTCGAGCACGAGGAATTGCACTTCGGGCATGCGAGTGACCCTTAGTGCCGAGTGCCATTGCGGGTTAAGATTGAAGGGTATGAGATACCGGCCCTTAGTTGGTCGGAGGCAAAGGACAGGCGGGTGCCTAGCGTTCTACGCATAGCACAATGGATCAGTGCATGATATCTCTAATGTTGGTATTATATGAAATCTCGTAGATGGTAGCCGGACGGAGACTCGGAAGTCTCCTAGGCGCACGGGTGATTCGTGATCCGCTGCACGAATTCGACGGCCTGAACCTCAGTGAGCCGCACCCCGTGACAGGTGGTATCGGAGCCTTGGAATGTCGCATCCAGGTTTCAGTTGAGCTTTGTTGAATATCTTGCTTCCCCATGAGAACCGGATACCAAAATTGTGCCAAAATTTTTTTTTGATTAGCCATTGTAGTGGCATTTCAGCGAAGGGCTTGCAGTGCGTTCTTACGTATTGTGGCAGAGTTGAGAATTAAGTTGGCAGTGGGACTTGAGCGAATGGTAGTACCTCGAGTTGGCTTTGCAATTGGGCGAATGGTAGTACCCTGGTTGTTTGGTTTCTGTCGGTGATGTTCGAAAGCTTTGTTCAGTGCGAGTTGTTGGCATTAGTGATTTCGGCGAATGGTAGTAACCAGGTTACGACGTGTTTAATGACTATATTTTTTCTCTGCGAGTACGGTTGGCAGTTGGTTAATGTGAGGGGAACATTCTCATCGGTAAATTACGGACGCGTGAGTAACGGTGTTGGTGTAATCTGATCAGAAACTTTATGTTGGCCTATTTTTGTGGGCTTATTAGACATCTTGATCTCCTAGAAGGAGACATGCCGGTGAGCCGGGTGGTGTGCAGTAGCCACGTCTGCCATGTTGCAGCCATGTTTGCGTAGCGCCGCAGATTGAGAGGTGATTTGGGTTTGAGACCTATTTGGGCGAGAACTTCAGTGCGGGAAACCGCCAAAGCACGTTCAGGTGCAAAGCTTGGGCTTAATCTTAGTGCGCACAAGCGCCACAGCACTTGAGGTGCATTGGTTACTAAGAGATTTGAATTGTTATGCGCAAAGCGCTTTCGCACATGAGGTGCAATCGTAACACAGCCACCACGGGAGTTGCAAGAGTGGAGTGTTCAGTCTTCCAGGTTCGAGTCGGGCAGATATGAGAATGGGCATGCTCCAAGTGTGGTGTTGCATGTCCCAGCAGTCTATGAGGGACAAGAGATTCGGGTCTGGCCTCCAACACGAGTGGGGGAGGGCCAGACCCCCGAGACGAAATGGGCTGATTCGAGAATGATGTTCCTTAAGGAAATTCCAAAGCCTAGAGTATGGGCTCTGTGGTTGAGGGATTTTCTGAAAGGGACTGAGTTATACGAAGCATTGGGCTTCTTGGTTACCGAAGAGGTGTGTCCATCCAGGACACACATGCGAGCGATTTTGAGATGGCAGTTCTTGGAAGTAATTTGGAAGCCAATTAATGGGACCTATTGGTTGAAGAATTTCTGATGGGAGCAAGCTGGATGAGGTGTGCTCGTACAGAGTACACAATCGTGCGTTGAGCAATAAGGCCAGATGGCCAGGTTACGAGTTTCGTCACGCCAGGCTGAAGGCCGGTGACGCGGTGTGCCGAGAGTTAGGCATCACCTTCGAGCGGGGGAGGGTGCGTTGATCACGCGTACAGCCTTCAAGCTCCTTGCCGTAGAAGTGCGGTGGCCTGAGGGAATGCCGTTCAACCGAGGTACTAACGCCAGGAAGCGCGTAGGGTGAAGGTTGATGTCGATTGGGCATTGAGGGCCGAGAGAGTAGTGATCTGTGAGCAGCCGTGCAGGCCTCTTTCGACTTGTGCTAGAAGGCACTTGTCTTTCAGAGTTGCAGATTGGGTTTGGCTCGTCCTTGATAGAATTCGGAATCCATATTATGGGGTATGGTTAGTAAGGATTTTTGAGAGGGCAGCCGCGGTGGTATTTGAGCGGAGCGCAAGGCTCCTTTGGATGGGTTCTTGGTGTTAGTGAGCACTCTTATAAGTATCATGCACTCCAGACGTTCAGGCAAATCGACCCGGTTTAATTCGGAGAACTTGTCGCTAGTCTCGGACTTGACAATGAGGGAGTAGCTTGATTTGAGCTAGAGTGGCAATCTAACACCATCGGTGGGTTTTTCGTTATATCGAGGCATGGAGAGAATGATTCCGGCCGAGATTTGAGTGGGTGTGCGCCGAAGAGAGGCAACATCCGTGAGGAGGGAGAGTGCATTGATCGCATGCACTGCATCCCTACGAGCAATGAGTTTGAATGCGCGAGGCGCAAGAGTTGCCGGGCCAGCGGCGAGAAATTGCGATCATCGAGTTGCCGTGCAGGCGTTCCTCGGGTTGGGCCTCCGACTTTACAAGCAGGCGCCACTTGATGGAACTAAGAGTGTTGTGCCGAGAGGCACACGAGTTGAGGAGATGGAGGTAGAGTGTCGGGTTCGTTGCCCAAGTATTTTCATGATGAGATGGGCAGCGCATGTACTTGGAGCAGGTTGTGTGTGCATGCGTTGACGAGGACGTCAATGGATCGAGAGGGGGAGGATGTCACAGGGCGCTTTCCATATTATTCGGAGTACCCGGGATTGCCCCGGACTTACAAAGTATTATGTTGGACAGTTGCCCTGCGACACGAATAAGGTTGGGGACGTGCGACAGTGGTCGGCGTCCGGAGGGTGTCCGTGCGCGAGCAGGACTTGGAGTCGTTGAGCAGAGGGCTTTAGAATAAGAGTTTCGTGAAATGCTTGTAATGGGGAGTTCCTTGGAGTGTTGGGAAGGTCTCCACCAAGTTTCACAACTAGACGGTTCCGTTTGAGTAGCGAACGATGCGAAGGATCGAGATGCTACAGTGCAGTGGCATTATCGTAGTTTCAGAATATTGCAGAGGCAATTCCTCACTCCTCGAGTATCGGATGGGGCTGAAACTTTGAGGACTTATAGATAATGTCGTAAGCTACTCTACGGTTCAAGCAGATAAGGATTTGGAGTTCGGACGAGGGAGTTACACCCGATGTGGTTCCTCGGCTTTTCAATGTCTAGTGCGATTACAAGGGATTATTTGTCTAAGCCTATTATAGGGGGGACAGTCCTTAGATGGGCAATGGTGGGCAAGCGGCCAGTCTTCCTCGTGCTGTCGAGCACCAAGCGTGCAATCTTCCTAGAGGTATGTGGGGCCTCTAGGGAGCCAACTCTAAGCATTCGAAGTGTGCGAGGAGTTCCCGAGCGAGTTGGAAATCGTTAGGGCGGCGTAGGACCTGAGTGGTCTGCGTTGGGCTTAAGGTTGGCATTGAGGCTAAAGTGTGACCGGAGGGATGCCGTCGGCCATATACACTTCCTCTATGTCGATTGGGCAATCGAGGCACGCATTTAAATCATACGCCTCGTGAGCTTACTCGTAAGCATTAGCTATCGGTTCCGGCTATGCTGCGGGGGATCGTTGGCTTGTACATGTGGTTGCGAGACAACACCACATTGTGGATTGAAGGTAATATGTCGGTATGCGAAGTAGTCCCAAACATCGTGAGGGGCAAATATCTATTGATGGCATGAATCTAAGCCAAGATCTAAAAGGTTGTCCGTCTCGGGTGAGGTACTCTCAAGGGCGCCAAGGTACTGCACCTAGGAAGTCCCGAGTGAGTGTCGAGCACGAGGAATTGCACTTCGGGCATGCGAGTGACCCTTAGTGCCGAGTGCCATTGCGGGTTAAGATTGAAGGGTATGAGATACTGGCCCTTAGTTGGTCGGAGGCAAAGGACAGGCGGGTGCCTAGCGTTCTACGCATAGCACAATGGATCAGTGCATGATATCTCTAATGTTGGTATTATATGAAATCTCGTAGATGGTAGCCGGACGGAGACTCGGAAGTCTCCTAGGCGCACGGGTGATTCGTGATCCGCTGCACGAATTCGACGGCCTGAACCTCAGTGAGCCGCACCCCGTGACACATGGGCTCATCAGGGAGACGGCATTAGTCCCCGACCAGTTGAGCCCTACCAGCAACGATCCCCTTCATAGTCAAGTCCTCGACTAGCGACAAGCTCTCCGGACTAAACCGGGTCGGCATGCCTGACTCGGCCAGACCGATGCATCCGGGCAAACAACGCCTTAACGCTAATGTCGCCCCCTTTACCCCACTTGTGGCAAGCTAACCAGAAGGCACGCCTCATTTGGACGGTCAACACAGACACGACATATCGGTTCGTGACACAGTGCTCTAAACTTGGTGTGGTCTTGGCGGAGACCAATCGTTTTCAAATTGTGATTATTCCTGTTTTGGCATTCTTGTTGTGTCGAGATTTTTGAAATGGTGTCATATGCTAGTATCACGGGAGATCTTCGTCTTCACTGACCTGTAAGTATGTTGTTCGGATTATTCGATAATTCTTGGTTATCTTGGTGATTTTGGATTTTCCATTGAAATGTTGTTTGTGCGAGTGATTGCAAGTTTCGAGGACGAAACTTATTTTTAAGGGGGGTAGAGTGTAATACCCCGATTTTTCGGATATATTTTTCGTTTATATATTGGATATCATGGATGGTTAATTATGCTCGAGGACGTTGTGAACGTTTGATAATGTTATTGAATTGAGTATATGTATTGATTATGCCGTATGTTCGTATTTAGTATGTCGTGACGTCGGACAGGAACAGTTGAACTTTTGGCTAAGTATAAAAGCCATTACGTACGTTAAGCCTTGGAGCTTACGTACGTAAAATGTGTTAGCTTACGTACGTTATATAGTGTACATAACGTACGTAACAAGAGGAATCGGACAGTTGGGGCCCGTGGTCAGCGGCTTTCGGCGTAGATGTGGACAGGTGAGTCAACGAATGGATTTACATACGTTATACAGGGTGTATTACGTACGTAATATGATTATAATTCTGTAGCAAGTCAACGTACGTATTAAGTACGCAACGGAATAAGTGTTACGTACGTTACGGGGCGGCTGGCCGAGTCGTGGCCGAGAGGACCTGTAGTGGCCGAGCATGGTCGGCAGTGACTCGCTGGGATGGCCGATCATGGTCGGCAGTGACTCGCATGGATGGCCGATTGCGGTCGGCAGTGACTTGCTGGGGGCTATGACTGGCCGATAACGTACGTAAGATACCGACCGGTTACGGCCGTAAGGGACCGTTACGTACGTAAGCAGCTTCCGGTTACGTACGTAAGGATGTCGGCCAAACTGGGCAGTAGTGTAGGCCACGGCCGGCTACGTACGTAAGCACCTGCCGGTTACGTACGTAAGGTGCCGGCAGGGCTCGGCCTATATAAGGCCTGGACCGAGTCATCTTGGGCATTTTTCATTCTTCTTCGTTTTTTCGCGATTCCTTCAGCAAAAGTGGATGGATTTGAGTAAGATCATCATGTAACAACATGTTTTGGAAGTTTTATTCATGGATTAACATCATCTCCACCCGGATCGAAGGTAAGAACACCTAAACTTTTGGTTTTTGGATGTTCTTGAGGTTTCTTGGTGTTTTGGCCGATTTGATTCGCTTTTGATTGATTATTGATGGAACTTTGTTGTAAACTCGTAATCATTCATTAACCTTGAAGTTTTGTGGAACAAATTCGAGTATTCCTTTGAATAATCGATTGAATTGGACTATGCCTTCAAAGTGTTCGATGAAATGTCTCAATGAGTAGAACTTGGAAAATTCTACACGTTTTCGTATGAATGATGGTTGAATTGATATTGTTGTGATGATTCTTGGTATTTACGAGAATTTTGTTAAGTGAAGATAATGAATTGATGATCAAATGCCTTGATTATGATGATTATGATTATGGAATCATAGAGTTCTTGATGTTCTTGAGGCCATATGATGACTATGATGATTTGATAATTCGTTTAACCGATTTAAGATGATATTCTAAATCATAGTGATGATAGCGGTTGATTTAGATGAGATGAATCTTGATATGAGTTTGAATTCCGGATTGAATATGTTATGATCATTGTTACCAAGTTGGTTTGATTATTGATATGATTATTGTTCTAGGTTGATTAACCAATAGGTATAATCGTTTTGCCGCGGTGAAAGGCCATAGATTCCGTCCAGTCAGGGCTGAAGAGCTCGTAGACGAGGGCGATAAGTTCGGTGTTGGTTTTGTCGTGTTGGTATCCAGGCAAGTGTTTACTTGTTCGGTTGTAATGTTTTGATGAGTAATTCCATTTACATTTCATAATTATTTTATGTTGTATTGCATATTGACGAATGTTCAGTGATGTTCTAAAAGGATTAGAATGCAAAGTTGATGATTGTAACACCCCCAAAATATCCCGAGGTATTACAGTGCCGTGAATCCCACGTGGGACCCACAAGGCTAGTTAGAAAAATAGATATTTTAAGAAAATCGTGATAAAACCTTAAATTCAAGGGTTACATGACAAGAAATGAAAGATTTAAGGAAAAATGTAATTCGGAGAATTATTACACAACAAATGTTTTTCCAAAGAAAATAATTTATTCCAATTTAAGCAACGGTTAGAGATAATTCCAACACTGCTCAAGTCTGACCGGACCCCTCGGGAATGTCCTGCACATGATGAACAATTTTACCTGGTATGACGAGTCATACCAGGTTGCCAGGCTCAGAGAATGCATATCAAATAACAACTACTAACAACAATATGCGACATTTTTACAATTACCGTACCTAGCAATCACAAGGAATATTTCATCATTCAACCGACGTGTCTCCCTCTTTATCACATAAAACCCCAAGGTCGCAACCAAGGGTCACGGAAGTATCCACACGGGAATACCCCGGAACATAGGTGCCCAATTCGGGTCTTACCCCCTAACACATTTCCACACGGGTACCATACAGGTTTTATCCCCAACACATCGGCCCATTTATAACATCTTTAGAGAAAGACAACGTCGGCTTTTATCAAAATGGCACGTACACACATACGGTATAACATTGATATTAGAAATTCACGAGCAAGATTTCACTTGCCTGTGATCCGATAGTAGGTGCTTTATGATAACGAAGTCCCCACGCCCGCTCGAGCTTAACCTAGCCACGAGACATCCGATTAACACTTCGTACGGATCATAATGAATAAAACTAGTCTCCCTTTCCTAACCGGATTCCTAGTGTAGTTTTAATTGTCGGTATGAGTATCGTTTCCAAGTTTTCAAGTGTCGTTTATCTCGTTCAATCTTATAGTTAACATTAGGTATATCGATTTACTCAAGAAGATAATCCTACCATTCTTCGGTTGTCAACGAATTATGATGGCGAAATCGAATCTTATGCTTTCTAATACAATTCTATATTCCGAATACTACAATCGACGGATTTTATTGCACAATAACTCCGGTGGTTTAACAACCAATATTAATTATACTATCGAATTACTTCCTTAGTTTGCTAAGTGTCAAAAATCACAAGGTGAGGGTGACTACGAACAATGGGACATACGGTGACGGATTACTACGAATTTCCCCACAATTGATTCGTCAAATTTTACATTCCTAGTGATGATTTGAAGTGAAATTTCGTTTGCATGAAACGAAACATATAAGAAACGGAATTTCTGGTTACTACAATTTCATCCGACAAGATTGTCTACGAAGTTTAGCAAAATCTAACCCATACCCGCAATATAACAAGTATTGACTAAGAAAACATCGAAGATATAACTCCAGGGATTGGTGGCTTACCTTTGGAAGAAAATAGTGAAGATAGTTGACGGATTCACAAGAACTATGAGGAGAACGAGAAGTGACTTGAACGACTTGGATAATCTTCACCGGAGCTCAAGAATCTACCTCCTTAATGTTAATTCAAGTGTTTAAGGCTTAAGAACCGGGTATAGGGCTAGGAATTTCTCCAAGGGTGGTAGTTTTGTGGTGTTGGGTCGTGCAAATGAAGAAGGGAGTTATCATTTTATAAAACTGGATTTTGATAACGTACGTTAACGATAAGAGTGTTACGTACGTAAGGTGTATTACGACGTAATAAAGGCGATGACAACGTCGTAAAGAACTAATCGCCCGAAATGTGCCCAAGTGTTACGTGACGTTAATTTTGGGACATTACGTACGTAACAAGCAGCTGACTCGTTTGTCATCTAGCCCGCCAAAGTAGCCCCGTCCGTGTCAAAAGAAAGATTCGCCTGGAGACCGACCCACCTGTTACGTACGTAATATGACTGCCTTAACGTACGTAACCATTGAAATTTAGCGTACGTTAGGCATGGGTTATAGCGCGCGTTAGACAGAAATTTTAGCCTCAACCACATTCTAACCATCTCGGGTGACCATCCCTTCCGCTCGTCAACAATTATCGGGGAACAAGACGTTGGCCACCGTCATATTCGCACCGACGATCGTCCCACGGCATCAAGGTGTGTCACCCCCGTTTCATTCACATCGTACAATTATATAGCACTCAATGGAATACATAAATAGAAATGACGTCACATTACCAAACATTCACACAGTACAAAGTAATCAAGCATGGAATACCGGAGGTATTACATATCACCCCTCTTAAAATAGTTTCGTCACGAAACTTAAGAAAATAACTCGGGATGACTCTCCTTCATGCTCGACTCGGTTTCCCAAGTCGCCTCTTCCGTGCCGTGGTGCGACCACTGAATCTTCACGAGGGGTATGGCTTTATTTCTTAACATCTTCACACGCCGATCCAGAATGGCGATCGGTATCTCCCTAAAGGTAGCGTCATCGGAAATTTCCACTTCTTCGAAATTGAGCTTGTGGCTCGGGTCATAGACATACTTCCTTAACTGGGAGACGTGAAAAACATTATGCACTCCATCCAGATGCGGCGGTAGAGCTAATCGATACGCGAGTTTCCCTACCCGGTCCAATATCTCAAACGGACCTATAAATCTCGGGCTTAACTTGCCCTTCTGGCCGAAACGCCGAATACCTCGCATAGGTGATACTTTGACCCAAACATGATCCCCGACCGTAAATTCTAGCTGCCGCCGGTTTTCGGCATAAGATTTCTGCCGGCTCTGTGCGGCCAGCATGTGTTTCCGAACTATAGAGATCTTCTTAATGGACTCCTGGATAAGATCCAACTCGGTAACCGCGGTGTCGGAGGCATCATCCCAGCATAACGGTGACTTACATCTTCGCCCATACAGGGCCTCAAATGGTGTCATGCCTATGCTTGCATGCCAGCTGTTGTTGTACGAGAACTCCACTAACCCCAAATGTCTAGCCCAATCCTTTCCCCAATCGAGCACGCATGCCCTCAACATATCTTCCAAGGTTTGAATCGTCCGCTCGGTCTGTCCATCTGTCTGAGGATGATAAGCCGTGCTAAAGTGTATCTGTGTCCCCATAGCTTTATGGACAGCTTTCCAAAAACGAGACACATATCGGGTGTCCCTATCCGAAATGATGGACGAGGGAACACCATGTAGCCTTACGATTTCTCTGATGAAAATGACAACACCGCTCCTGTCGGTTGTCTCTTGAATAGGAATGAAATGTGCCGACTTTGTCAATCGATCAACAATGACCCAAATCGTATCCTTTCCTCCCACCGCCGTAGGTAGCTTAGTGACAAAGTCCATTGATATGCTCTCCCATTTCCACGGGATGGGTAGGGGTTGCATAATTCCACTGGTCTCATGGTGTTCGATCTTCACTTGTTGGCATGTCATACATCGGGCGACGAACCTAGCAACCTCCCACTTCATGTTCTTCCACCAAAACTCTGTCTTAGATCCTTGTACATCTTGCTTGCTCCGGGGTGAATAGAATAAGGGGTGGAGTGCGCCTCCTTCAATATAGTTTGCTTCAGTCCGTCATTCGGTGGAATACATATCCTGTTCTTGAACCTCACCAGATCACCCTGAATCTTATAGTCGGAAACATCCCCTTTCTCGATTCTTTCACCAATCGCACGTAATTCAGGATCTTCCATCTGTGCTAGGCGTATCTCGTCTAGTAAGGACGAAAGTATATTGATTAAGCATAATCGTCCTTGCCTACGTTGTACCCATACTTCGGTGTTGCTTCTCCTGATCTCTTGCTGTAGTTCGGGCTGAACTGTTATGCTGGATACCATCACCTCTTGTGTAGTTTTCCGACTAAGAGCATCAGCTACCACATTGGCTTTTCCGGGATGATAGGAAATTTCCACATCGTAGTCCTTGATTAGCCCCAACCAACGCCTCTGTCTCATGTTTAGTTCTCTTTGCGTGAAGATATATTTCAAACTCTTATGATCCGTGAAAACCTTGCAAGTAACTCCGTAAAGATAGTGCCTCCAAATCTTGAGGGCATGCACCACCGCGGCAAGCTCCAAGTCATGTGTCGGGTAATTTACTTCGTACGACTTCAGTTGTCGGGATGCGTACGCAACGACTCTGCCATTCTGCATGAAGACACATCCTAGTCCATGCTTGGATGCATCCGTGTACATAATGAATCCTTCTGTACCTTGTGGTAACACTAGTACTGGGGCAGTAGTTAACCTACTCTTGAGCTCGTCGAAGCTCTTCTGGCAGTCTGCAGTCCATACAAATTTGGTGCTCTTTCTCAGTAGGTTCGTTAACGGTCGGGCGATACAGGAAAAAGCCTCGACGAATCTTCAATAGTATCCCGCCAATCCTAGGAAGCTCCTAACCTCCTTGACATTCTTCGGTGGTTCCCAACTCGTTATTGTCTCGATCTTTTGTGGATCGACCTTGACACCTTCTGCTGAAACAACATGTCCGAGAAAATTTACCTCCGGCATCCAGAATTCGCACTTGGACAGTTTCGCATAAAGTTGGTGTTGTCTTAACACGCCCAGCACTTGCCTCAAATGTTCCTCGTGTTCCTGTCGGCTTCGAGAATATATCAGGATGTCGTCCATAAAAACCACCACGCATTTATCGAGGAAATCAATCAAAACTCTATTCATCAGTTCCATGAAAACGGCTGGGGCATTAGTCAACCCGAATGATACCACGATGTATTCATAATGCCCATACCTCGACCGAAATGCAGTCTTGGGTATATCTTCCTCCCCAATTCTCAATTGGTGATATCCGGACCGTAAATCGATCTTTGAAAACACGACTGCCCCTTGTAACTGATCCAAGAGGTCGTCAATCCTTGGTAGCGGATAACGATTCTTGATAGTAACCTTATTCAGCTCCCTGTAGTCGATGCACAAGCGTAGAGATTTATCTTTCTTCTTAACGAAAAGTATCGGCGCGCCCCACGGCGAGGTGCTTGGGCGGATCAGCCCTTTCTCCAACAGATTTTCGAGCTGTATCTTTAATTCCTTCATCTCGGCCGGTGCCATTCTATAAGGAGCTTTGGAAATAGGTCTCGTTCCCGGTTCGAGTTCAATGGCAAGGTCAACTTCTCGGTGCGGTGGCAGCCCTGGTAGTTCATCAGGAAAAACGTCTGGAAACTCATTCACCACCGGAATGTTTGTGATTGAAAGTTGTGAAGTGTCCTCTCGAAGAACATAACACCAGTAGTATTCATTTCGAGAGCTGCAGGAGGCTTCTGATGCGATAATGCTGAGAGAACCTTTTGTACTAAAATGTTCACGTCCGCTGATGGCATGTGTGGTACCATCATGAGCCGAAATGGAGATAGTCAGGTGGTAGGTATCCAAGATCGTTCTGTGCAATGGCATCCAGTCCATACCTAATATGATATCTTCATTCTGGAGCGGGAAGACCATAAGATTAGCGGTCCAAATTGTAATCGTTGATGCAGATCCGACGCCTCGAACCTTTTGATCGCCGCAATCTACTACCCTCGGGTAGTTTTACGGTAAAGGGTTCACAAGGTACACAAACAAGATTTAAGCGTTCAACACATTCCACAGATATAAACGAATGGGTGGCTCCGGTATCAAATAGTACATGCACTGGCTGAGAGTTAACAAGAAGAGTACCTGAAATGGCTGGCGCAGGCTGACCATCCGTAGCCCTCAGCTCAAATACACGAGACGGCACTGACTCAGAGAAGGACGAGGTACCTCCGCCGCGCCCATGGCCTCGTCCGGCACCGTGCAGTGGTGGTTGGTTCTGGTGGAATGGAGCTCGGTAGCTGGAAACAGCAGGCGTCCTAGGGGATTGCACAGAGCCTTGTGGACTTGGTTGCGAAGCTGGGCTCTGAGTGGAATTGGCCCGCCAGCAATAACGAGACATGTGTCCACTCTTTCCGCAAGTGAAACATTTGGTAGCCATCTTCTGACACCGATCCTTAGTATGCCCGGTCATGCCACAATTGAAACAGTCCCTACGGTAAGGCGGATCAGATACACCCTTCTGTTGGTACGAAACCGCCGACTTAAAAGGAGATGCGGGCCCCGAATTCGTTTTGTTGTTGCTACCAGGCTGAACTGATGTCTTCTGCTTCTTTGAGTTATGCCCGATGTCGGTATTAACAACTGTACCGGCATATGCTGTGACTACGTCCTCGTATGCTCTCAGGGTAGTGCAGTGAAATCCGGCGGCATAGCGTTGTACATCCTCCGGTAACCTCTGTGCAAGATGGCATATTCGTTGATCTTTTGATGGAACCATCTGGGAGATGTAACTTAGCTCGGTTCGGTAGGCCCGGATGATCTCTGGTACTGGCATGTTCTGTGGGCCGGCACTGAAAAAGTCTCGTGCGCGAGCGGTTCGGGCTGATCTGGGACGATTCGCTCCGTAGTAGTCGGGCAAATTCGGTCCACCCGACCACTCGGTCCTCCGCCTCGTAAGTCCTCCACCATCGCGGCAAGCAGTGTCACGAAGTTGATTAATTCCGAGCGGCACCTTTCTGTTTTCGGGCATCCGATCACTTGAAGGCGGTCTCCATTTCACAAATCCGATCGTCCACGTGTTTCTCTCTGTCCCGTCAAATAATGGAGGCCTAGCCTTGACATCTCTCCCAACCATCGATCCCTTCTGCGTTTTCTTCCACATTGATGACCGGTATCCGTTCCGCCTGATTGACCTGAGCAATTCCCATGGCGATAGCCTGAGCAAGGGCCTGAACAAAAGTTGGATCCATGCCTCCCGGGTTGTTGTTCTGGCGTTCCGCCTCCTGATCATTTTGATTAACTGGTGGCGGTTGGCCCCCAGCAGGATGGGTCTCGGCAGTGTTCCCGTCTTCATTGTGGTTCGCGGCGGAACCCTGAGCGTCATTCACCACCCTTCTAGCTCCTCGGCGTGCCAGCACTAACGGTATTAATCTAAAGCCAGTTCCACACATGGTTTACAATTAAATGTTGCACAAAATAGAAACACACACATATCACTTACTTGCATTCCCATGAGGAGCTTCGATCGCTTGGGGTGTTGGACTTTGAAAAAGAATTAGGAGAAAGTTTATTCAAACCAGGAGTTTCTCTGATACCATTTTCTGTAACACCCCCAAAATATCCCGAGGTATTACAGTGCCGTGAATCCCACGTGGGACCCACAAGGCTAGTTAGAAAAATAGACATTTGAAAAAAATCGTGATAAAACCTTAAATTCAAGGGTTACATGACAAGAAACGAAAGATTTAAGGAAAAATGTAATTCGGAGAATTATTACACAACAAATGTTTTTCCAAAGAAAATAATTTATTCCAATTTAAGCAACGGCTAGAGATAATTCCAACACCGCTCAAGTCTGACCGGACCCCTCGGGAATGTCCTGCACATGATGAACAATTTTACCTGGTATGACGAGTCATACCAGGTTGCCAGGGTCAGAGAATGCATATCAAATAACAACTACTAACAACAATATGCGACATTTTTACAATTACCGTACCTAGCAATCACAAGGAATATTTCATCATTCAACCGACGTGTCTCCCTCTTTATCACATAAAATCCCAAGGTCGCAACCAAGGGTCACGGAAGTATCCATACGGGAATACCCCGGAACATAGGTGCTCAATTCGGGTCTTACCCCCTAACACATTTCCACACGGGTACCATACAGGTTTTATCCCCAACACATCGGCCCATTTATAACATCTTTAGAGAAAGACAACGTCGGCTTTTATCAAAATGGCACGTACACACATACGGTATAACATTGATATTAGAAATTCACGAGCAAGATTTCACTTGCCTGTGATCCGATAGTAGGTGCTTTATGATAACGAAGTCCCCACGCCCGCTCGAGCTTAACCTAGCCACGAGACATCCGATTAACACTTCGTACGGATCATAATGAATAAAACTAGTCTCCCTTTCCTAACCGGATTCCTAGTGTAGTTTTAATTGTCAGTATGAGTATCGTTTCCAAGTTTTCAATTGTCGTTTATCTCGTTCAATCTTATAGTTAACATTAGGTATATCGATTTACTCAAGAAGATAATCCTACCATTCTTCGGTTGTCAACGAATTATGATGGCGAAATCGAATCTTATGCTTTCTAATACAATTCTATATTCCGAATACTACAATCGACGGATTTTATTGCACAATAACTCCGGTGGTTTAACAACCAATATTAATTATACTATCGAATTACTTCCTTAGTTTGCTAAGTGTCAAAAATCACAAGGTGAGGGTGACTACGAACAATGGGACATACGGTGACGGATTACTACGAATTTCCCCACAATTGATTCGTCAAATTTTACATTCCTAGTGATGATTTGAAGTGAAATTTCGTTTGCATGAAACGAAACATATAAGAAACGGAATTTCTGGTTACTACAATTTCATCCGACAAGATTGTCTACGAAGTTTAGCAAAATCTAACCCATACCCGCAATGTAACAAGTATTGACTAAGAAAACATCGAAGATATAACTGTGGATTGGTGGCTTACCTTTGGAAGAAAATAGTGAAGATAGTTGACGGATTCACAAGAACTACGAGGAGAACGAGAAGTGACTTGAACGACTTGGATAATCTTCACCGGAGCTCAAGAATCCACCTCCTTAATGTTAATTCAAGTGTTTAAGGCTTAAGAACCGGGTATAGGGCTAGGAATTTCTCCAAGGGTGGTAGTTTTGTGGTGTTGGGTCGTGCAAATGAAGAAGGGAGTTATCATTTTATAAAATCGATTTTGATAACGTACGTTAACGATAAGAGTGTTACGTACGTAAGGTGTATTACGTACGTAACAGTGCGATGACAACGTACGTAAAGAACTAACTGCCCGAAATGTGCCCAAGTGTTACGTACGTTAATTTTCGGACATTACGTACGTAACAAACAGTTGACTCGTTTGTCATCTAGCCCGCCGAAAGTAGCCCTGTCCGTGTCAAAAGAAAGATTCTGGTCGGGAGACCGACCCACCCGTTACGTACGTAATATGACTGCCTTAACGTACGTAACCATTGAAATTTAGCGTACGTTAGGCATGGGTTATAGCGCGCGTTAGACAGAAATTTTAGCCTCAACCACATTCTAACCATCTCGGGTGACCATCCCTTCCGCTCGTCAACAATTATCGGGGAACAAGACGTTGGCCACCGTCATATTCGCACCGACGATCGTCCCACGGCATCAAGGTGTGTCACCCCCGTTTCATTCACATCGTACAATTATATAGCACTCAATGGAATACATAAATAGAAATGACGTCACATTACCAAACATTCACACAGTACAAAGTAATCAAGCATGGAATACCGGAGGTATTACAATGATTGTTGAGATACTTGGACAATCTTGGGAATATTGCAGTATTCGGATATTGTTGATGTCATTTTGGATATTCTTGGTCTATGGTATACATTTCGGAAGGAAGTCCGGATAGAGGTATGTTTTGTGGTAATCGTACATAGAAGATTGTGTACGGGAAGGTATTCGGTATTGAGGTATTATGTGGTATTATCGTGATATTGGGATTTTGATGAGAATCGTTGGATTACCGGAAGTGGTAAGGTTATCGTTGAGGTTATTATTCTCATGATGCATGGCATGTGAATATTTATGTTTATGTACTTGTGGTTATTTGTCGGGCATTATTGCTGACCCCGTTGTGGGACTTGTTTTTCAGGTATTGAGAACTTTGATGGTAGCGGTCGTGAAGCGAGGATTCCGGACGATACTGGCTATGGCATATTGTTGGGGAATCATGTATTTTGTTTGTGTATATCATTATTGATGTATATGTATCTTGGACTGTATTTTTATTCGCTGTGTGAGTTCTTTCAAATGGCTTTCGGTTTTATGCCAACTGAGTTTGATTTCGAAAACCGATTCCATTAACCGAGTTTTTGGCCTCGATTATCATGATGGTAGTTGGTGTTTTCAAATGATTTTGTGAGTTTTGGAAAATACTGCCGTCATCGGCCTTTTTGGGCGTTTTTGTAATTGGTTTTTAGCCTGGTGGGTTCCGGCGCGGGGCCCACGGCGTGTAATACTCCCGTAAGGTTTTGGGGGTGTTACAAATATGGTATCAGAGCCCATGGTTTTGTGATAACCGGGCATGTGTGTTATGTGGCTCTACCAGTGTGGTAGTTGCGTGATTTTTGTGTATCTGGATTTCTGGCTATTTTGGACTGTGTTGTTTTGGTTCTGTGTGATTTTCTGAGTACTATCGTGGTGATGTGTGGGTTTGGGGCTTGTTGGTGTTTCCGAGACCGACGAGGCAGGGAGTGAACGCCGGTGCCGTGGTCATGTGCAATGTGCGGCTCCAATCGGGAAGTGAACGCCGGTGCAAGGCACGTGCAATGTGCGGCTTTCGATGTGGAGTGGAAGGCCGGTGATACGTGCATGTGACAAGGAGCGGCTCATGCGCTTTAGGTGAGGAGACACAGCGTCACGGATCCCACAAAACTAGACAGTTGTCACGGGATGGGAGTTTTGCGCAGCTAACCCGTGCGGCACTTAAACAACTAAGCTGAGTCGAGTTGCTAAGTAAGCCTGAAAGTAACGAGAAAAGGGGCAATGGCACAAAAGGATTTTATTAAGTATGAATGCTTTGGGTACAAGAGAGCTTTACAATGCTTGATTGCTTGAGGATTTCTGGATGGAGTGAGCAAATGAGGCTCCTCCTCCTTTTATACCAACCTAGGAGAGTTCTGGAGTGGAACTCTCTAGATAGAACTTTCTAGATAGAACACTCTAGATACTTGTAGTACATTTACATGGGCATTTTACATGAGCATTCTACAAAGTGTGTAAGAAGTACATTTCTACATGCTTCTAGAGTCATCTACGAATTTACAAGTATGTAGAGATCTCTGGGTCTTTCTTGATCTTTCTAGAATCTTCCGGAACCTTCCGACACATAGAGACTCATGTTAGGGTCATCCGGGTCGCTTTCGCCCGACCCGTCACATCCTCCCCCACCTATTTCAGCGACGTCCTCGGCGCGTTCTCTTGTTTGAACCTCTTTATGTGATCTTGAAATTGCCAGAGTTCGTCTTCTCGTTCCCATGTTGCTTCGCTATCAGGGAGGTTTTTCCATTTTACCAAGTATTCCGTGCCGGGAGGCACACCTCTCTTCCGAGTAATTTGTTCGGTCACAATATAGTCCACCTCCTTGTCGAATGAGGTGATTACGGCAGTAGGTGCACGATTTGACTCTCCTCGGTGCGGGTCTTCCGAGTCGGCATGGTAGAGTTTCAATTGTCTCGCGTGGAAGACCGGATGTATTTTAAGTTTCGGAGGGAGTTGCAACATATAAGAGACATTTCCAACGCGTTTGATTATTGTAAATGGTCCTTCGTACCTCCTCACCAATCCTTTGTGTACTTTGCGCAATGCCTTGAATTGGTTGGTAGTAAGTTTGACCATGACCTGATCACCTTCTTGGAATTTAATGTCTCTTCTTTTAGGATCAGCCCACTTTTTCATCTTCCGGGCGGCCTTGTCAAGGTAGGCGCACGTAATGTCTGATTCCTCATGCCATTCTCGGGCAATGCGGTGAGTCATGGACTTTTTCCTTCATGTGTCGAGGCTACGGTATTTGGGGTTAGTGGTGAAAACCCATAATGATTTGAAAGGGGACTTACTCGTTGCCTCGCTTTTCGCAGATTGTAAGAGAACCGGGCCACATCAAGTAATCTTGGCGCCCTTCGATGGGCGCTTACATAGTGCCTTAGATATAGTTCCAGCAGAGCATTGATTCGCTCGGCCGTCCGTCTGCTTGGGGATGGAAACTCGCCGAGAACTTGAGGTCGGTTCCCAATAGCTCGAATAGTTCTCTCCAAAATCGTCCAGTGAATGGAGCGTCTCGATCACTCACAATGCTTAAAGGAATCCCCAAAGTTTGATGATATGTTTGAAGAATAGACGGGCTTTTCATTAGCATTGCAATCGGGTGATGTGGCAATGAAAGTAGCATACTTATCGTATCGGTCCACCACCACCATGATGCTTCCGAATCCTTCGATTTCGGGAGAGTTGTGATGAAGTCCATAGACACACTCTCCCGTGGCCTTGATGCAATGGGCGGGGCTCCAACAATCTGCCACAGATTCTACTCATTCTTGTCTTGCTGGCACACAAGACAAGTCTTCACGTAGGCTTCAATTTCGTCCCTCATTTGCGGCCAATAGTATGAGGCCTGCACGAGTGCAGTGGTGCGTTCGATTCCTGGGTGACCAGCCCACTTAGTATCTTGGCACTCCTTTATGATTTCCTTCCGAAGCTTTCCCCACTTAGGCACAAATATCCGATCGCCGATGGTGCGTACGATACCATCTTCTTCCCAAAATCGCCTTGTTTTGCCTTGCCTTATTTTGTCCAAAAGATCTTTCAGTTGGGCGTCTTGTTGGACTCCTTTCTTAATCCGTTGGATGAGGTCGGACTTTGGCATACTTGAACTCATAGTGGCTAGTTCTGCCTTCCTGCTTAGGGCATCTGCGACTACATTAGCTTTCCCCGGCTTGTACTCGAGTCGGTAGTCGAATTCCGCCAAGAAGTATTGCCATCGAGCTTGCTTGGGACTTAACTTCTTTTGCATCTGGAAATAACTCGTAGCAACATTGTCCGTCATGATCACAAAGTGTGAGCCGAGCAAGTAATGTCGCCATGTTCGCAGGCAGTGTATGACCGCAGTCATTTCCTTTTCTTGCACCGTATACCGTCTTTCTGTCTCATTTAGTTTCCGGCTCTCAAAGGCAATGGGGTGTCCATCTTGCATGATCACTCCCCCAATAGCGAAATCAGAAGCGTCAGTTTGTACCTCAAAAGCTTTCGTGTGATCCGGCAAGGCCAGTACGGGTTCTTCGGACACCGCTTGTTTGAGTTCTTCAAAAGCTTGCTCACACTTGCTGGACCAATGCCATACTTGGTTTTTCTTAAGTAGATCGGTCAGTGGGGCTGCTTTAGCCGAGTATCCTCTTATAAAGCGGCGGTAGTAGTTCACCAAGCCGAGAAATGACCGAAGTTCTGGGACCTTGGTCGGGGGTTGCCAATCCCGAATAGCTTTCACCTTTGTATTTTCCATCATGATTTTGCCTCCTTTAACCTTGTGACCGAGAAATTCAACTTCTTCTTGGGCAAATGAACATTTTTCCTTCTTAACATAGAGCTCGTTCTCGCGTAGTACTTGGAAGACTTGTTTAAGGTGTTGAATATGTTCTTCAAGAGTCGAGCTGTACACCACAATATCATCCAACTAAACAACAACAAATTGGTCAACGAAAGGGTGAAGTACCTTGTTCATGAGGGTGCAAAAGGTTGCAGGTGCATTCGTAAGACCGAAGGGCATGATAAGGAACTCAAAAGCACCGTAGCGAGTCACACATGTGGTCTTGGCCTCATCTCCTTCAGCAATTCGCACTTGATAGTACCCCGAGCGCAGATCAAGTTTGGTGAAGTACCGCCCTTTGCCAAGTTGATCGAAGAGATCAGCTATCAATGGTATTGGATATTTGTTCTTGACAGTGATCCGATTGAGTGCCCTATAGTCGATGCACATTCGAATGGTGCCATCCTTCTTTTTCTGGAATAGTACGGGTGCACCGTAGGGAGACTTGGAGGGACGTATGTATCCTGTTTCTAGAAGGTCCTTGATTTGCCTTCGTAGTTCCGCGAGTTCGGGCGGTGCCATGCGGTAGGGAGCAGCAGCTGGGGGTTTGGCACCGGGTTCCAACTCGATACAATGATCTACCTCTCGCCTGGGTGGAAGTTTCTTAGGCAACTCTTTAGGCATCACATCCTTGTATTCTTCAAGAATATTCTTCAAGATTTGCGGGTGGTCAGTCCGCGATGAGTCGAGTTTTTCTTCGTCATTGAGCTGCCGAATTGTTACCAAGTAGTTGGGGTACTTCCGCATCCCCTTCTTAAATTGCATGGCCGAGATTAGTTTCTTCTCAACATGGGCTCGTTCAATAGGGACCATGCATGCCTTGTCCCCGTCGTAGATGGCGAGTGTGTTTGTGGCCGGCATAGGGAAGGCTTGGAATCTGTCGAAGAATTCCATGCCTAGAACCATCTTGAAGTCGTCTATGGGGACGACAGAGAAGTCGAGCTTTCCGGACCATGTCCCAAGAGAGAGTGGGACGTCATGAGCAATTCCGGCTATAGGCTTGGCAGGTGAGTTTACTGCCTTCATCGCACCTCCGCGATAAACTGTCTTGAGCCCTAGGCGTTTGGCTTCTTCCTCGGACATGAAGTTATGAGATGCTCCAGTGTCGAGTAATGCGCTAACGGTTTGACCGTTAATAGTGGTGCGAGCAAACATTAGCCCTTTCTTCGGAGTAACGGGCGTCGGGGCTTGTCCCTTAAGAGCGGACATGTACTGAAGGGAACCCATGATGTGTCGGGGTTCTTCTAAGGAGTGGCCGAGGTATCATCGGCATTGATTTTTAAGTGGGCAGCAAGGGCGTTTAGGGTCTTCTTTTCAGGGCAGTCGCGTATCCAATGGTTGCCATTGCATATGAAGCAAGGGCTTTTGGGCTTTGATTGCTCCTTCCTTCCTGGGAATTTTTGTTGCCCGATCCTGCCACTTGGGGGTCGGTTAGTTCCCCAATTCTTGCGATTACCGCCATGTCCTTCCTTGCGATTTTCTCCCCCACCTTTGCCATGAATGGGCCGTTTATCGTTACCTTGCCCATAGTAGTCAGTGAGTGATTCAGCCTTGGCGATAGCTTCGTCAAGGGTTTGAACACCATGTCTAT
The DNA here is from genome assembly GCA_033398695.1 of Orobanche coerulescens. NCBI lineage: Eukaryota > Viridiplantae > Streptophyta > Magnoliopsida > Lamiales > Orobanchaceae > Orobanche > Orobanche coerulescens. The sequence continues at coordinate 150,307,264 of CM065801.1, read as the reverse complement.
CCAGCTCGGTTTTGGCCCAATTGTTAAGGCCATCGGTGAAATAGAAAAGTGCATCTTTATCGGACATTTCAACTTCAAGCATGAGAGTTGTAAATTCATTGATATAGTCACGAATCGTACCTGTCTGCTTGAGTCTTCGGAGGCGAGCTCTCGCATATCGTTCAGCATTGCTTGGGGCAAATTGTTTTCGGAGTTCTCTTTGGAAGTCTGCCCAAGTGTCAATGGTGCAGATCCCTTTGCCCATATCGCCATACTTTCGGCGCCACCAGAGTTGAGCGGCACCACGCAGGTAATTTGGTGCGCCGCTGACCTTATGTTCCTCATCTTTTACGCCCATAGCGTCAAAGTATCGTTCCAGGCCAAATAAGAAGTTATCGACCACAGTGGCATTCCGAGTGCCATCGTAGGTTTCGGGCTTCGGCACATCCAAGCGGCGCGCATCAAAAGCGAACGGGGCAGCGGAATTAAATGATGCGGCTCGCTTGTGTTTAGCCCATTCCGACCGGACTTCTTCCACTTCCGAGCGAATAGAGCGTAGCTCTTCTTGGACAAATCCACGGAGACCATGGATCTCCTTCTGGAATTCAATAAGTTGCCCACGCAACATATCCGACTGGTCCATCATAAGTTTCTTCAGTACGCCGGCAATGTCGGCGTATTCCGTCTCCAGAGTGTCGAACCTGTCATGGACTTGATCAAGGTTCTCCTCCAAGCTAGCCATCGAGGCTTCCAGTGTGGCAATCCGAGGTTCGAAGGCGTCGGCAGAGGGTCCCTTGGACTTGCCTCGGACCTTGTTACCTCGTTGCTCCTCACGACCGCGTTGCTGCTCTTGAGTAGCATTAACAGGGACATCCTGAGTGTTGGCCATTGTTCTCGTGTGATATGAGTCGGTAGTGTGCAAACCGTGGCTCCGATACCACTTGTCACGGGATGGGAGTTTTGCGCAGCTAACCCGTGCGGCACTTAAACAACTAAGCTGAGTCGAGTTGCTAAGTAAGCCTGAAAGTAACGAGAAAAGGGGCAATAGCACAAAAGGATTTTATTAAGTATGAATGCTTTGGGTACAAGAGAGCTTTACAATGCTTGATTGCTTGAGGATTTCTGGATGGAGTGAGCAAATGAGGCTCCTCCTCCTTTTATACCAACCTAGGAGAGTTCTGGAGTGGAACTCTCTAGATAGAACACTCTAGATACTTGTAGTACATTTACATGGGCATTTTACATGAGCATTCTACAAAGTGTGTAAGAAGTACATTTCTACATGCTTCTAGAGTCATCTACGAATTTACAAGTATGTAGAGATCTCTGGGTCTTTCTTGATCTTTCTAGAACCTTCCGGAACCTTCCGACACATAGAGACTCATGTTAGGGTCATCCGGGTCGCTTTCGCCCGACCCGTCACACAGTGCTCTAAACTTGGTGTGGTCTTGGCGGAGACCAATCGTTTTCAAATTGTGATTATTCCTGTTTTGGCATTCTTGTTGTGTCGAGATTTTTGAAATGGTGTCATATGCTAGTATCACGGGAGATCTTCGTCTTCACTGACCTGTAAGTATGTTGTTCGGATTATTCGATAATTCTTGATTATCTTGGTGATTTTGGATTTTCCATTGAAATGTTGTTTGTGCGAGTGATTGCAAGTTTCGAGGACGAAACTTATTTTTAAGGGGGGTAGAGTGTAATACCCCGATTTTTCGGATATATTTTTCGTTTATATATTGGATATCATGGATGGTTAATTATGCTCGAGGACGTTGTGAACGTTTGATAATGTTATTGAATTGAGTATATGTATTGATTTTGCCGTATGTTCGTATTTAGTATGTCGTGACGTCGGACAGGAACAGTTGAATTTTTGGCTAAGTATAAAAGCCATTACGTACGTTAAGCCTTGGAGCTTACGTACGTAAAATGTGTTAGCTTACGTACGTTATATAGTGTACATAACGTACGTAACAAGAGGAATCGGACAGTTGGGGCCCGTGGTCGGCGGCTTTCGGCGTAGATGTGGACAGGTGAGTCAACGAATGGATTTACGTACGTTATACAGGGTGTATTACGTACGTAATATGATTATAATACTGTAGCAAGTCAACGTACGTATTACGTACGCAACGGAATAAGTGTTACGTATGTTACGGGGCGGCTGGCCGAGTCGTGGCCGAGAGGACCTGTAGTGGCCGAGCATGGTCGGTAGTGACTCACTGGGATGGCCGATCATGGTCGGCAGTGACTCGCATGGATGGCCGATTGCGGTCGGCAGTGACTCGCTGGGGGCTAGGACTGGCCGATAACGTACGTAAGGTACCGACCGGTTACGGCCGTAAGGGACCGTTACGTATGTAAGCAGCTGCCGGAAACGTACGTAAGGATGTCGGCCAAACTGGGCAGTAGGGTAGGCCACGGCCGGCTACGTACGTAAGCACCTGCCGGTTACGTACGTAAGGTGCCGGCAGGGCTCGGCCTATATAAGGCCTGGACCGAGTCATCTTGGGCATTTTTCATTCTTCTTCGTTTTTTCGCGATTCCTTCAGCAAAAGTGGATGGATTTGAGTAAGATCATCATGTAACAACATTTTTTGGAAGTTTTATTCATGGATTAACATCATCTCCACCCGGATCGAAGGTAAGAACACCTAAACTTTTGGTTTTTGGATGTTCTTGAGGTTTCTTGGTGTTTTGGCCGATTTGATTCGTTTTGATTCAGATTATTGATGGAACTTTGTTGTAAACTCGTAATCATTCATTAACCTTGAAGTTTTGTGGAACAAATTCGAGTATTCCTTTGAATAATCGATTGAATTGGACTATGCCTTCAAAGTGTTCGATGAAATATCTCAATGAGTAGAACTTGGAAAATTCTACACGTTTTCGTATGAATGATGGTTGAATTGATATTGTTGTGATGATTCTTGGTATTTACGAGAATTTTGTTAAGTGAAGATAATGAATTGATGATCAAATGCCTTGATTATGATGATTATGATTATGGAATCATAGAGTTCTTGATGTTCTTGAGGCCATATGATGACTATGATGATTTGATAATTCGTTTAACCGATTTAAGATGATATTCTAAATCATAGTGATGATAGTGGTTGATTTAGATGAGATGAATCTTGATATGAGGTTGAATTCCGGATTGAATATGTTATGATCATTGTTACCAAGTTGGTTTGATTATTGATATGATTATTGTTCTAGGTTGATTAACCAATAGGTATAATCGTTTTGCCGCGGTGAAAGGCCATAGATTCCGTCCAGTCAGGGCAGAAGAGCTCGTAGACGAGGGCGATAAGTTCGGTGTTGGTTTTGTCGTGTTGGTATCCAGGCAAGTGTTTACTTGTTCGGTTGTAATGTTTTGATGAGTAATTCCATTTACATTTCATAATTATTTTATGTTCTATTGCATATTGACGAATGTTCAGTGATGTTCTAAAAGGATTAGAATGCACAGTTGATGATTGTTGAGATACTTGGACAATCTTGGGAAGATTGTAGTATTCGGATATTGTTGATGTCATTTTGGATATTCTTGGTCTATGGTATACATTTCGGAAGGAAGTCCAGATAGAGGTATGTTTTGTGGTAATCGTACATAGAAGATTGTGTACGGGAAGGTATTCGGTATTGAGGTATTATGTGGTATTATCGTGATATTGGGATTTTGCTGAGAATCGTTGGATTACCGGAAGTGGTAAGGTTATCGTTGAGGTTATTATTCTCATGATGCATGGCATGTGAATATTTATGTTTATGTACTTGTGGTTATTTGTCGGGCATTATTGCTGACCCCGTTGTGGGACTTGTTTTTCAGGTATTGAGAACTTTGATGGTAGCGGTCGTGAAGCGATGATTCCGGACGATACTGGCTATGGCATATTGTTGGGGAATCGTGTATTTAGTTTGTGTATATCATTATTGATGTATATGTATCTTGGACTGTATTTTTATCCGCTGTGTGAGTTCTTTCAAATGGCTTTTGGTTTTATGCCAACTGAGTTTTATTTCGAAAACCGATTCCCTTAACCGAGTTTTTGGCCTTGATTATCATGACGGTAGTTGGTGTTTTCAAATGATTTTGTGAGTTTTGGAAAATACTGCCGTCATCGGCCTTTTTGGGCGTTTTTGTAATTGGTTTTTAGCCTGGTGGGTTCAGTAGCGGGGCCACGGCGTGTAATACTCCCGTAAGGTTTTGGGGGTGTTACAAATATGGTATCGAGCCCATGGTTTTGTGATAACCGGGCATGTGTGTTATGTGGCTCTACCGGTGTGGTAGTTGCGTGATTTTTGTGTATCTGGATTTCGGCTATTTTGGACTGTGTTGTTTTAGTTCTGTGTGATTTTAAAGTCTTGTCGTGGTGATGTGTGGGTTTGGGGATTGTTGGTGTTTCCGAGACCGACGAGGCAGGGAGTGAACGCCGGTGCCGTTGTCATGTGCAATGTGCGGCTCCAATCGGGAAGTGAACGCCGGTGCAAGGCACGTGCAATGTGCGGCTTTCGATGTGGAGTGGAACGCCGGTGATACGTGCATGTGACAAGGAGCGGCTCATGCGCTTTAGGTGAGGAGACACAGCGTCACGGATCCCACAAAACTAGACAGTGCTCTAAACTTGGTGTGGTCTTGGCGGAGACCAATCGTTTTCAAATTGTGATTATTCCTGTTTTGGCATTCTTGTTGTGTCGAGATTTTTGAAATGGTGTCATATGCTAGTATCACGGGAGATCTTCGTCTTCACTGACCTGTAAGTATGTTGTTCGGGTTATTCGATAATTCTTGATTATCTTGGTGATTTTGGATTTTCCATTGAAATGTTGTTTGTGCGAGTGATTGCAAGTTTCGAGGACGAAACTTATTTTTAAGGGGGGTAGAGTGTAATACCCCGATTTTTCGGATATATTTTTCGTTTATATATTGGATATCATGGATGGTTAATTATGCTCGAGGACGTTGTGAACGTTTGATAATGTTATTGAATTGAGTATATGTATTGATTTTGCCGTATGTTCGTATTTAGTATGTCGTGACGTCGGACAGGAACAGTTGAATTTTTGGCTAAGTATAAAAGCCATTACGTACGTTAAGCCTTGGAGCTTACGTACGTAAAATGTGTTAGCTTACGTACGTTATATAGTGTACATAACGTACGTAACAAGAGGAATCGGACAGTTGGGGCCCGTGGTCGGCGGCTTTCGGCGTAGATGTGGACAGGTGAGTCAACGAATGGATTTACGTACGTTATACAGGGTGTATTACGTACGTAATATGATTATAATACTGTAGCAAGTCAACGTACGTATTACGTACGCAACGGAATAAGTGTTACGTACGTTACGGGGCGGCTGGCCGAGTCGTGGCCGAGAGGACCTGTAGTGGCCGAGCATGGTCGGCAGTGACTCGCTGGGATGGCCGATCATGGTCGGCAGTGACTCGCATGGATGGCCGATCGCGGTCGGCAGTGACTCGCTGGGGGCTAGGACTGGCCGATAACGTACGTAAGGTACCGACCGGTTACGGCCGTAAGGGACCGTTACGTACGTAAGCAGCTGCCGGTTACGTACGTAAGGATGTCGGCCAAACTGGGCAGTAGGGTAGGTGTCACGGGTCCAAACTGGGCTAGAATTTTTCGCCGAAAATTCCTCCCCGTGCCGGCACTGATTGTCCACGCAACAACCAGTCAGCCTTCGATCCTCACCAAACACTCGTGTTTACCTCACAGCACTCGTGTTTAGCCCGATCAGAGTTACAGCCCAAGGCCACCTTTAGTGTTTGAAGGAGTATGCAGCGGAACACTATCAAAACACGTAAAGGCACACACAATTTACGGGGACAATTCCCCAACCTTGATTATTATTGCACTCTCAATAAACAAGGAAAAACGCCTCGCTGTACAACTCTCAGATCTCACGATCCCTCTCCCTTCCTACAAAATTGTACAAAAGCACTTATTTATAGCCCAATGTCACGCCCCGAGAGAAATGACCGACAGAGTGCTCGGACAGACCCGCACAGAGGGGTGCGAGGTTCAGCAGACCAACGTGCACGGGGCACGTTCGGGACAGCTAGGCCGTGTGGAGCGGCACAACCGACTGAGGGACTTAGCCGTGTGGCGCGGCATGCGTGGATGTATGGCCGAGCAAGCAGGCCATCCGGGCAACAGAGTGCCCGACCGAGGGACAAGGCCATCAGGCCTGATGCGGGACTACCTGGGCGGCTGGACAAGGCACGCCGGGAACCGAACGGACGAGTGCAGCGGACAGGCACACCGCTTCGGGACAATGCGGGACAAGATGACGAGACGAGGCACATCCGAGGGCCGAGACTCGGACACGGGCGACGGACACCCGCGAGGGGTGCGCGCGAGGCGCTGGGCGCGCGCGCGGGCGGTGCGCGAGGGATGCACGGAGCACCCTCCCCCTATAATAGGCTTAGCGGGAAAAAGCCTTGTGATGGCAGTGGACATTGGAAAGCTGAGGAGTCCACTGTACGGAAATTATACTCGGAACATTCCAGAAACGGACCGGGATGGTCCAGAACATCAAAGATGAATCCGGAGGCATGTGTGGAAGGCCGGGGCGGATCGGGTCGGGTTACATGGAGACGGGCCGAGACGGGCCGAGCGGGCCGGGTCGGGCCGAACGAACCGGGAAGATCCAGAAACATGTGGAAGGTGCTGGAGACTCTTGAATGAGTCAAAAGACTTGTAATATAGTAGAGCTTTCTAGACATTGTACAAAGGTTTGTGTTGTACTTAGAATACTCTAGAATTTGTAATATTGTAGGAGGATCTAGAAGCCTCCAAATGAGGAGGTGGAGGAAGGTTCTAGTGATAGGAGGTAGTATAAATAGGAGAAGTTGGGCTCATTTGCAGCCATCCTTGGGAAAGCATTGTAAGAGACAGACTTTGTAAACTCTTTGATACTTAGTGGAAGTAATTTTCCTTCAACCCATTGCCTCTCTTTCGTTGTGCCTACTTTCATACTTAGCCAAAATCGGAGTGTTTAAGGCTGACTAGGAAGAGGGTTGCTAGGCCGCACGACGCTTAGGAGCATAGCAAACTCTAAGCCCGTGACACCAAGCAAAGGACTACATCGGTTGACAAACCCAACCGCTAGGTTCAGCTCGACACTCCACGTGTCAACGCGTGGCAAAAGACCACCATGCGTCCCTGCCACTTGTCCCGAGCAGTTTCCCAGCAACTTGCCCGCATCTGCCTTGTACTGCCACGTACAAGGTTTTCTGGAACCGTCCTGCAACCGTCCGCAACCGCTTGCTAGTAACCGTCCCGCAACCGTCCTGATGGATCCCAGCACTCCACCTGGCACAGTGTCACGGGGTGCGGCTCACTGAGGTTCAGGCCGTCGAATTCGTGCAGCGGATCACGAATCACCCGTGCGCCTAGGAGACTTCCGAGTCTCCGTCCGGCTACCATCAACGAGATTTCATATAATACCAACATTAGAGATATCATGCACTGGTCCATTGTGATGCGTAAGACGCTAGGCACCCACCTGTCCTTTACCTCCGTCCAACTAAGGGCCGGTATCTCATACCCTTCAATCTTAACCCGCAATGGCACTCGGCACTAAGGGTCACTCGCATGCCCGAAGTGCAATTCCTCGTGCTCGACACTCACTCGGGACTTCCTAGGTGCAGTACCTTGGCGCCCTTGAGAGTACCTCACTCGAGACGGACAACCTTTTAGATTTTGGCTTAGATTCATGCCATCAGTAAATATTTGCCCCTCACGATGTTTGGGACTACTTCGCATACCGACATATTACCTTTAATCCGCAATGTGGTGTTGTCTCACAACCACATGTACAAGCCAACGATCCCCCGCAGCATAGCCGGAACCGATAGCTAATGCTTACGAGTAAGCTCACGAGGCGTATGATTTAAATGCGTGCCTCGATTGCCCTATCGACATAGAGGAAGTGTATATGGCCGACGGCCTCCCTCCGGTCACACTTTAGCCTCAATGCCAACCTTAAGCCCAACGCAGACCACTCAGGTCCTACGCCGCCCTAACGATTTCCAACTCGCTCGGGAACTCCTCGCACACTTCGAATGCTTAGAGTTGGCTCCCTAGAGGCCCCCCTTACCTCTAGCAAGATTGCACGCTTGGTGCTCGACAGCACGAGGAAGACTGGCCGCTTGCCCACCATTGCCCATCTAAGGACTGTCCCCCCTATAATAGGCTTAGACAAATATTCCCTTGTAATTGCACTAGACATTGATTGGCCGAGGAACCACATCGGGTGTAACTTCCTCATCCGAACTCCAAATCCTTATCCGCTTGAACCGTAGAGTATCTTACGACATTATCTATAAGTCCTCAAAGTTTCAGCCCCATCCGATACTCGAGGAGTGAGGAATTGCCTCTGCAATATTCTGAAACTACGATAATGCCACTGCACTGCAGCATCTTGATCCTTCGCATCGTTCGCTACTCAAACGGAACCGTCTAGTTGTGAAACTTGGTGGAGATCTTCCCAACACTCCAAGGAACTCCCCATTACAAGCATTTCACGAAACTCTTATCCTAAAGCCCACTGCTCCACGACACAAGGTCCTGCTCGCGCACGGACACACTCCGGACGCCGACCACTGTCGCACGTCCCCAACCTTATTCGTGTCGCAGGGCAACTATCCAACATAATCCTTTGTAAGTCCGGGGCAATCCCGGGTACTCCGAATAATATGGAAAGCGCCCTGTGACATCCTCCCCCTCTCGATCCGTTGACGTCCTCGTCAACGCATGCACACACAACCTGCTCCATGTACATGCGCTGCCCATCTCATCATGAAAATACTTGGGCAATGAACCCGACATTCTACCTCCATCTCCTCAACTCGTGTGCCTCTCAGCACAACACTCTTAGTTCCATCAAGTGGCGCCTTCTTGTAAAGTCTGAGGCCCAACTCGAAGAACGCCTGCACGGCAACTCGATGATCGCAATTTCTCGCCGCTCGCGAGGCAACTCTTGCGCCTCGCGCATTCAAACTCATTGCTCGTAGGGATGTAGTGAATGCGATCAATGCACTCTCTCTCCTCTCGGATGTTGCCGCTCTCAGCACACACCCTCACTCTAATCTTGGCAGGAATCATTCTCTCCATGCCTCGATATAACCAAAAACCAACCGATGGTGTCAGATCGCCACTCTAGCTCAAATCAAGTCACTCCCTCATTGTCAAGTCCGAGACTAGCGACAAGTTCTCCGAATTAAACCGGGTCGATTTGCCTGAACATCTGGAGTACATGATACTTCTAAGAGTGCTCACTAACACCAAGAACCCATCCAAAGGAGCCTTGCGCTCCGCTCAAATACCACCGCGGCTGCCCTCTCAAAAATCCTTACTAACCATACCCCATAATATGGATTCCGAATTCTATCAAGGACGAGCCAAACCCAATCAAACTCGTAAGACAAGTGCCCTCTAGCAGAAGTCGAAAGAGGCCTGCACGGCTGCTCACAGATCACTACTCTCGGCCCTCAGGCCACCGCACTTCTACGGCAAGGAGCTTGAAGGCTGTACGCGTGATCAACGCACCCTCCCCCGCTCGAAGGTGGCCTAACTCTCGGCACACCGCGTCACCGGCCTTCAGCCTGGCGTGACGAAACTCACGGGTTGGTCTCGCTGGTCATCTGACTCAGACGAAGACACGAACCCAGGCCCTCTGGCCTAACTCGTAACCTGGCCATCTGGCCTTATTGCTCAACGCACAATTGTGTACTCTGTACGGGCACACGTCATCCGGCTTGCTCCCATCAGAAATTCATCAACCAATAGGTCCCATTAATTGGCTTCCAAATCACTTCCAAGAACAGCCATCTCAGAATCGCTCACATGTGTGTCCTGGATGGACACACCTCTTCGGTAACCAAGGAGCCCAATTGTCACGGACCGCAGATTTGCCCCTATGTCACACTGGTTGTGCATAACGTATCGGAGGATCGTGCTTCAGTGGTTGTCCCTTCAGTGTTGTAGCAAGAAACCCCTGGAGTTCAGGTATGCCGACCCGGTTCAATTCGGGGAGCTTACCGCTAGTCTTGGACTTAACCTAGAAGGGGGATTCGACCGTCCCTACACAAACTGGTCGGGCCAACTGGTCGGGAACTGGAGCCGTTCTCCTGATGAGCCCATGTGTCACGGGGTGCGGCTCACTGAGGTTCAGGCCGTCGAATTCGTGCAGCGGATCACGAATCACCCGTGCGCCTAGGAGACTTCCGAGTCTCCGTCCGGCTACCATCTACGAGATTTCATATAATACCAACATTAGAGATATCATGCACTGATCCATTGTGCTATGCGTAGAACGCTAGGCACCCGCCTGTCCTTTGCCTCCGACCAACTAAGGGCCGGTATCTCATACCCTTCAATCTTAACCCGCAATGGCACTCGGCACTAAGGGTCACTCGCATGCCCGAAGTGCAATTCCTCGTGCTCGACACTCACTCGGGACTTCCTAGGTGCAGTACCTTGGCGCCCTTGAGAGTACCTCACTCGAGACGGACAACCTTTTAGATCTTGGCTTAGATTCATGCCATCAATAGATATTTGTCCCTCACGATGTTTGGGACTACTTCGCACACCGACATATTACCTTCAATCCGCAATGTGGTGTTGTCTCGCAACCACATGTACAAGCCAACGATCCCCCGCAGCATAGCCGGAACCGATAGCTAATGCTTACGAGTAAGCTCACGAGGCGTATGATTTAAATGCGTGCCTCGATTGCCCAATCGACATAGAGGAAGTGTATATGGCCGACGGCATCCCTCCGGTCACACTTTAGCATCAATGCCAACCTTAAGCCCAACGCAGACCACTCAGGTCCTACGCCGCCCTAACGATTTCCAACTCGCTCGGGAACTCCTCGCACACTTCGAATGCTTAGAGTTGGCTCCCTAGAGGCCCCCATACCTCCAGGAAGATTGCACGCTTGGTGCTCGACAGCACGAGGAAGACTGCCGCTTGCCCACCATTGCCCATCTAAGGACTGTCCCCCCTATAATAGGCTTAGACAAATAATCCCTTGTAATCGCACTAGACATTGAAAAGCCGAGGAACCACATCGGGTGTAACTCCCTCGTCCGAACTCCAAATCCTTATCCGCTTGAACCGTAGAGTAGCTTACGACATTATCTATAAGTCCTCAAAGTTTCAGCCCCATCCGATACTCGAGGAGTGAGGAATTGCCTCTGCAATATTCTGAAACTACGATAATGCCACTGCACTGCAGCATCTCGATCCTTCGCATCGTTCGCTACTCAAACGGAACCGTCTAGTTGTGAAACTTGGTGGAGACCTTCCCAACACTCCAAGGAACTCCCCATTACAAGCATTTCACGAAACTCATTTTCTATAGCCCTCTGCTCAACGACTCAATGTCCGGCTCGCGCATGGACACACTCCGGACGCCGACCACTGTCGCACGTCCCCAACCTTATTCGTGTCGCAGGGCAACTATCCAACATAATCCTTTGTAAATCCGGGGCAATCCCGGGTACTCCGAATAATATGGAAAGCGCCCTGTGACATCCTCTCCCTCTCGATCCGTTGACGTCCTCGTCAACGCATGCACACACAACCTGCTCCATGTACATGCGCTGCCCACCTCATCATGAAAATACTTGGGCAACGAACCCGACACTCTACCTCCATCTCCTCAACTCTTGTGCCTCTCAGCACAGCACTCTTAGTTCCATCAAGTGGCGCCTGCCTGTAAAGTCTGAGGCCCAACTCGAAGAACGCCTACACGGCAACTCGATGATCGCAATTTCTCGCCGCTCGCCCGGCAACTCGTGCGCCTCGCGCATTCAAACTCATTGCTCGTAGGGATGCAGTGCATGCGATCAATGCACTCTCCCTCCTCTCGGATGTTGCCTCTCTTCGGCGCACACCCACTCATATCTTGGCAGGAATCACTCTCTCCATGCCTCGATATAACGAAAAACCCACCGATGGTGTTAGATTGCCACTCTAGCTCAAATCAAGCAACTCCCTCATTGTCAAGTCCGAGACTAGCGACAAGTTCTCCGAATTAAACCGGGTCGATTTGCCTGAACGTCTGGAGTACATGATACTTATAAGAGTGCTCACTAACACCAAGAACCCATCCAAAGGAGCCTTGCGCTCCGCTCAAAATACCACCACGGCTGCCCTCTCAAAAATCCTTACTAACCATACCCCATAATATGGATTCCGAATTCTATCAAGGACGAGCCAAACCCAATCTGAAACTCTGTAAGACAAGTGCCCTCGAGCACAAATCAAAAGAGGCCTACACGGCTGCACACGGATCACTAAACTCTCGGCCCTCAATGCCCAATCGACATCAACCTTCACCCTACGCGCTTCCTGGCGTTAGTACCTCGGTTGAACGGCATTCCCTCAGGCCACCGCACTTCTACGGCAAGGAGCTTGAAGGCTGTACGCGTGATCAACGCACCCTCCCCCGCTCGAAGGTGATGCCTAACTCTCGGCACACCGCGTCACCGGCCTTCAGCCTGGCGTGACGAAACTCGTAACCTGGCCATCCGGCCTTATTGCTCAACGCACGATTGTGTACTCTGTACGAGCACACCTCATTCAGCTTGCTCCCATCAGAAATTCTTCAACCAATAGGTCCCATTAATTGGCTTCCAAATCACTTCCAAGAACAGCCATATCATAATCGCTCACCTGTGTATCCTGGATGGACACACCTCTTCGGTAACCAAGAAGCCCAATGCTCCGTATAACTCCATCCCTTTCAGAAAATCCCTCAACCACAGAGCCCATACTCTAGGCTTTAGAATCCCCTTAAGGAACATCATTCTCGAATCAGCCCATTTCGTCTCGGGGGTCTGGCCCTCCCCCACTCGTGTTGGAGGCCAGACCCGAATCTCTTGTCCCTCATAGACTGCTAGGACATGCAACACCACACTTGGAGCATGCCCATTCTCATATCTGCCCGACTCGAACCAGGAAGACTGAACACTCCACTCTTGCAACTTCCGTGGTGGCTGTGTTGCGATTGCACCTCATGTGCGAAAGCGCTTTGCGCATAACAATTCAAATCTCTTAGTAACCAATGCACCTCACGTGCTGTGGCGCTTGTGCGCACTAAGATTAAGCCCAAGCTTTGCACCTGAACGTGCTTTGGCGGTTTCCCGCACTGAAGTTCTCTCCCAAATAGGTCTCAAACCCAAATCACCTCTCAATCTGCGGCGCTACGCAAACATGGCTGCAACTTGGCAGACGTGGCTACTGCACACCACCCGGCTCACCGGCATGTCTCCTTCTAGGAGATCAAGATGTCTAATAAGCCCACAAAAATAGGCCAACATAAAGTTTCTGATCAGATTACACCAACACCGTTACTCACGCGTCCGTAATTTACCGATGAGAATGTTCCCCTCACATTAACCAACTGCCAACCGTACTCGCAGAGAAAAAATATAGTCATTAAACACGTCGTAACCCGGTTACTACCATTCGCCGAAATCACTAATGCCAACAACTCGCACTGAACAAAGCTTTCGAACATCACCGACAGAAACCAAACAACCAGGGTACTACCATTCGCCCAATTGCAAAGCCAACTCGAGGTACTACCATTCGCTCAAGTCCCACTGCCAACTTAATTCTCAACTCTGCCACAATACGTAAGAACGCACTGCAAGCCCTTCAATGAAATGCCACTACAATGGCTTATCACAAAATAATTTTGGCACATTTTTGGTATCCAGTTCTCATGGGGAAGCAAGATATTCAACAAAGCTCAATCAAACCTCGGATGCGACATTCCAAGGCTCGATACCACTGTCACGGGTGCGGCTCACCGAGGTTCAGGCCGTCGTGCGGCGGATCACGAATCACCCGTGCGCCTAGGAGACTTCCGAGTCTCCGTCCGGCTACCATCTACGAGATTTCATATAATACCAACATTAGAGATATCATGCACCGATCCATTGTGCTATGCGTAGAACGCTAGGCACCCGCCTTGCCTCCGACCAACTAAGGGCCGGTATCTCATACCCTTCAATCTTAACCCGCAATGGCACTCGGCACTAAGGGTCACTCGCATGCCCGAAGTGCAATTCCTCGTGCTCGACACTCACTCGGGACTTCCTAGGTGCAGTACCTTGGCGCCCTTGAGAGTACCTCACTCGAGACGGACAACCTTTTAGATCTTGGCTTAGATTCATGCCATCAATAGATATTTGTCCCTCACGATGTTTGGGACTACTTCGCACACTGACATATTACCTTCAATCCGCAATGTGGTGTTGTCTCGCAACCACATGTACAAGCCAACGATCCCCCGCAGCATAGCCGGAACCGATAGCTAATGCTTACGAGTAAGCTCACGAGGCGTATGATTTAAATGCGTGCCTCGATTGCCCAATCGACATAGAGGAAGTGTATATGGCCGACGGCATCCCTCCGGTCACACTTTAGCCTCAATGCCAACCTTAAGCCCAACGCAGACCACTCAGGTCCTACGCCGCCCTAACGATTTCCAACTCGCTCGGGAACTCCTCGCACACTTCGAATGCTTAGAGTTGGCTCCCTAGAGGCCCCCATACCTCCAGGAAGATTGCACGCTTGGTGCTCGACAAAGACGAGGAAGACAGGCCGCTTGCCCACCATTGCCCATCTAAGGACTGTCCCCCCTATAATAGGCTTAGACAAATAATCCCTTGTAATCGCACTAGACATTGAAAAGCCGAGGAACCACATCGGGTGTAACTCCCTCGTCCGAACTCCAAATCCTTATCCGCTTGAACCGTAGAGTAGCTTACGACATTATCTATAAGTCCTCAAAGTTTCAGCCCCATCCGATACTCGAGGAGTGAGGAATTGCCTCTGCAATATTCTGAAACTACGATAATGCCACTGCACTGCAGCATCTCGATCCTTCGCATCGTTCGCTACTCAAACGGAACCGTCTAGTTGTGAAACTTGGTGGAGACCTTCCCAACACTCCAAGGAACTCCCCATTACAAGCATTTCACGAAACTCATTTTCTATAGCCCTCTGCTCAACGACTCAATGTCCGGCTCGCGCACGGACACACTCCGGACGCCGACCACTGTCGCACGTCCCCAACCTTATTCGTGTCGCAGGGCAACTATCCAACATAATCCTTTGTAAATCCGGGGCAATCCCGGGTACTCCGAATAATATGGAAAGCGCCCTGTGACACCATGGCAGGGCGAAACCAGTGACATTGTGCCGATTCCCTAAGGCTTACCCCTGTGCTCCACGCACATATGATCGCATGGGGGTGCCGCACGGGCTTGTCGACTCCCATCCCGTGACAAGTGGTATCGGAGCCGCGCTCGTCCCCTCTCACGATGGCCCTTTCGCATCGCTCTCCATGCACCCCAATGCCGCACCACGCGGGTCCCCACCCTTTGGCGCGCAAGGGTTTGGCTGTGACGAACAGGGGGGAGATCACACATCCCATCCCAAGCGTTCGCACCTCACTATGGTGTCTGCATGCGGGTCCTCTACCCTTCGAGGACGGGTTTGCTGGGAGCTGGGTCTGAGATGCTGTGGATGAGGCGGTCCTTTGTGCTTTCGCGGCGGGATAGGCACCTTTTCGGGGCGTACTCAGAATGCACGAGGACGTGCATGATTATGGCGGTGGGAGGATGTCACGGACCGCAGATTTGCCCCTATGTCACGCTGGTTGTGCATAACGTATCGGAGGATCGTGCTTCAGTGGTTGTCCCTTCAGTGTTGTAGCAAAAAACCCCTGGAGTTCAGGTATGCCGACCCGGTTCAATTCGGGGAGCTTACCGCTAGTCTTGGACTTAACCTAGAAGGGGGATTCGACCGTCCCTACACAAACTGGTCGGGCCAAGTCGGGAAGCTGAGCCGTTCTCCTGATGAGCCCATGGCAGGGCGAAACCAGTGACATTGTGCCGATTCCCTAAGGCTTACCCCTGTGCTCCACGCACATATGATCGCATGGGGTTGCCGCACGGGCTTGTCGACTCCCATCCCGTGACACAATGCTCCGTATAACTCAGTCCCTTTCAGAAAATCCCTCAACCACAGAGCCCATACTCTAGGCTTTGGAATCCCCTTAAGGAACATCATTCTCGAATCAGCCCATTTCTCTCGGGGGTCTGCCCCTCCCCCACTCATGTTGGAGGCCAGACCCGAATCTCTTGTCCCTCATAGACTGCTGGGACATGCAACACCACACTTGGAGCATGCCCATTCTCATATCTGCCCGACTCGAACCAGGAAGACTGAACACTCCACTCTTGCAACTCCCGTGGTGGCTGTGTTACGATTGCACCTCATGTGCGAAAGCGCTTTGCGTATACCAATTCAAATCTCTCAGTAACCAATGCACCTCAAGTGCTGTGGCGCTTGTGCGCACTAAGATTAAGCCCAAGCTTTGCACCTGAACGTGTTGTGGCGGTTTCCCGGCATGTCTCCTTCTAGGAGATCAAGATGTATTATAAGCCCACAAAAATAGGCCAACATAAAGTTTCTGATCAGATTACACCAACACCGTTACTCACGCGTCCGCAATTTACCGATGAGAATGCTCCCCTCACATTAACCAACTGCCAACCGTACTCGCAGAGAAAAATATAGTCATTAAACACGTCGTAACCCGGTTACTACCATTCGCCGAAATCACTAATGCCAACAACTCGCACCGAACAAAGCTTTCGAACATCACTAACAGAAACCAAACAACCAGGGTACTACCATTCGCCCAATTGCAAAGCCAACTCGAGGTACTACCATTCGCTCAAGTCCCACTGCCAACAAAATTCTCAACTCTGCCACAATACGTAAGAACGCACTGCAAGCCCTTCGCTGAACTGCCACTATAATGGCTAATCAAAAAAAAAAATTTTGGCACATTTTGGTATCCGGTTCTCAAGGGAAGAAAGATCTTCAACAAAGCTCAACTGAAACCTGGATGCGACATTCCAGGCTCCGATACCACCTGTCACGGGGTGCGGCTCACTGAGGTTCAGGCCGTCAAATTCGTGCAGCGGATCACAAATCACCCGTGCGCCTAGGAGACTTCCGAGTCTCCGTCCGGCTACCATCAACGAGATTTCATATAATACCAACATTAGAGATATCATGCACTGGTCCATTGTGCTGCGTAAGACGCTAGGCACCCACCTGTCCTTTACCTCCGTCCAACTAAGGGCCGGTATCTCATACCCTTCAATCTTAACCCGCAATGGCACTCGGCACTAAGGGTCACTCGCATGCCCGAAGTGCAATTCCTCGTGCTCGACACTCACTCGGGACTTCCTAGGTGCAGTACCTTGGCGCCCTTGAGAGTACCTCACTCGAGACGGACAACCTTTTAGATCTTGGCTTAGATTCATGCCATCAATAGATATTTGCCCCTCACGATGTTTGGGACTACTTCGCATACCGACATATTACCTTTAATCCGCAATGTGGTGTTGTCTCACAACCACATGTACAAGCCAACGATCCCCCGCAGCATAGCCGGAACCGATAGCTAATGCTTACGAGTAAGCTCACGAGGCGTATGATTTAAATGCGTGCCTCGATTGCCCTATCGACATAGAGGAAGTGTATATGGCCGAAGGCCTCCCTCCGGTCACACTTTAGCCTCAATGCCAACCTTAAGCCCAACGCAGACCACTCAGGTCCTACGCCGCCCTAACGATTTCCAACTCGCTCGGGAACTCCTCGCACACTTCGAATGCTTAGAGTTGGCTACCTAGAGGCCCCCCTTACCTCTAGGAAGATTGCACGCTTGGTGCTCGACAGCACGAGGAAGACTGGCCGCTTGCCCACCATTGCCCATCTAAGGACTGTCCCCCCTATAATAGGCTTAGACAAATATTCCCTTGTAATTGCACTAGACATTGATTGGCCGAGGAACCACATCGGGTGTAACTTCCTCATCCGAACTCCAAATCCTTATCCGCTTGAACCGTAGAGTAGCTTACGACATTATCTATAAGTCCTCAAAGTTTCAGCCCCATCCGATACTCGAGGAGTGAGGAATTGCCTCTGCAATATTCTGAAACTACGATAATGCCACTGCACTGCAGCATCTTGATCCTTCGCATCGTTCGCTACTCAAACGGAACCGTCTAGTTGTGAAACTTGGTGGAGATCTTCCCAACACTCCAAGGAACTCCCCATTACAAGCATTTCACGAAACTCTTATCCTAAAGCCCACTGCTCCACGACACAAGGTCCTGCTCGCGCACGGACACACTCCGGACGCCGACCACTGTCGCACGTCCCCAACCTTATTCGTGTCGCAGGGCAACTATCCAACATAATCCTTTGTAAGTCCGGGGCAATCCAGGGTACTCCGAATAATATGGAAAGCGCCCTGTGACACACAGGCAGTCCACCAAGTAACTGCCCATATGCTGACGTGTGCCCCGCACGTCTCATAACCGCTTGGAACCGTTCCCGCACAACTGCTCCAAGTAACCGTTCGGTCATGTCGTTGCCTGGAACTATCTCATAACCGCCCAATGCAACTGTCATGACCGTAACCGCCTCGAACCGTCAATGCCAAGCTCGTGCGCGCCAAATCTGGCGCTCCCTCGCTCCCAAGTCTTGTTCCCACATGGTCCGAGCCAATTCCCGTAGAATTATGTACAAGTGCCCAGCCACTTGCACATTCTTGAGTCTTGCCCCCAATGATCCGACAATGCTCGCATAAGTCCGCACCTGGTCCGTCCCGTACGAACCATACCGGCCGTAGGCACACAGCCCCGACCTTTGTCCGCAAGTGTGCACAAGTGTCCAACAACTTGCGCACTTGTCCGAAGTCCGAAGAGGTCCGCCTAGCACGGCCGAACCCTCTCGGCCGTGGGCACACATCCCAGGCCTTGTCCGCGCCCGAAGTGTTCGTCGGTCGGGTCGGTCCGATCCGGGTCGGGTTTCACGTCCGGATCGACCCGTGACCCAACCCCATGGCAAGTCCCAGCACCTTGCCAAGTCCTTGGCCGAGCACCTTGGGTCACCCCTTGGGCATGGCCCTCAGTAACTACCTCCCCCCCTATAATAGGCTTAGACGGATAAACCCTGGTGATGGCAGTAACCATTGAAAAGCTGAGGAGTCACTCACCTGCCTCCAGCCTTGAACCAGCCCAAAACCTCAAAGTAACACGAGATTGTCTTGATTCCATGTCTTAGCTAAGCCTCACACTTGCCAAGAAGCCTCCAAATCACTTTTCATTCCCGTGCCTTGGTGTCGTGCCACGCCTAGTCGGCACAGTCCGCCTGCTGACTCGGCGCTGTCGAGCCCAAATGAGTCACCCATGTTAAGGGTCTAACAAACCTCCCCCACTAAAAGAAACCGACGTCCTCGTCGGACTAGAAGTGTAGCCCTTAAACATGATACTTAGAAAAAAGTTCGCCTTCCGTTTGCAATGTAGCTTTGGTTCACCCTTCCGCTGGATCACTTTGATTGATCCCCCCATCCGATAAACCTCTGATGATAAGACAGCTACGTACTTCAAACCATCCCAGCGAACTGACTGAATCAGCTTCAACATCTAAGTCTCCTACACTGAATCAGGAACTTCCGTCTAACATTTTACATATATACATAATATGCCTAACTTAACGCCACTTCGACATAATTACATATACATGAAAGCGGACATCCCCCGCTTGCTAGGAAAATAACCAAACACAACTTAACCTAGCAAATATTTACAATGGTCATAAAACGAAAAACTGAAGTAAACTATATACAGTAAACCAGCCACTAAATCATTGAGACGGATAACCAATGATTCATCTGGAACGAGTAATAGGCTGCAACTCCTTACTCGTTTTTGCCTACTTCAGCAACGCGCCCCTTTGACAACTCCGACGGCCATTAACTGTAAGCATCCTCACAATGCTCGGATGGTCAGTCCAACTGAAACTCGTGGGACTTCTCAGTCGACTGAAAATAACAAGCTAATCGGGACCTTAGCCACCATCCACACCATCATTTCGTCAAAATTAGACATGACCTGGACATGCTTCACCCAGAACACACATCCTACCATCTTTGCACACCAAGTTCAAAAATGGAAAAACATAGTAGGAACCAACAAAATATATTCAACATATGAACGTATGGAAAACAAATCCTTACTCAACCACGTATCGATCCAAGTCGTCGAATAGCATCCCTACCAAATCCAACAAGTTGTCTTTGCATGCATGTAAGCAACTTGACTTTACGACCTCGCACCTTAAACCCACATTTGAGCCGCATCAATCACCCCTTGACACGAACAGACCACGATCTGCAAGGATCTTCCAACGTCCGGGACAAATCAGCCATCAACCCGCACCAACTTGTCCTTCGGCCAACCATTTATCGCACCGCTGGCCTGGTGCTCGGTGAGCACCATTAGTTCCACATAGTGGCCGGAGGCTTCACAGAATCTGCCTCGCCACGAGCATTCTTCGGGACCTTTTCCGGCATTTCATGCATTAACTGCATTACCCCAAGCCGAACAGTTTCAGCATCACCCTCGTTGCCATTTTCTTCGCACAAGATAGCGTTCAATCTTCCCCGCTTTGGGCAATCTCTCATTCCATGGTCACCACTGCAGATGAAACATCCCTTCTTCATTCGGTCCACATTATTGGACTGAGATGATCCCTCGGCCTGCACTGTTATCTCTTTAGTAGCTCTAAAACCATCAAACTTGCCTTTGCCCTTTCCAGCACCCTTCTTTTCTTGTTCCGGGCCTGGTGTCACGGGACGGGAGTTCCGAAGCCCGTGCGGCGTCCCAGGGGCCCTCACACCCCGGGACCAGCCTATCCCTCATAGCATACCAACTGGTTTCGCCCTGCCATGGGCTCATCGGGGAGACGGCATTAGTCCCCGACCAGTTGTGCCCTACCAGCAACGATCCCCTTCATAGTCAAGTCCTCGACCAGCGACAAGCTCTCCGGACTAAACCGGGTCGGCATGCCTGACTCGGCCAGACCGATGCATCCGGGCAAACAACGCCTTAACGCTAATGTCGCCCCCTTTACCCCGCTTGTGGCAAGCTAACCAGAAGGCACGCCTCATTTGGACGGTCAACACGGACACGACATATCGGGTCGTGACATCCTCCCCCACCCAAATCGCAGCACGTCCTCGTGCTGGGGAAGAATGTTTCTTTCCGCACACTGTATTGCCTCACGCACACAAAACGATCGTGGCCAAACACATACGGCACCATCCCCAGATGGACAGGCTCTTCACTCGCGCACCTCGCGCTAGCCCGCAGTGCGCCACGCACATACCGCATCACCAATCGACATCAACCTTCACCCTACGCGCTTCCCGGCGTTAGTACCTCGGTTGAACGGCATTCCCTCGCCGCTGCATTTTTCCCGCATGTCGAGGTTCCAAAATGGCCCACGATGATCCACGCTCATACACCCCCGGTCAGCGAAAGGTGGAGCTACCAAAAGTGCGCAATACAAGTGTGTCCACATTCCGGACCGTCTGATCTCACAAGCCTAGGACCACCTTTCATTCCGGCATAGAATCGGTTCATGTTCTCCGCCTAGAAGCCTTGTCAGGAGCCGCACTTTGTCCGTGCCCTCTTTGCACCGGCGAGCACTCCCCGCCCTCATCGGTTTCGGCAGAAATTGACCACACCCGAACCATGCCGTACTGAGAGAGGTTTCGGCTATGATACCATGTGTCACGGGACGGGAGTTCCGAAGCCCGTGCGGCGTCCCAGGGGCCCTCACACCCCGGGACCAGCCTATCCCTCATAGCATACCAACTGGTTTCGCCCTGCCATGGGCTCATCGGGGAGACGGCATTAGTCCCCGACCAGTTGTGCCCTACCAGCAACGATCCCCTTCATAGTCAAGTCCTCGACCAGCGACAAGCTCTCTGGACTAAACCGGGTCGGCATGCCTGACTCGGCCAGACCGATGCATCCGGGCAAACAACGCCTTAACGCTAATGTCGCCCCCTTTACCCCGCTTGTGGCAAGCTAACCAGAAGGCACGCCTCATTTGGACGGTCAACACGGACACGACATATCGGGTCGTGACACTGGGCCACCAACTCGATAATCCATCAATCGATCAGCAGCAGCCATGGCAGATTGCAAATCCTTGACACCTTGCCTTCTCAATTCGGTTTGTGCCCAAGGTTGTAATCCAGCCATGAAATTGAACACCTTGTCTTCTTCCGACATATCTTTCACATCCAACAGCAACGTACTGAACCGTTTCACATATTCCCGAACAGTCCCTTTGTGTCTCAGCTCACGAAGGGCTTCACGTGCAACCCACGATACGTTACACGGGAGGAACTGCTCCTTGAGTTCCTGTTTCAACATTTCCCACGAACCAATCTTCTCACGATCGGCATTTGCGCCTTCCGACTGACGCGTACGCCACCACAACTTGGCGTCACCAGTAAGGTACATACTGGCTATGGAAACCTTCTCCTCACTTGGAACATGTGCAGCATGAAAGTAAGTTTCCATGTCCCAAAGGAAGTTCTCCAATTCTTTGGCGCTTCTCTCGCCGCCAAATGGTTTTGGATCGGGCATCTTGAACCTGGATGAAGATGACGAGTTTCCTTGACTC